>CM032633.1:6838446-7300052 GCA_019097785.1 Fraxinus excelsior | reverse complement strand
GCCTACTTCATGAGTAGGGCTTAGGAATCTTGCCAAGTGTTGCAGCACTTGCAACATTAGCTCGGCCTACTTCATGAGTAGGGCTTACAGGAGATTCTGCCTACTTCATGAGCAGGGCTTAGGAATCTTGCTAAGTGTTGCAGCACTTGCAACATTAGCTCGGCCTACTTCATGAGTAGGGCTTACAGGAGATTCTGCCTACTTCATGAGTAGGGCTTAGGAATCTTGCTAAGTGTTGCAGCACTTGCAACAATAGCTCGGCCTACTCAGAGGTAGGGCGCTACGGGAGAGATTCTGCCCACTTCATGAGTGGTGAGGGAATCTTGTAAGTGTTGCGAGCACTTGAACATTAGCTCGGCCTCTTCATGAGTAGGGCTTACAGGAGGATTCTGCCCACTTCATGAGTAGGGGCTTAGGATCTTGCAGTGTTGCAGCACTGTGCAAAACATTAGCTCGGCCTACTTCATGAGTTGGGCTTACAGGAGATTCTGCCCACTTCATGAGTAGGGCTAGGAATCTTGCTAAGTGTTGCAGCACTTGCAACATTAGCTCGGCCTACTTCATGAGTAGGGCTTACAGGAGATTCTGCCCACTTCATGAGTAATCTTGCTAAGTGTTGCAGCACTTGCAACATTAGCTCGGCCTACTTCATGAGTAGGGCTTACAGGAGATTCTGCCTACTCCATGAGTAGGGCTTACTGGAGATTCTGCCTACTGCATGAGTAAGGCTTAGGAATCACCCGGCGCTGACGCCGCACTTCTTGCAGAGTCATTCTGATAACCATGCTTTTATTCATAGAGATAGCGTATTACAGCGACCTATTGATAATACTTTTTGAGGTGTTCTGCGTTCCATGGGTGCGGTAGAGTCCTGCCGTCCATATCTTCCAGTTCGTAGGCCCCTTTAATCAGTATCCTGCTTACCCGGTAAGGGCCCTCCCAGTTTGGTCCTAAAGATCCAGCATTTAGTTCTCTCGTTGCCAGGAAGACCTTCCTTAGGACAAGGTTGCCAACCTCGAATTCTCGTTTCTTCACCTTCTGGTTGTAGTACCTCGCGTTGCGCTGTTTGTATACCGCATTCCTCGCTTCGGCATCATTCCTTTTTTCTTCTATTAAATCCAACTCCTCTCGTAGCGTTTGCTCGTTTCTGTCTTCTTGATACGTCAGAGTTCTGATAGATGGGATTTCAATCTCAAGAGGAATTACGGCCTCTACCCCGAAGGCTAGGGAGAAGGGGGTTTCTCCGGTGCTGCTTCTAGCAGTAGTGCGATAAGACCATAGCACGCTGGGGAGTTCTTCCGCCCATCCTCCCTTAAGAGTGTCGAGCTTCGTTTTCAACGTATGCTTGATAATCTTATTGATGGC
This sequence comes from Fraxinus excelsior, assembly GCA_019097785.1. NCBI lineage: Eukaryota > Viridiplantae > Streptophyta > Magnoliopsida > Lamiales > Oleaceae > Fraxinus > Fraxinus excelsior. The sequence continues at coordinate 7,298,687 of CM032633.1, read as the reverse complement.
CTCAACTTGTCCGTTAGCCTGGGGGTGATTTGGCGTGGAGAAATGTTTCTGTATTCCCAATTCCTCGCAGAAACTAGCGAAGCGGGTGTTGTCAAACTGTTTTCCGTTATCCGTCACTATGGAGTGAGGTATTCCAAACCTGCATATGATTGACTTCCATATGAACTCAGTAGTCTTGTGCTCGGTGATTTTCGCCATAGGTTCGGCTTCGGCCCACTTGGTGAAGTAGTCAACAGCCACAATTGCAAACTTCGTCCCCCCTTTTCCCGTTGGCATGGGGCCAATAAGATCGACCCCCCATTTTGCGAAAGGCCAAGGTGCCATTACATAGTGCAGCTCCCCAGGGGGAAGTTTGATGTTAGGTGCGAACCGTTGGCATCTGTCGCACTTCACGGCGAATTCCAGAGTATCCTTTTTCATGGTCGGCCAAAAGTATCCTTGGCGCATGATTTTGTGTGCTAATGACCGTCCTCCTGCGTGATTTCCGCATATTCCTTCGTGTATTTCTTTCATAGCGTGAAGGGCTTCTTCTTTATCCAGGCACCTCAATAGTGGCGCAGCATATCCTCGCTTATACAAGACGCCGTCGATCAATGTGTATCTTGCTGACCTTACTCTCAGCTTCCTTGCTGAGGTGGGATCCTCCGGGCATGTACCCGTTTGGAGGTACGTGACGAGTTCTTCCATCCAAGTGTGTCTGGGTTCCGTTATCATGTGGATCTTCTCAGCTTCTTCAATCGCAGGGCGGCGTATTCTTCCAACAGGTATGCTATCAAACCTTTCAATTCCTTCACTGGTTGCTAGCCGAGCTAGTGCATCAGCGTGCCCGTTCTGAGTTCGGGGGACCTGTCTGACGCGGATATTTTTAAACTTCTGGAGTTCCTTTCTGACGAGCTGAAGATATTTGCCCATCCTTTCCTCTTTGGCTTGATAGGTTTCGTTGACTTGGTTCACTATCAGTTGGGAGTCACTGTACGCCATCAGCCAATCAATTTTCATTTCGCTTGCCATCCGGAGGCCGGCTATCAAGGCCTCGTACTCAGCTTCGTTGTTGGAAGCGCTGAAGTCAAAAGGTAACGCTTCACAGAACAGTTGTTGGTTAGGGCTTATTAGAACTATCCCAGCCCCTGCTTTCTCATCCGTGGAAGATCCGTCAACGAACAGTTTCCAAGGGGCATGGGGAGGTGATTGTTCCATAGGGTCCGAACTGAACTCAAGAATAAAATCGGCTAGCGCTTGAGATTTGATTGAGGTGCGTGGTTTATACTTTACATCGAACTGGCCGAGCTCAATTGACCATTTTACCAACCTCCCTGAAGTGTCTGGTTTCTGTAGTACCTGCCTCAAAGGTTGATTCGTCAGGATCTCGATGGAGTGCTCCAAGAAGTATGGCCTCAGTTTCCTAGCAGCAATTATCACGGCGTAGGCCAGCTTCTCCAGTGGGGAGTAGCGAACTTCGGCATCGTGCAGGGCCTTGGAAACATAGTAAACTGGATGCTGCACTCCGTCCTCCTCCCTGGCCAACACCGCGCTGACGGCGTGTTCAGAGACTGCCAAGTATAGCATAAGTGTTTCTCCTTCTCTAGTTTTGGACAGCACGGGTGGTTGTGATAGGTGTGATTTCAATTGTTTGAAAGCAACCTGACATTCTGGCGTCCATTCAAACTTCTTTCCTCCTCTTAGCACGTCAAAGAAGGGCTTACACTTGTCTGTCAATTTCGACATAAACCTACTGAGGGCGGCTATCCGTCCTGTTAAGCTTTGAACTTCTTTAGGTCTGGATGGAGGACGCATCTCAATGATGGCCCTTATCTTCTCTGGGTTAGCTTCAATTCCTCTGCGGTTTACCAGGTATCCAAGAAATTTCCCTGAGCTCACTCCAAATGCGCACTTACGGGGGTTTAGCTTCATCCCGTATGTTCTTAGGATTTCAAACATTTCGGCGAGATGTTGTTGATGTTCCCAAGCCTCTGCACTCTTAACCAACATGTCATCCACGTAGACCTCCATGGTTTTTCCAATCTGTTTGGCAAACATGGAGTTGACCAGACGTTGGTAGGTCGCTCCTGCATTCTTGAGCCCAAACGGCATAACTTTATAGCAGTACAGACCTCTGTCGGTGACGAATGCCGTGTGTTCTTGGTCCGGTTCATGCATGGGGATCTGATTGTAGCCTGAATATGCGTCCATGAAGCTAAGCAGGTCGTGCCCAGCAGTGGCGTCCACCATTTGATCGATTCTTGGCAAAGGGAACCCGTCTTTAGGGCATGCTTTGTTCAGGTCGGTGAAATCTATGCATACCCTCCAATCTCCGTTGCTCTTTTTCACCAAGACTGGGTTGGCGATCCATTTTGGATATCTTGCCTCACGAATGAATCCGTTCTCGAGCAATTTTTGTACTTCCTTGTTAAGGGCTTCATATCGTTCTGGGTTTAAGGGTCTCCTTCTTTGCTGTTTGGGCCGTGCTGAGGGATCCACTCCTAACTTGTGGCACATGATTTTAGGGCTGATTCCCTTCATGTCCGCATGTTCCCAAGCAAACACGTCGAGGTTTTCCCGGAGGAAACAGATAATTTGATCCCTCACTGGTGGCTGGAGGTCGTGACCTATTTTCAGCTCCTTGGGCGGGACGCCTAGTCCAACTTTGATGATGTCCAGCTCTTCCATAGGTTCTCCACCTCGTATTTTTACTCTTGGGTCCAACGTGTCTAGGGGGGATTCTTTTGTACTTGTCATGCCGACCTCGTTTAGTTCGGTAACCATTGGATCTATGTGTTGGTTATCCAGCATTCCGGCCAGGGGCTTGGGTAGGTCTACATTGCAGGCTCTTGCTTCAATTTGATTTCCACGTATTACCCCTGGTCCATTCGGAGTGGGGAACTTGAGACAATAGTGGTACATTGATGTGGCCGCCTGAAGTTCATGCAATAGGGGTCTTCCCAGTATAGCATTGTAGTTTGAAGGGATATCAACCACAACAAAATCCGCCAAAATTTTTCTGTAACATGGGGGTTCGCCGAACTCGACGCTGAGTACTATCTGCCCCCGAGCTTCGACCGGATCGCCGGAAAATCCTTGAAGTTTCCGGGGGTACGGTTGAAGGTATTGATCCTGTATGGCCATTTGTCTCAAAGTTTGGTAATAAAGCACATTTACCGAGCTCCCATTGTCCACTAGAGTTCGGTGTATGCGGACTCCTGTCACATCCATGGCGATGACCAGTGCATCACTTTGGTCTTGCAGAACTCCTTGTGCATCTCTCTCCGAAAACCCGAACCACTCAGAGCCCGGGACAGCAGCAGGTTCCGATGCGGGGTACCTTACACTAAAGTTTTGATGTACGTGGGCATCGCGCGCCAACTTGCGCCTAATTCTCCTTGAGCCCTCTAAATATTGGTTTCCACCTACCAACATTCGGATTTCAGCGCGGGGTTGTGGGTCGCGAGCTGGGAGTTCAGGTCGTGCCGGCTGTTTTTCTCCCCGCTGGTTAGGCTGTTGAAGTCCAGATGGACCTGCTATTTGTGGCTTTGCTACAAACTCCTGTAGATGGCCTCTTTGAATGAGTGCTTCCACCTCTTCCTTTAGGTTTCGGCAGTTGTCAGTGTCATGTCCCATCATTCTATGGTACCGGCAATACTTTCCTAGATTCTTCCCAGCCATTTCTTTGCTTCCCAGCGGGGGTCGGCGAAAAGACTTCTTTGCTTCAGATTGAAGAAAGACCTCCTTCAGACTGGCATTTAAAGGGTGATAGCCACGGAATTTATCGGGGTACGGTCTAGTGCGGCCTTGATCCCTTCTATCTTTCCTTTTCTCCTGACCTCCGTCCCTCTCCGTTTGTTTCCCCTTTGCTCGCCGTGGGGACCGGGAGATTTGTTTAGCATCCTCGTGATCCGAAGTGGCTTCTTCTGCACTGATGTACTTTTCAGCTCGGCCTAGGAGTCCATGGTACGTTTGCGGGCCATCTTCATGGACTGACCACCAGAATCGTGTCTTGGGCCTCAGTCCAGACAAAACTGCCATGAGCGCAGCGTCATCAGAAACTTTCTCGACTTCCATAGATTGCTTGTTAAATCTGTCCAGGTAGCTTTTAAGGGATTCCGTTTTCCCCTGCTTTATGCTCACCAGGCTTTCTTTAGGAGTGGTCCTTGCCTTTGAGCCCATGAACTGGGCGAGGAACGCTGTGGCGAGATCGTCCCAGCACTTTATAGATCTTTGATGCAATCTTCTAAACCATCTTTGAGCCTTGTCTCCCAATGTCAAGGGGAAAGCACGGCACATGATGGCTTCTCCTGCTCCTTGGAGCTCCATCCAAGAAGAATATTTGTCAAGATGACTGAGGGGGTCTCCTTCCCCGTCATATCCGGCTAGCTGGGGCATTTTCATTTTTTCGGGTAGTGGTTCTGCTAGGATATCCTCAGTAAATGGTGAATGGCGTTTGGTGAAGTACTCATCTGTGCTCCCCTTACTTTTGGCCTCCAGGTCTGCAATGCGCTTCTTCAGGGCGCTTACTTCGTTTTCTGGTCGCTCTCCAGGGTGGTCCCTTTGGTGTTCAGCTTGCTTTCTGGTGGGAGTTAAGGAACGCTGGGAGCCCGGCTTGTCCAATGCACCGTTCGTCCTTCTAGTTTTTGATTTAGTCGCCACAGGAGAGCTTCTAACTTCCTCAGTTTGATCCTTGGAAGATCCTTCGTCTGAAAAATGCAGGGTCCGCCTTGTGGGGAGCCGTTCGGTCCTTTCCTGGCGAGGGGATTCCCCTCTGTTTCCCTGTGGCAGGTATTGGGCTTGGTTTTGTTCCAACCTACCGACAATATTCGTTAGTTTCTCGATGGCTTCCTTCATTGTCGCCATTTGTGGGTCAGCGATTTCATCTCGACCCCCTTTTTCAGAGTTTCTGGGATTATTGCTTCGCCCGGGGTGGGTATGGCCCGCGTGGGACTGGTTCCCTGATGTTGACAATTCGTCCATAGGATTATTCTGATGAATTGTATGTGGAGATGGGGCTGCTATCAAGTAGGGGGCCCTCCTTCTAGCGCCAAACTGTTGACGTTCAAAATTGTATTGACAAGGTTAAAGCCAACTTAGAATGCAGACAGTAGTCTAAAAGTTACAATAAGGAAGAATACAAGATCGTTCATCAAATAATCGCTCCTTTTTACAACTATATGGGATCTTCAAGGGGATTTTTAGGGATTCTCTCCTTAGTATATTCCTTTAGATTTTCTGTCTGCCCCTCCTTCACTCTTTGTATCCTGGGCCTTTTATAGTAGGAAGACAATAACGTCTAATCCTCCTGTCTTGTCAACTCAGAGGCCGAGCTGAGCTAACTTGTGTGTTGTCCTAACGGGATTGGGGCCCGAGCTCAATGTTGTACTGTTGACTGAGGATGATGGGACTTGCTGATCCTGGTAGTAAATGCATTGCCTATTAAAACAAGCTAAGACTTCTGATTGGAGGAATAAGTAGGCGCTGACACAAGACCTTTCCACGTGTATGTCTCTGGTTTGGTACTCAGAGATCTTGTCAGTGATCCATAATTATTAGCCACTGTAGCGTCTTGAAAGACTACAATGGCTTGTTGGAAAAGCTACGCTCCTGCCGACCTGACCTCGCATAGCTGAACTCCCAAGTCCTTACCCTCATTGGGATACGACAGTCCGAGCTCAACGACCTCGGAGGTCGGTGTCAACAAAATATAATATTTATCAAAATCAAACAATGGCATCATATGTATAATTAGAAAAGAAGAGGTTTATGTTCTCTGGAGTTTCAGATCATTTCTTCAAGCTCCCAGCCTCATCAAATGTATAGATCATTCACTTTTTTTGTCCCTTCTTCACATACCTGTTATCGAGTCTATAAAAAACTAGGGTCGAAAAAGTAGTATGCAAATTACTTAGCTACTTGCACAAACTCTATTCGACTTAGAGGTGGCAATGGGCCAGCCAAGCCGGCTCTGCCATATATGAGCTCGTGCTCGTGCTCGTGCTCGTTTATTATGAGCTGAGTAGAACGTGGGTCGAGCCGATTTTCTTCTCACAAGTTCATTTTTTTTAAGATAAACATTTTTCTTTAAAAAAATGTTTTTAAGATAAATCATCTTCATTTATCCGGGTTTGGAATCGGCTACTTCAATTTTGAATAGACGGAGTTAAAAATTGTACACGAATAACTTGTTATGTGTACAATTTAAAAAAAAATTAAAAAGGTATTATAAAATAACAAATTTTGATTAATATGGTTAAATTAAATATCACTTACTTGACGACATGCAATTTCGATATATTTATCTTACAGTCGAAAATCACCATCTTGTCTGTCATTCACGCACATTCATGCTTCAAAAATATCTTCTTTCAATCGGCTCCTAACCTCTGATAGAAGCCTCTTACCTGCATTAAAAGCGTACTCTGAAGCTACAGTGCTAACCGAAAGTGTTAGTAGGTCTTTTGCCATCGCAGAAACCACTGGTTATCGCCGTTCGTACTTTCTCCAAAATTCAATTATTTCTTCTGAACTTTTCTTAATTGTTTTGTTATTAGGCATATTATAATTAAAGTAATCAATTAATTTAGTAGGCAATACATTTGGACTTGCGTACGATGTTTGATTACATGCAATAGACAAACTACTACTAGAGGAACCACATGCATTTGCATCATATCTATATGAGGTAATGCTTTCGAATAAAGTTAATACTTCAGCGTCGTCTTCTCGTATATCAATGGGAGGAGTAGATGCAGATGGTACCCGATTAATATTTGTACTCATTCGTTCTGCATATAATTCATACATATTACATAAAGTTTGTTGTAAATTTCTATAATGATATGTGTATTAAAACTTAAAACTCTTAAAATCTGATCAATTACGAATTTAGTACCCGATAAATTATATCGAGATCCATGATGCATGCTAACGAAAATATCATAGGCAAGTCTTACCAATATTTCTAAACTTTAATTATATGGAATATATAATTACACTAAAATCGATGTCATTTTTATATCTATGAAAAGTCATAATTATATAAAGATGTTCAAGTATCATATGTGATACAACTAGTGGGATAGTAAACTCCTAACAACGTATTTGTAGAATTATAAAAACTTGTCAAAAAAATTAATTTTAAAAGCTAAAATCCATTCGGATTTAATCAAAACAGTATCATCATCGTTTCTAATATGTCTATTGTTATAAAACTCGGTTATTAAATGTTCAAAACTTTCGTATGATTTTAACAATAAGTGAAGTTCCATCTATACCCTACGTCACTAATAAAATTTTTTTCATATTTGTTACCTTAGATTTGATACAAAATTCCTCAAATGCTTGTTTTTTATTATGTGAAATCGTAATTTTTTGAATTTCATTCTTAATATGTTTCAAATCGTTCTGCACTATTAAATTAAAAATATGGCACACATCGAATATGAAACAAATAACCATAGAAATCAGGTTGCAGTACTCTGCACAATTTATCGATAACTACCTTATTAACACTAACGTTGTCAAATGTAAATGAGAGAATTTTACTCTCCCAACGATATTTTCTAATAATGTTCATAACAGCGTTATATGTGTTGTTAACGTTGTGAGAGAACTCAATAATTTTAAAAACAATAATTTTTTTATGCATACACCAAAGTGGGTATATGTAGTGTGCAGTTACAGCTATATAATATCTTTTATTAATCATTTCTCATATATCTGAAGTTAAAGATATAACACCCCATATTTTTCTAAATTGGTAATCAATAGTTTTTTTGCATGAAGGAAATATTCAATTGTATCTGAACGAAGAGTGTTTCGACTTATCCCAACGTACCTCGATTGAAGATATTCTTTCACGTACGAGATGAAATACTGATTGTCCGCTATTGCTAGAGGCAATTCAGCAGCAGCAAAGAACTTTACAATTCTCGTTCGAGCTTTCTCCTCCAAATACACCGATGTAAAAAGTGGCGTAGTATTAGAACCGATGTCTGGACTACCAAATTGCAATTGTGTTTGACCGGCTGGAAGAAGCCTGTGTTTGGCCACACATGCTTTGTAGTGACGACTGATGTGGGTGGTTCCAATACCTTTTTTGTCATGCTAATCGTTGTTGACAGTATTTACATATTGCTTTAGATTCTGCAACTCCATCGACCACAGACTTGTTTGAATCAATTTAAAATAATCCCAACATTTTGCCCTTTTTCTCTTTTCACTTTCCTCTTGCATCGGGAATATCTAATTCATATTTATCCTCTCGTTCCGCTTCGAAAACATTAACGTCATCCAAATCCATTGGATTACTACTTCCATGAGGATCGAAATTCGGAATATTTTCGGGAATATGGGCTTCGTTTAGACCGGCGAATTCATTCTGGATTTGACTTTGCGACGTGATAGGTGATTTGTCTCCGATACCAAACAAGTCTTCAACAAATGAGCGTAGATTCATTTGTGAATTGATATAAAATGTATAGTAATTAACAAATCAAGAATTGAAGGAAAGTTGACGTGTAAGATTGTAATAGAAAATTTGTAGTGTGATAATTGATTGAATAATTAAAATTGAATATAGAAGTAGAATTGAGAAATGAATATAAACTATATAGTGGTCTAGAAGATAGATTGTTAAATCAAGATTATAATGTAAAATGTAGAAGAGATTAGAGAGTGAAAGTTGGGTGGGAAAACAGGGGAATGGAATGGATATTTATAGGGAAAAAATTCAATTCAATGATTGTTTCGATCACTGAAACAATTAGGCGAGCCACGAGTACGAGCCACTCGTGTAGACTTAAGCTGAGTGGGCTCGGCTTGTCTAGCGAGGCAGCCTATTCGACTCAGTTCAGGCTCGTCAGAGCGGCTCACGGGCTTAGCGGGGCAATAATAGCATTTCAAATGCCTGCCAAATAAGTCAAACGTGTTTGGACTCTTGGAAAACTAGAAACTACTTCTAATAAAAAAAGAGCTTTGAAATAAAGTTGGTCCAATGCAACTTCCGTAGAAAGCACTAATAAAAGATGAAAAAGCTATCCCAAATAAGCCCCAAGTTCATTGAGAAGCAAAGTATATCGATCAAATTTTAGTCCGAGAGGCCCTATAGCATATTAAAGTCGTCAACACATACAAATATGATAAAGTGGAAATTACACTTGCCTAAAATTTTAAGATGCACAATTCAAAAATCAGATTTAAAGAATTTTTTTTCAAAAATCAGATGATTATTCATCTTTTATTATAAAATTAAATTATTAAAATATCCCCATCCACTACATCTTACCCCAAACCCTAAATTTCTAACAGGTGGTGATAGTGGTGATGTGGTGGTTGATTGGATTTGTAAATGAAGGTGGAGGTGATCGGTGGTTGTTGAAGTAGTCGATTGTGGATGTGGGATGCAGCAACGATGTATCTGGTGGTGGTGGTGGTGGTGCTATCGCGATGGCATCTATGGTGGTTGTAGTGGTGGTTAGTGGTTGTGGATGTGAAGGTGTTTGTGACTAATTATTTGAGATTGTGTCTAGCGGCAGATGAGAGGATTTTTTTGGTGGGGGATTGTATTTGTGGAGTGACAGGCTGGTGGTGTTAGTTGAGGTGATTGAGATGATGGTTTTGTTGTTGGATATGGCGATAGTGGTTCTGGTGGCAATGGTTTTGGCAACGACGCGGCTAGGGCAGTGGTGGGTGGTGGTTGCAAATGATTTGATTGTTTGTGACCAATGAAATAGAGAAATTCTAATCAATAATTAATGTGGCTTAAAATTTTGTTTATTTGGTACCAATAATTTGATAATTTGTAACCCAAACATAAGTTGTGACTAATTAATTTGATGTTTTGTAACCATAAAATAAGTTGTGACTAATAAAATTTGTGATTTGTGACTAATAAATAATGATTATTAATTTGATAAATTTGTGACCAATAAAACTTTTATTTGTAACCAAAACATTATTTGTAACCAATTAATTTGATAATTTATGACCAATTTATATAAAATTGGAACCTCATATTTAATTGATAAATATATTTAATTAATTATTTCAGAAATAAAATTTAGTAAATATCTAATTATTGAAATTTTAAACATTTTATCTTAATTTTGAAATGAGTTATACTAAACTATAAATATATTGTAATTAATTATTTCAGAAATAAAATTTAATAAATATCTGATTATTGAAATTTTAAACATTTTATCTTAATTTTGAAATGAGTTATACTTAAACTATGAATTTTTCCCTATGATAAAACCGTACAATGTACAAACATACCACCGGTCCACCAGTTGTTCTATCTCCAAAAATCCGAATGCTGGATTCTAGAGTAACAAATTAAGAAAATTGGAACATGTACACATTTCTAACTACATCACTATTTTTTTCCCTATGCATTGTTAAGGTTGATTGTCTGAAAGACACTGAAACATAACCGTATGAAAATGCCTCTTAAGTATTCATCCAAGCAGAAACCTTTCAATCACCATTTCTTTGAACTTTATTAGACATTACGTCCTTCAGTTCCTGAGCAGCAAATATTAAGAGCTCCACCATCTCAAATCCGGCAGCAGAAACAAAGTCCACCTTCTGAGAACCAGGTTTTGTCGCAACATTGTCTACGTCTTCTTCCCGACTATCACCATATGATCCATCAGTCTCGCCCGACCAACTGATAGGAAGAGAGCTGCCGAGGGCAGTCTTAATTAATTTTGCTCCGGAAACAATTTGGTCCAGAGCTTCTGACAAGCTAATATTTGTACCATCTGCAGAAGCCGACTCTTTAACCTGCAAGATTGGTTTTTGTCCGGACAACAAGTTCACTCTAAAGTTGACCAAGAAATCGTAGTTTAAATAAAGACTACACAATTCTCTGGATCGTTAAGTATTTTAGTCTTCAAATAAGAGGAAATCCAATTCGTGATTGTTGATTGCCATCTTTGAAGCTTGAAATGGATAATAGAAACTATGATTACCTTCAAAAGTGAAATACGAAGCCTGTGAACAGAAGTTGTTAGATGCTCCATACTTTCCAAGCTCTCTCTAAGAGTTGCATTTTCAATCTTCATCCTGCACAATTGATAACATAGAGAAACGCAAACAAGGAACAGAAATAAGATCCTATACTCTCTATGTTCTTGCCTACCATCTCAACTTGTAAAGAAGTCTTGGGGTATAGATAAATGTAGTTTTATTAGCATATATCTGAGCCAAACTACTAATATTTTCACAAACCTCGCAAAATCCATGTTGTAATTGGACTTTTTATCATTGAAGTTTCCTTCGTGATTCACATGTGCATCAGCATGAGTCCCATCATAACCGACTACCCAGTTCCTTAAATAAGTTCTTTTCAGCAAATTTTTTATTCTTCCATCTTTTTCCTGAATAGTCCGTCCTTCAATTTCAACCAAATGTTTTCCTTTTCTCATATCCCGACTGATCTTCCTGCATGCAACTATCTTCCATCACTAGCTTAATGGGTAATAGATTGCTTAAAAAGTTCAAAAAAATCTCTCCAGAAAAAGAAGCATAAAATGTTATAAAACTAAGTACAGGGACGAAAGAAAAGTTGACAAACAAGTCAGTCAGCAACAGCTAAGAAACATTGTACTACCTCCTGACACTATGCCTCCGTTTGGCAAAATTTATAAATCATATATAAGTGGTTAAACTTCTTTTTACAACATACTGGACCCAAGAGTATATCCACCACTCATTTTTATATTATGAATAAGCAGTTTATAAATTCTTTCCAAACGAAGGCTAAATGATTTATAAGAAAAGGAAAAGAGATTTTGCATCCTTCAACAATAATTTGATCATGATTCACAACTAGAAAGAAGATGAAGTGAAAGAATTATATCTTTTCTAAAACTCTTCAACCCTTAAATTTCGTGTATCCTACGGTCTAGTCTGAATCATGTAAAGAAAATTCCTATTTGAAATAGATTTCAAATATTTTACAATAAAGAGAGTGCATGACCTTCTAATAAGGAATTTTTCAGACAGCTAGACTAGAGAGGAAAATAAAATAGCATAAAAATGGAGAAAAGCAAAAACTGAAGTGAAAGGTTAAAAGCTTGCTCCAGACAAATCCAGCAAACAACAAATTTTCACTTATAATGAAAGATTAGACAGTTTTATTTGAACATAATTCATATGTCAACTAAATCGCAATGATATGAAGAAAATGCAGCTGTACATCCAATACAAGAAAAAAGAAGGAAGATAATATACTCTTGCAGTATATGGTATTCCTGCTTCAACTCAGCCAACTCCAGAAGAGCTTTTACCTTTTCATTCGTAACCTAAACCAACAAAGTATATCAAACAGTATACACATCATTGTTCCTCTAAAACACTGCTTGTAGACCAAAAATATGGCAAAAACAGACCGACAGAGATTAATCATGATAAAAAAGTTCATTGAAGACTTGCCAAATAAATGCACTGATTTTACGAAATATATTAAGAAAAAGATTTTAATTTACTTTTCTTCCCATTATTAGTAGTTTAAGTCAACTTATCAATGTTGATGATTTCCTCTAAATTCTTCCAATTCTTTTCTCGTGTATATAGAGATGGTGACAAGTGGAAGGTGCACATGAGATATTTTATGATTTTTCTTTATGTACAAAATTAAATTTTACGAAATGTTTAATTAGCCCTGCATGTGCACATGTTCTATGCTATATGAGGAAAAAAAATAGATTTTGATTTACATTATTACCTTTAGAATTATTAGAAATTGAAAATCAGGGAGTAACAGAAAGTAATTAGAATATTACTTGCTGTAAATTTCTTTGAAGTTCCTCAACTTTCTTTTGTAGAGATGCATTTACATTCCTCTCTAGCAGATGTCTTTCTTCTTGTTGCGACAGTAGTAGTAAAGCAGCAACCTAAGTAGATAAGAAAATACACGTCAGCACAAAAGTATTTTTAAAATATACTAATGAAAAGGAGGAGAGGTCATAGGCAACCTTCTCTTGCAATGCCTGAGCAAGCGCTTCAGAGGTGTCACCAGTTCCCATTGTAATTGTGGGTGAATAGCCAAGATCACTTCTCTGCAATGTGTGAAGAACGTACGTTTTTTCAGTAAATGTAAAATCAAGGAATTTGCACATATTCTCCCTCGAAAAAAGGGAAATGAAGGTTTTTGAATATAATCCTTCATTAACACATTCTCTGTCATGAAGAAGTCTTCTCACAATTTTCAATGTCAAGAATATTTGTTATAAACAACAAAACGCCATCGAAAACAGCACACTTGTGAAGGTCAACCAAGATTTTACAAATGCACCTCCACATATATTGGAAAAATAATAAGGGAAAGTTACTGACTCGTGCACCTAAACAGACAATCAAAGGTTCCAAAAACTCAAAATGATTAAACCAAGTTTTCCGAGAAATAATTCTGAAAATTGATAATAGTGAAAAAAAAAAAAAAAAAAAAGAGGATTGAGATTCTTGCTGCTAGAGAGAGAAGGGTATCAGAGAGCAGAATCTTCTACAAAAATGAGCAAGCAAAAACTGTAAGAATACAATTCACGCTGACAACATACGACATAAAATGGCAGAAGAAAACATGCCTTAGTGATTGAATTTGGACCAGGATCAGTATTGGTATCATCTCTTAATTCGCTTTCTTGTAACTTTACATCCTCCTGCAGAGAAGATTTGAAGTTCCGTTCTTCACTCATCTCAAGCTGCCTGATCTTCTCTTCTACCACATCAATAATTGATTTGATCTCTGAATACCCTTCATCAAGTAAGTTTGTAATATTATTTCTGAACTGAGAATGATAATAGTGTAATGCCGATATCTCCTTCTTGATCTTCTTTTCTGAAAGAATCTATACCAATTTCTTTCAGTTAGTAATAAACAAATGAACCATTAATACACCTATTTTTCCAAGAGTAAAAAGTTCTTACTTTCTCTTTCTCCAACTCGGAAACTTTCTTCTTTAAATGAGTTTCAATTTCCAGTCCCTAATCACCAGATTGTTATTGACACCATGTTGGTAAAAATGAAGCTGCAGACAATGCATGCACAACAAATATGAGGTACACAAAACCAGAAACTCACCAGTCGTAGCTTGTTTTGGAGATTATCCATAGAGTTACTCAGAGTCTTGACTTCTGCTTCCAGATCACTCTGTCTGAGGAAAAGTTAATCATGTAGCTGAAGATAAATAAACTAAAAACGTATTTATGTTTCAAGCAGGACTTCTAATGAAATTGTAACTGCAGTTCTTGGCACCCAAGTAAATTTCACTTGCATGTGCTAAGCACTGTACTTTCACTCCAGATGGCAATAACTATAGTGCTCTGAGCTCTTAAGAAAACTTCAAATTATTATAGAAACTATGAGAAGTCAAGAAGTGCTAGTGAAACAGTACAGATATGAATCTCATTGTGTTTTGCTAGATCCTAATTATACTAATTGGTCATAAGTCAAGGACTAAACTGCAGGCACTACCACAAGTAATGTTTCTTTTTTGTTGAGTACAAGAAATTAATTCAAATCAATAGATTATTGGTCATACTAACTTGAAACGAGATGCAAGTAAATTACTGTATACCAGATCTTACAATGTAGTTAGACGTGGAAGGTTCATCGTCACTTTGGAAACTCCACATTTCAGGTGAATCATGTAATAGACTCTCACATTTATCTTCCCAGCTTGTATCTGCGAAATTCTTGATGCAACGTTGCCTCATGTCATAAAATTTATTGATAACCTGTCGTCACCAAAGAATTGTGTCCTTTAAGCACTAAAATAAATAATGCCTATATCAGAGATTAAAAATGCTTGTCATATTAGAGTGGCTGTATCATAGGACTTCATGCAGAAATTTAGAACTACCTCTTTGAAAGTCTCATTCTGTCTTTCCTGGTTTTCTAGACCAATCCGAAGAGCGGTAGCTAGGTTTTTTTCTTCAGAAAGTTCAGAAGTCAGCTCTTCAATCCTATATCAGTAAAACAACACTTTTATCAGCTGAACCAGCAAAAAACAACTATGTTTCCTATCATTGGAATTGAAGCCAGTATCAAACATCAACCAAAGTAAAACAAATATTACAGAAGAAAAATTAGGTGTTAAAAATGTTCCTCACCAACATATCCGGAAAAAATAATTATTCTACTGAAACTGTGAAGCGTGGGGCACCGAGAAACAAGAGATAGAATAGTACGATGCAGCTTTGAACCTTAATAACACTTAAATCATATTTGTAAGTCTAACTAATATAATCACATACTCCTTAACTTCTACAACCTCATGTTTCTAAACTTGTTACAATTTCTTCTTCTTTTTTTTCTTTTTTTCTATCTAAATACCAAAGTATACATATGGAGTACCATGATTCATTCATCTTTTATCCCACCCAACATAGCCTATGGTGCACTCCATTAATATCTGCTATGCAATGGGTGGTAAGGGACGCACAACAAAATTTTGAAAGGATTCATATTCTAAATGGAACAAAGTTTGTGCTAGCTTTCTCCTCGATGCAATCCTCCTCTTTTATCCAGACTAAAGACTAGCTATAAAGTAATATAGGCGGAGTTAGAAACAACTCCTGAACTCCGACACTAAAGGTTGCGTACTTCTCAATCATACACAATATTTTAAACTGCTTGTTCAGCTTACATTACACAATACTTTCCTGAGAACACAAAACCTGGTATTTCTAGGTAAATATTAACATTTTAACAGGGAGCAATTCCAGAATCTCATTCAACATTAATATCTGTACCGCGTCCTCTATTTTCTTATGATCATGCATACAAGTCCAAGAAACTCAACCATAAGATGAGAAGCTCAAAATTATCTCTAGAATGGGACAGGAACTTCTGAAAAATATTTGAAATGGGTGAGAATAAAAAGAACAAAACTGTTAAGTACGCTACCTTCTCTCTAATTTATTCAGCTCCTGTGAGATGAGTTCCTCTTTCTCCCTAGATTTTTCAGCCTGTTATTAACCAAATATATCAAAAGAAAGTAATGTAAAGAAAAGATTATTCAAAATCTTTACTTATAAAGCTGAATGAAAAGAAAAAGAAAATCTCATGGATATGCTTAAGATGGGCATGATGCACCTTACAGCCAAATTCTTATCCTCACAGCAAGTGGATTCAAATAAAGTTGATTGATTATGTAACAGAAGAAGAAAAGAATAGGAAAACAGAATAAGAAGTCCACCTCCATTATTGCATTATCTCGCTCAGCAAAAGCAGCAGCAACACAACCTTGAAAAAATTTTAACTGTTTCTCTGCTTCAACGTTCTGGGGGATAAAGCCAAGACCAATATAGAGTCAACTAACCAAGATATATAAAATACAACTCAATTTTCTTTTTGAAATCCTAAATCCAAGATAATGAGGAAAATTGTGTCATTTCATCAAAATGGATATCATCTTATAGCTAGCTAAGCAGAGAAAGGTGCTGGTAAGCATTGACTCATGAGGTAGAGCAACTGACAATTAGGTTAGAGCCTCAAGAGTTATAAGCAAATTCTTGACATTGTGCACATACAAACAAACAAGCTTCCAAGAGAGAGAGAGAGAGAGAAACCTTTGAGACTTCTGTAACATGTAGATCTGACAGTTGGCTCTAAATAAGAAAACAAGATCAGAATGCTGCTTAAGAAGAATAGCTAAGAGATCATGCAAGTGATATTAAACAGTTAAAAGAGATGGAAGTAGTTCTCACTTTAATATTATAAGCCTCTGATAACTCTTCTTGAAGATTTTGATTTTCTCTTGTGCAAGTAGCCAACTTATTTTTCAAGTTTTCAATCTCTTGCTCCAACCCAGCTGTCCTATACGGAATCAAATCAAGGCATTCTATTATTTTGGTGAAAAAAAAAAAGAACAATCATTTTCCACTCCATTACCCCCAAGAGATGAAATGCTAGAGCACCAAATGGGAAAATAAATCATGTCAAATTTGCAAACAATGAATAATTTTCACCACCTCTGGAAATGCATTCTAGTAGCCACACCAAGATAGGCAGGTCCAGCTTGCTGCATGCACAGCTGTTCAATATCTTTATGCAACTGATCACGTTCTGCATAGAAATCGATAAAATAATAGATGAACCGCCAAGACCTTGGCTACTGAAAACTTTATGCCAGCATAAGCAATTACTAAAATGCAGTCACACTGTTGAATTAGGAAAAAAGGTTCTGACAACAATCCTGAATATGATTTATATTCTCAATATGTCCCCCATCCCCCATGTCAAGTAAATTTAAATCCTGAATTCTCCTCCTCATAACTTAGTGCCTGATTATGAACTTTGTCAACAGTAAACACATATTCAATTTGTACATCACAGGCCCACTGAAATTTTATCTCAAACGTCCAAAGAATCCAAACAAGTGGGGTATGGCACAAAGTATTCTTCCAGTTCCAATGATACACACAAACAATCAACCCAGGAAAAAAAAAAATTGCAGCATACAAAAATAAGTCTTGAAACAGCTAAATTGATGAACATGCGTACCGTGCTCCAATTGTTTGATGCGCGCAATCAACGACTCATTATCCACCATGTTATGATCCATGGCTAAAAAAAATAAAAAATCCAACAGGTCAATATCCTGAGTTTTCTCATATGAAGTTCAATAATATTCATCAATAGCAGACTATGACCCTAAAAAATAATCTAAAAAGAAGATATAATTTCTAGGGAAAAACAAAAAATCTGTCCTTTAACCCAGTATGCTTCTAAACTTGGACCAACCTTCAGCTACAAATTTCACAAAAAAACAAAAGACAAAAGATAATAATTTTATCTCATCTTTGGATTATTTACTATATGAAAATGAATTCCCCAAAAAAATTTAAACATTTTTATCTTCCCGACAGTTCAATTACATACATATTTATACAAACAAAATATATCGATGAAAATAATGATCAAATTTTACAGGATAAAACAGTTACCTAGCAATCGAAAGGATTTCTGGAACCTTAGAATAGGGCTTATTAGCTGTGCAGATGTCGAGACAAATGATAGTGATTTGGGTTTTGCCCCCAACGCTCAACTCCTTTTGCACTTTTATCCCCAACCTTAACTTCTTGGCACTCATATCCTCGGGATTTAATAAATTAGCAGCCCAATTCCTCCGTAACAGTTTCCATGATTTCAATTTTGCCCTTACATTTTATGCAAACAAAGATGGTAAATAAAAAAATAAAGAAAGATTGCAGTCACGATACCAAACTTTTCACTTAGTATGAGACTTTACCCAAATCTTTCATTTATGCCACCATAGATACCAAATCTTTAAAAAATTCACGACTGAAATCCAAATGGAAGGTTTCCATCCATTTAACTATTAATTGACTATTTAAAAAAATTGACATCTTTTGACCAAAGTATAAAGGGGGTAAAATGATGTTTTTATCACATAAAAGGAATAAAATAAAAAAGGAAGAAAATTCTTTTTCTTCCACCTTCCACCTCCTTGCCCCCAACCCCAAAAAATTAAAATAAAAAAACCATCTCCTTCTTCAATCTTCCCCAATCCCCTCACCCCAAAATCAAATACACTCCCACCTAGTTGCTAGCCGATGGCACCACCCCTCATCGCCGACACCAACGCCTCACTGTAGGAACCAATTTGATTGGAATTTGTGGAAGAACATTTTGTCTATGAGTTGGAAGTTTTGGGCACCCTTCGATATTGATGTCTCACCCATGAAGACTGGAATGAAAGATTTTCAGGCATCAATTTCTATAATTTCACATACCCAATATAATAAGTCAATGTCTGATGAAGACTATACAAATGGAAGCTTTCTTTTAATTTTTTAGAGAGAGAAATTGAAGTTTTAGGGGAAATGAGTTGGAATAGCCATCACAAAAGAAGTTTTTGTTTAGATGGCCTTTGACCAAATTTTTTAAAAAGAAAAAAGAATTAATTATTTAAAAATTACAAATGTCTATTTTACCCTCCTTTGCATAACCAAATAAATGAGGAAAACCTTTTTTTTTTAAGGTTCTAGGATTTGAACCCTTCACCTCAATGAAAGCAAAATGCTCCCCACACCATTAGGACATTGAACAATTTTGATAATTATTTTGCAATAACCTATATATATATCTTGATAAATCAAATTCAAATTTACAAGGTCCAAGGATTTGAACCTTCAACCTTTAAGAAATTTTTTTTTTAAATGTTATCCTCACCACTAGGGCATTGAACAAAATTGCTAATATTTTTGCAATAACCTATATATATATCTTAACAAGAGCCTGTTTGGTACGGATTAAAATCCAATTAAAATTGAAAATATGACCGTTATTGGGTCCCACCCGTCTAATAAAAGTCAACAATAACGGCTATATTTTCAATTTTAATCTGATTTTAATCTCTACCATACACCCTCCAAATTATATTCAAATTTACAAAATCCAAGGATTTGAACCTTCAACCTTTAAGAAAAATGATTCTTCTCACACCATTAAAACATTGAACAATATTTTTTATTTTAATGCAATAACATATATATAACCTTATATTTCTGAATATCTTGAAAAATTATAGTCAAATATTTCACTTTATTTTATATACGTATTATGTATTAAAAGATTAATTTTAATTAAGATGAATTGAATGTTTACAAAATTTATGATTTCGAAATATATAAATAATTAGTGACAATTAACTTAAAAATCTTTAATTTGATTTCAAATAATATTTTTAAGTAATCATCTACCGGTTCAACCATTAATTTTTTTTATTGTTTCCCCTTATCCCCACGTAAACTTTTTACGACGTGCAATATATACTTTTTATATACCTTACAAAATATAATTGTCGTTTTATATATCTTAAAACGATATATATGTCATTTTAATTAAAATTAAAATTGAAATGATATCAATATCGTCAAAATTGTACTGAAACGATAATAACATCGTTATGTGTCAAATTCACGAAATAACATAACAACTTTCGTATCGTAGTAGTTAATGACATCGTTTTTAACAGAAATGATATAATTATCGTTTTATATAAACTAAAATGATATATATGTCATTTTAGTTATGATTTAAGTTGAAACGATATCAATATCGTCAAAATTATATTAAAACGATATGGATATCGTTATGTATCAAATCCACAAAATAACATAACGACGTTCCAGTTCAAATAATAACTACAACGATATATATATATCATTTCTTTTCATGAAAAACGATAATTATATCGTTTTGGCTAAAAATAACAATTCGATCGTCCACAATCACACAACAAGCCTTCAACATACGTACGTCGATCGAAAAATGTCATCAACTGGGTTGATGTATTTCGAATGACTTAGAAAGAACTAACGAAAATACTTTCTTTCTATTGGAATAGTTCGAAAGTTGTATGTAGTCACGAGAACACAAATACTATCATAGTTTCTTTTGGGTGAGATCGAAATCACTTGATGACCAATTTCGATCATCCTACATATGTCAAATGCATGTCGAGTTGTCGTGGACAATCGAATCGTCGATTTTTTAGCAAAAACGATATAATTATCATTTTATTTAAACTAAAACGATATATGTATCGTTTTAGTTATGATTTAAACTGAAACAATATTAATGTCGTCAAAATTGTACTGAAACGATATGGACATCGTTATGTATCAAATCCACAAAATAACATAACGACGTCCATATCGTTTCAGTACAAATTTGACGAGTTTGAAATCGTTCTAGTTCAAATAATAATTACAACGACATAGATATCGTTTCTTTTTATGAAAAACGATATTTATATCGTTTTGGCTAAAAATAACGATTCGATTGCCCACAACCACCCAGCGTGCCTTCAACACACGTACGACGATTGAAAAAGGTCATCAAGTGGATTGATGTCACTCGAATGACTTAGAAAGATTGAACGAGGATACTTTCTTTCTATTGGAATAGTTCGAATGTTGTATATAGTCATAAGAATACAAATATCGCCATAGTTTCTTTTGAGTGAGATCAAACACACTTGATGATCAATTTCAATCATCCTACTTATGTCAAATGCATGTCGGGTTGTCGTGTACATCGAATCGTCGTTTTTAGCCAAAACGATATAATTATCGTTTTATTTAAACTAAAACGATATATGTATCGTTTTAGTTATGATTTAAACTGAAACGATATCAATGTCGTCAACATTGTACTGAAACGATATGGACATTGTTATGTATCAAATCCATAAAATAATATAACGACATCCATATCGTTTCAGTACAAATTTGACGAGTTAGAAATCGTTCCAGTTCAAATAATAACTACAACGACATAGATATCATTTCTTTTCATGAAAAACGATAATTATATCGTTTTGGCTAAAAATAACGATTCGATCGTTCACGACCACCCAACATACCTTCAACATACGTACGACGATCGAAAAAGGTCATCAGGTGGGTTGATTTCACTCGAATGACTTAGAAAGATCGAACGAGGATACTTTCTTTCTATTGGAATAGTTCGAAGGTTGTATATAGTCATAAGAATACAAATATCACCATAGTTTCTTTTGAGTGAGATCAAACACACTTGATGATCAATTTCAATCATCCTACTTATGTCAAATGCATGTCGGGTTGTCGTGTACATCGAATCGTCGTTTTTAGCCAAAACGATATAATTATCGTTTTATTTAAACTAAAACGATATATGTATCGTTTTAGTTATGATTTAAACTGAAACGATATCAATGTCGTCAACATTGTACTGAAACGATATGGACATTGTTATGTATCAAATCCACAAAATAATATAACGACGTCCATATCGTTTCAGTACAAATTTGACGAGTTTGAAATCGTTCCAATTCAAATAATAACTACAACGACACAGATATCGTTTCTTTTAATGAAAAACGATAACTATATCGTTTTGGCTAAAAATAACGATTCGATCGTCCACGACCACCCAACATACCTTCAACATACGTACGACGATCGAAAAAGGTCATCAGGTGGGTTGATGTCACTCGAATGACTTAGAAAGATCGAACGAGGATACTTTCTTTCTATTAGAATAGTTCGAAAGTTGTATATAGTCATAAGAATACAAATATCGCCATAGTTTCTTTTGAGTGAGATCAAACACACTTGATGATTAATTTCGATCATCCTACGTATGTCGAACGCATGTCGGGTTGTCATGTACATCGAATCGTCGTTTTTAGCCAAAACGATATAATTATCGTTGTATATAAACTAAAATGATATATGTATCGTTTTAGCTATGATTTAAACTGAAACGATATCAATGTCGTCAAAATTGTATTGAAACGATATGGATATCGTTATGTATCAAATCCATAAAATAACATAACGACGTCAATATCGTTTCAGTACAAATTTGACGAGTTTGAAATCGTTCCAGTTCAAATAATAACTATAACAATATCGATATCGTTTCTTTTCATGAAAAACGACAATTATATCGTTTTGGCCAGAAAAAACGATTCGATCGTCTACAACCACACATCATGCCTTCAACATACATAGGAAGATCGAAAAAGGTCATCAAGTGGGTTGATGTAGCACTCACATGGCTCAGAAAGAGCGAACGGAGATACTTTCTTTCTATCAACATAATTCGAAGGTGATAGAGAATTATAGAAACACAAATGTTCCCCTAATTTCTTGAAGTGAGATTAAACTCACTCGATGACCTATTTTTGTTGTCTTACATACGAAGAATGTATGTTAAGTGGTTATGGATGATCGAATTGTCCTTTTTTAGGTATAACGATATAATTCTCGTTTTCTGTAAATAGAAACAATACCGATGTCGTTCTAGTTATTATTTGAATTGCAACGATTTCAAACTCGTCAAATTTGTACTGAAACGATATGAATATCGTTACTTTATTTCATAGGTTTGAAACTATAACGACATCATCGTTGTTTCATATAAGAAGAAATGACATATATGTCGTTCTAGTTACGATTTTGACTGAAACGAGTTCCAACTCGCCAATTTGTACTAAAACGATATGAATGTCGTTACTTTGTTTTGTGGGTTTGACACTACAACGACATATTTGTCGTTTTATATGGGAAGAAATGACATTTATATGTCGTTCTAGTTACGATGTTGACTGAAATGAGTTCCAACTCGACAAATTTATACTGGAACGATATGAACGTCGTTACTTTGTTACGAGAACGATTTCATGAGAACGATTTCATGAAAACGATATTGAAGTCGTTTTTTATTACAGGAACGATGTCCAAATCGTTACGAAAATTAGCGTGTATTTTATACTGAAGCGATATCCAAGTCGTTTTTTGTTTGTTATGAGAACGATTTCTATATCGTTACGAAGATCAGTGAAGCAGTGTGTATTTCGTATGGAAGCGATATTGAAGTCGTTTTTTATTACAGGAACGATGTCCATATCGTTACGAAAATTAACATGTATTTCATACTGAAACGATATTCAGGTCGTTTTTTTGTTACGGGAACGATATCAATATCGTTACGAATATCAGTGCAGTGTCTTTTTAAATACAAGGATATTTTAGTAATTTACAAATTGTATTTTCCTTTTATTTGTATCTTGAGGCCATCTAACTAAAAAACTTAGTTGGTGGGCTTTTTAAACTAAAACTTAGTTTGACTAGGCCCATTAAATGAACTCCCCAAGTTTTAGCCTCACAAGGATTTGATTTTGAAGAGCGGTAGAATTTTTTCCCCTTCATAGGAAGGGATTTCCACGTTTTATCGACGTGGAAAATTGGTCGATTCCGATCGTTGGTGGCAAAGAGCATGGCCAAAATATTCCACCGACTTAGGCGTCAGCGGCAACATCAAAGTAATCTGCGATTCTAGCATCTGTAGGTTTTCCCCAATATGATGTTTCTCATTCCACAAACGACAATGAGGGGGTGGTGTCGATGGGCGGCAACTGGGTGGGGGTGGAATTGATTTTGAGGTGAGGGGTTGGGGAAGATTGAAGAAGGAGATGGATTTTTATCCCATTTTTGTTTATTTCATTCATTTTTTATATTAAAATTATAAAGTTACCTTTTACCCTCTCGTCAAAATTATTATTTTTTTAATTTTTTAGGTCAACTGACGGTTGTTGGGTCAAACTGACGGAAACCGTCAATTCGGACTTGAGCTGTGAAGTTTTTAAAGATTCGGTACTTACGGTGGCACAAATGAAAGGTTTGAACCAAGTCTGCTACTACGTGAAAGATTTGATATCGTAGTTGCAATTTTTCCAAAAAAATAATAACTAGGTTTGATATGGCTTGAAGATGTCAATTTTGCCCTTAAGTCAACCTCAAGCAAACCTCCATCATGTCACCCCCACGTTGTCGACTAAGTTCTTTTGATAGTCTCTTAAATATTTGTAGGGGTGGTAGAGAAATACATGTACTTAATGAAAATGACTCGTGTTCTTTTTTTGCATCTTTTTTTTATTGTTTATATAAAACATAAGGGTAAAATTGATATTTCTAGCCATGTTAAGGGTAAGTTTTGGACGAAAACTATTATCGAGGGCAATAACGCTCATTCATTACAGGTTGAGGATGTAAGCACCAAAAAATAAAGATTGGAGATAGGATTGCAGAAGAGGTAAATATTGAGGACAAAGCTGAAATTTACCCTTGGGGGGTTTTTATTTTAGAGTTTTATTTGTAAAGATTCTTTTCTTCATTGGTTTTATTGAAATTCAATTTTAACCCCCACATCATATACAAATTGTAAAATTAACCCTCTAAACAATTTTAACTGACCCCTAATTCATGGATATATCTAATTTGGCCCCACTAACTTTTCCAGCATTTTGTGTAAAATTGGAGCATAGATCCTCAACTGATACGCTGGGTAGCTCCGAGGTCCAAACTTTTAGAAAGGGTAAATTCCTCCAGGGATCCCCAATATTTCGCAATTACGACAGATATGCCCTAAACCTTCCATTTTTGGCGTCCATCTCTCTAATATTTTAACACTAGGTGAGTGGTATTTGCACCTGACGAAAAATGTTTATTTAGATATTAATGTCCACGTGACACGCACATCATGTGTTACTAAAAAGGAAAAATTGTCCCAAAAAGAGATATCTTTTACCAGATACGATTATTTTACTAGCATTTAATGTTGCTGTTTTTAACAACTTTACACTTTCAATCAAATATCAGATGCATGTCATGTGGCCTTTTATTGTCTAAATAGACGTTTTATGTTAGATGGGATACCGGTTGCACAGTGTTAAAAGTTTGGCGCATGGGGTGTCCCGAATGAAGAGTTGAAGACATGACTCCTACACTTGTAAAAATATTGGCGACCCTCATAGTAATCTACACTTTAAGAAAGATTCGACCTTTTTATTTGTATTGCACTCTCCATCTATAGAACAAATTAATTTGTATACCTTCATAATAATGTGCCTAGTTCAACTAATATATCGTGTAACTCAAATTAATTTGCATTGAGGATCAATCTCAAAGCCCTATTATAAATTGCGACGTAGATCTAAGAAGAAATGTGTATAAACGAACATGGAAGATGGAGTACGAAATAATATATATATATATATATATATATCAAGGTGCATATGAAAAAAGTGTAGAGATCATGAGTTATTTTTTAACCTTTTAATGTACGTTTGGTACAACATATTGGAATAGAAGATATAGGATTATTGAAGATAAGATTAGGGAATGTAAGATTAAGATGAATATGAGTGTAGTTATAGTACAATATTTGGTGCTACACGTACAATAACGTGTAAATTTTTTTTCTCAAAAAAAAGAAAGAAAATTTACAAAACACACCCTACATTTAGGATGCATTTATAGTTCGGAAAAAGCTATATGTACTCCCACACCTTCCCGAAATCTTTACTTCCTGCTGACATGGACTTGGTTTAGTAAAAAATGACGGCAATCTTTTTGAATGAACCCCCAATTTTGCAAATGAATAAACCCCCAAAATCACCCTCCCCTTGCACTCCTCTTTCTGTCACGATCCTGTGAAATCAAATTGTGAAATCGTGGGTCGAGTTCAACCTGTGAAATCAAACCGGCACATTTTTTGTGAAATCCTCTCTCTCTCTCTCTCTCCGACGATTTTTTCGCGGGTTGCCTGAGATCTTGTTGTTACTGTGAAATCGCCGGCACATTTTCTGTGAAATCAACCACTCGCCGCCACGGCAACCGTAAGTACTGAAGTTACAGAGACATCGAGTTTTTCGCTAAGTTCTTCCCTTGCCCTGCCCTGTCACCTTTTGTGAAATTGAGACACCCAGCCCACCCACCATTTCGCACACAATATAATAACTGTGAAATCCATTTCGAACGAAGTGGGTTTGGACAAATGTGTGAAAATGGATAAAACACTGGCACCTCCGAAAGAACATATCAAATTGATGCTTCACTCGAAAATTAAAACTGAACAAATTGTGCCTGTTTATAATCAATCACATCTAACCACGTAAATATTTCATTTTTTTACTATAGTAAATGAGGTGGTGGGTGAAGTGATGAGCATGGTTTTATTTTTGAAATATTCAATTTAACACATAGAATTAGAGATGGTTACCTGGTTTCCCCAATAAAACCTCAAGTCTTTCTTCGGAGTGATTTCAGTGTAGGGAGTGGTAGGGAAATGATGTATGTTATGCAGTTTGTGATTATCTGTTAGTTAAGCAGTATGGGTTCGCCGACGTGTGGTTGCCGTCGTCCAAGTTGCCGGCGACGTGCTGCTCCATTTTCACCGGGAGCTTTTTCAGAGCGGAGGAGGAGGAGGCGAAAGGAAATGACGGGAGTTTCTAAGAAAATGACACCTTTTAATTTTAATTTTAATTTTATTTGTATTTGCTGGGTTGAATATTCAAAGATAAGCCACATTAGCAGGAAGTAATCTATGTAGTAGTTCATGGAGTACGTCTAGCACTACCCCTTTATAGTTCATATACTATATTTTGTAAATTTACATTTTGCAAAAATTGTGTTTTAGTTATTAATAAAAAATTAAAAATACACATTTTACGTGAAAAAATTAAAAATACTTATGTTATATAATGTAATATATAGGGTGTAATTTATTATTTCCAATTAAGAGTATATTGGTCTCTTTAGATAATTAATGATAAATTTGTAAACGGTTATATTTTTTCCAGCAACATTTATTTATTTATTTTGTTGCCAATAACTAAACCACAACATGTAACATGTAAAATGCAAAATATGGTATGAAAATCATAAATACACCCTAAATGCAGGGTGTTTTTTGACAGTTTTCCAAACACACAACACACGATGTTTTTGTCTAACTTAAAAAACTATAATTTATTTTTTCACAAATTTATAACATAATTTTCTCTTAACTTTTAAGTAAAAATTTACCTCAAAAGAAGTAACTTACTAATTTTAACTTAGATTCACACACACACACACAAAAAAAATATTTCGAATCTTACTTATTCACGTACAAATTACTTTATATCTACAAATATGTGTATATATTATTTTTTTTCTTATAGATAAGTGTACACTATACACTTTGGATAGATTTTTTTCTCATGTTAGGGACACTTTCAAGTGTACAAAATATAGTTGCAAGAAACGAGTACAAAGAAGAAGGTTGTGGATCGGAATATATGAATAATCTAGAGTACAAAGATGTGAGGTTGTGATTTCTACTGGACAAAATATTATGTATTTCCACACATTTTATGAATCTTAATTTGGACTCTTTTATGAAATGTTATGCGCCTTTTTTTTTTTTTTTTTTGAAATGCCAAATTTTGTTGCAAAAATACTACTCTTACAGTGATTAGAGGGCTGTAAATTTTACAGCCTTCCTAATCACGGTAAGTGTAGCAGCTTTCATTTTCTTGACGGAGAACTTCTTCCTTATGAGCGCCGACTATTCTATTATTTTCGTTCATTTATTTTACCCTGTATCTTTTTTAATTTATTGTATCTAAATGCTTTTTAAAAATATTATAAATTTCGTTAATTTTGCCATGAACAAATTTTCGTTGAAATTTGACCGGTTCATAAAATTTTAACATGTTTTGTCAAACAAGCCCTCGGTCTCAGACTAAGCTATGTAGTTTAAAATTAAGATCATGCTACATGGGAATGATGACCACATTGTATAAATTTTTAAATACATACGTGTTGGAAAATTCTAACATAATTGGGGCCACACGTAACGTATAAAAATGTGTGGTGCTATTATTTAAAGTTTATTAGTCAATTAAAGTGATCTACCAAAGATGAATTTTGACTAATGGGTATTAAGTTTCATGGAATGAAAGTGTAGAGACCGGATATTTGTTTCAAATTAATGAGGGGCTGATTTGAATCAAATGAAAAATAATGACCATTCATTATCTTATTCCTTTTAGAGGGGTTATGGTCCCCAATTGTTGTGTTCTTCAAGCTTCTCTACATCCCCATCAATGGAGAGCAAATTTGATAAGGAGATCACCAATCAATTGGAAGATCATAACCAATTCCGGCGAAGAATCAGATACCTATGGATCTATGGTTCAAGGTACGCTTCTGTTTTCATTTTGATATTCTCGTTAATTTCAACATGGACGATTACAATGTTGATTATTGATTGTTTTAGATCAATAATCCTTAATATATTTTCTATCAATACGAGCCCCAAACATTATGTGAGAGGGGTAATACATTATGTACAAACAGATTAACCCTTAAAAAAATCATATCGTAATTTAAACTTCACATGATCATGATTGGGACTGCCACTTTGTATTATCTCTATATATGTAAATTCAAACTTCACATGATCATGATTGGGACTGACGATGATTTCCATATGCAAATGCTTAAAATATTCACAATTGCATATGGAAATCATCGTCGGATGACAAAAATATAGCTGTTGTTTAATAATGTAGATAATAGTGGAAGACAACGTGAAAATGAAATTCACAATCTTCCCAGCAAACAAAAATAAAATTATTCGCTTTTATACCAACTTATTCACGACAAAGGACAACTTTAAAAAACATGTTATTTGCGCAAGGCAAGCAAGAACAGCTCGATACTAACTAAAATATTCTCGTTAATGTTACTTTTCATATCAAGCTCCTGTTTGACACCCATTAATTTCTCCTTCTCTTTCTCATTCTTCATTTCAACTACACATTCTCCAAATAAAATAATATTACACACAAATCAAAAAAAATTCATCACTTTTCCACCACACATTCTCACATCAATTACTATTCCAAAATTTCTATTTCTCCCAAAATGGATTTCAAACAGGGGCCAAAAGATCAGTTGGTCTAAGCCACCGTTTCTTGCTTTTGAGACAAACTGCAACTTTGAAAAGCATGTTACTCGTGAAAGGAAATTAAGAACAACTTGATACCTAACCTCGTTGTTGTTACTCTTTCACATAAAAAAAGATCATATTGGTCGAAGCCCCCTTTCTTGTTTTTTCTTAATAATTTGATGGGTCGATTTTTCTTCACCTGGTCCCATCTTGAAATCGCTAATTCTAATCAATTGTGATCTATATAGGTTGATTGAGCAACCACACAAGTATAATGCTACTCTATCAGGTCTAGTACATTGTGAAAGCAATCATATTTGAAATCGAGTAACTACTCAAAACTTCGTAAAAGAAGAAAAGATGAAAATTATGTAAACGCGATATCAAATAGCTAACGATCGAAAAGAGGATGGTTGTAAAGTTATAAAACATGTTTGTATTGGAGAAATCCGAAGTACAAATCCAAGTCAAGGTCCAAATTATTTATAAGGGCAATGAAAAACAGAGACAGATGAGAATTAAAGATGGGGCAATCCAATCAAATCCCTCTTCACAAGTCCTTTCCTGTTAAAAGCATGCATCCAGAAGACAACAGCAGCACAGTGCAGCCAAACTGTCAAAAACAAAAAATCAACATTAAGTGATCTAGGTCCAACATCGGTGGTTCTCCATTTTATAGGAAGAGTTTCAAAACTACATTATGCCAACTTCTTCTAAAACAAAATTTCATAAAATATTCCAAACATGTTCAAAAACAATTCCTTATGACCCGTTTGAAAAGTCGAAATGTTAATTTTGTACATATTTAGATAAATTTTGTATCCTCTAAAAGAACTTTTAAAGAAAATTGATAGAAAAAGAAATAAATTTAAGATCACAATGATAATTAATGTCAATCGGCTCTTAGTCTCGAAAAAAACTTTAAAATTTTCAAAAGTGATGCTAAACGGGCTCATTGTATTAGTATAAATAGAAGTACTAAAGTCAAGTACTTGACATTACACATTTATGAGATTAATTGAAAAATATATGGACAATCACGTTGGGTGGCGAAAGATAAAGTTGCTATCTTACATGAGTTGTGTTGTGTGGACCAAAGTCTACAAGGCAATTTATAAGCTAGATAGCGACATTTTATACCAAACGCGCTTTAGAAAAAATTAACAAATTGAGAAAAAGTCAATATTATTGCAAATCAATTTTTAGTCCAATTTGAGGAATTTAAACAAAAGGAAATAAATAAGAGAAAATAACGGATGGACGAAAAACCCCTCATAACTGCAACGACTGGTAGGGCTGTTTCGGAATTTCATGCCCCAATTAGGTAGGGGAAAAAGATTCCACCATAGCCAGCCGGGGCTGGAGCCACTATTGCCAGAGTCGCACGTTAACAACCGGCGCAGGCTACTCAGTTCACTCGCCGTCAACTCACCGAACAGCAACGTAATGAACAAGACTAAAACTCAGATCTAAATTCGTAAAAAGTAAAAACCCTGTTCCCCAATCAAATCAACAAATAAATACGCATAAACAAACATACAATCTAAGTCAGATACATCTAGAAATCGTGTTATACAGTATCGAACATACCAGCCTTCCAGGCATCCGACACTACTGTTGGATTGCTGTTGAGGCGGCGGAGCACCGTATTGTGGAGGATAGCCCTGGGGCGGGTAGCCTTGTGGTGGATAACCTTGCTGCGGCGGGTAGCCCGCCGGCGGATAGCCGGCCGGAGGATAGCCATCCTTCGGGTACCCTTCCGGTGGATAACCTGAAGATTCCACAAAAAAGAAAAAGAAAAAAAAAACCAAAATCACATTAGATCGCACATAGTCAACTAAGAAAAAAAAATTGAATGGAATTCCTGCGACTTGCCTTGAGGAGGAGGAACTCCAACAGGGGGTTGATTCTGATTGTAGTAACTCATGATTTCTTTTTTTTTTTTCCTTGCCTGGAGAATTGAATTGGGTTGCAGACTCTTGATTTTGAAGAAAAATAAAAAATTTAGAGAGAGAGAGAAGAGTTGATGTGATATTTATATGTGAGCGAGAAAAAAATTGCGTCTATACTTTTTACAAGTTGTATTCGGAGTTGGGCAAATTAAAGATAAATTACTTTTGCGTGTTCAAAGCGCGTCTAGATAACCGTTACATATTTTCCATTTTCTTTTTAATTAAAACAACTTTATTTTTATTTTTGTCTATCTTTTTCAAATAAAATATCGTGTACAATCATTTCACGTGTATTTTTTTTATTTTATTTTTTTGACATTGCATCACGTGACGACACATGATTGATTAGTTTCGTAAGAAAAAATACATTTTCCTATTCAACCCTTTTTGATCTTCAATAAATTGGAGTGTACATAAAAATATAAATTAAAGAATGTACACTTAGCATTATTTTATTAAGTATGACTTATTACTTAATTCAGCAAATGAATCCTTCGGCGAGAACGGCCTTATATGTTTATGTGGCATGTTCACTTACTTAAACGACGACGACGTAATATCATTTGTATCGCATGAATGGTGTAGGCGATACACGCACATGCACGTATAATTGTTCTATAGAAATTTTTCTCTTTTCTAGTACGACTTCTTATTTTTATAGTGTAATGCAATTTATAGTAAAAATTATCCATAGTCCTTGTACGTAGCATATATATAACAATTTGTTATTTGATATACTAGTATGATATTTGTTTATTGTCTCCTGCATCAAGTAATAAACTGACATGTGTCACATGTCTGTGTAATTATCGATAATTTTCACTATTAAAAAATTATTCTTGTATAAATAATAAAGTTTCAGAGCCCTTTTTGAAGGTTGTGGACGTTAAATATTAATTAGACCCTTAATTGTTTATGTTACGTATCAAACTTTTTGAAGCTTTTGTCAAAAATTTAATTGAGAAAAATCAAAAATCGTGTGGTTCACGCTTCTCAATAAGTCATCTTGGACTTCTTTTTTGACGAACTACGTTTAATTTTTAGAAGAGACATATTCTCGACATTTTGAGAATATCATAAGAGACCTTTCAAAATAGGTAACAAATTTCGAAGAAGGGAGAAAATGTCCCACAAAAAATAAGAGACATGTCTTTCTATATAATGGACAAAAAATGGAAAATGTCTTGAGGTGGGAGAGTTTGAATTTGTGGTTGAGAGCTTGCAAGGGAAGTGGCAACGGTTGAGGAGGGTCTGCAAAACTTCTATTCAACTAAGCAAGAAAAATCTCAAACGATGAAATCTTTGGACGAAAACATACGTTGATTTTTAGGTGTCCCCAATTGAGATTTTAATGAAATCCTTCGAAATTTAGATATCCTCGATAATGAGTAGATTTATAAAGATTTTATTAATGGATGAATTTTAAAAGATTTGAATGGATTTCAAGCTTAAAAATACATATAACCAAATCTTTTGAAATTTCACCATATTTAATGAAATTCTTATGAAATTTGTGAAAATCTATTCAAATTCATGAAATTCATTAAGATTTATAATATTTTAAAATTCATCAAAATCTTAGTTGAGAACACCCCCGTAACTTGAGTTAAGGATTACGATTATTTGTAAAGTTTACACATGGAGAAACTATCTTTAATAATAAAATAAATTAATACACATCTTTACAACAAAATAAAGACTGTATGCATTGTAAAGTTGTATTGAAAAGTTGGATAATATCATTTTAATGGCAGGATCTTACGGCACGTTTGATATCGATTAAAACCCAAATAAAATTGAAAATATAGTCGTTATGAGGTCTCACTTGTCTAATAAAAGTCAACAGTAACGACTAATTTTTCACTTTTAATCTCTTCCAAACGGGCACAAGTATCATCTGAGATTCCAAAGTGATTAAATAATTAAAATCAAATTGGTTTTTTTTTTCATTTTTTCAGTTTCACACACTGTTCATTTTGAAAATTACCTGGAAAATTAGATTTTTATAAACTATTAAAAATATAATTAATACGCATTTAATTTTCCTTTAGAACACAATGTCCGCGTTATTTCTTTATTCCTTGTTTGTTTTGAGTTGGAATTCTCGATTCCTAAATGTTGGCTGGAAAAAACGTAATTCCTAACTATGTCCAATTTATGTGGTCCATGGATGCTTTTTCCTTGGGGTCAGCAGCCGTCTGCGGCCAGCAGCCACCACCAGCCGGCTACTAAACATCAACCCAAATTTTTAAGTTCTTCTTGGGTGAATATATATTCGGTGTAAGTTGTTGTGTTGACTGGATTGTATATATATATCTTCTATACTAGGTGCAAGCAACGTGCAATGCACGTTTGCTTAGTTTATATTTAATAGTTTTGTTTAAGAATTAATTTGTTGTTAATAAAGATGTAATTTTTTTGGTTAATTAAATAATTAATAATGTATTGTTTATATAATTGATAAATAATTAAATAAAGTGCTTCTCTTTGTCGTCTCCAACCCAAAATCACAAACATAAAACTCAAAGTTCATATGATGCACAATAATATTTACTATATTCTAAAAACAAATGACAAGAAAAAGATGCCCCCAAATGGAAATACATTTTGAACATCCAATGACATTACCATCTATCAGGCAAACTTCAGTTAGCTTCGTATTCTTATTTTTGTGTCTAGATGTCAAAAAAGTCACAATCATTATTTATTTCAATTGACTTACATTGATGAACTATAGTATACAGAGGGTATGTGGGATCGCGAGGTGTAATCTTCGTTATCAGTAAGCTCACCAATTACATTGTGCTCGAGATGAAGGAATCTGAGGTGGGCGAGAACTGCAAGTGAGAAATGGGAGAAATAGGCTCTTTCCTTCCTCTTTGCCCTATTTTGAAACGACTTCTATCTCTTTTCTCCCGAACCGAGCTATTTTTTTATTTTTCTGTAAGGCTTCTGTGAAACAGTAGCCTGTAAGTCCAGCATTTCTCATGAATTAATTGCTGGATTTGAATGGATTAAATTAGATGTCTCCATATATTGCTTGTGCGAGAGAAAAAAATGATTATTGCGCCCATGATTAATCCAACTAAGATGATGGGCAAGCATAGCCACCCCCAATCCCCGGCCACTACGATTTCTTGGGGGCGTCGGCCATGAAAAGGGGGGAAGAGTTTCTCCATTAAGATTTTTCTAGTGTTTTGAAAATCGACCTGGTCATCAACCCGGAAAATATGAAGGGTCAATGGTCAAAAGGTTCAACCGGGGTTGAATCGGATGCAATAAATACATACAAAAATAATAAAATAATATATATATTTTGAAAATTTTCATATTAATAATTCAAAGTAAATATATTTTTACTAATTAGATTCATTATCCTACAATTAGTCTCAATACTAAAAATTAAAAATCAATATGTTAAAATAGTTTACTTTGTTAAATTAAAATAATTTAAACTTATAGAAAATGATAGCTAACATTAATATATTAATAATCAAGTGTAATTTAAGTTAAATTTGAAAATTAAATAAATGAAAAGGTGAATATTACAATTTAATTAGTTGTTATTAAAAATCAAATTAGCCAAACGTATATTTGAAAATGATTTTGATGAGTATTTTAACATTTTTTGGTTATATATCACTATCCCACATTGGAAATTTATAAAACAATTTGGAGAGAAATGCATCTATAAAATGAGCATGACATCCATTACTTCTTCATGGGTCTTAGAATTCTAAATAAATTTTGAAGCCCATTTATGAAGTTAAAAATTTTTAAACAAAAAAAAAAAATTGAAAATCGGGACTAGTTTGACGGGTTTTAACCAATTTTGAAAATAATAAAAAATCGGACATGATTTGGCCCGATTTTGGGCCCCGTTCCCGATTTTCCCAGTCTAACCGGCTGGGCCCGGCCGGGTTTGACAACATTTGATTTTTCAGTCATGGAAGATTAAAGGTTTTTTTACGATTTTTGAGAGTTGAGGAGGCGGGGACTTCTTGTGTAAATTTGATATGTTAAGGTCCTTGGCTGCAATTTAGGGATTATAGTTAAATTTTAAGTTTTAGTCCCTAAAGTTTTAAATAAATTCAAGTTGGACCCTAAAGTTATAGGTTTTTCATTAAAACAAGAAATTTCGTTAGTTTTTCCGTTAAAACAAGAAATTCCGTTAGTTTTTCCGTTAAACCAACAAATTCCGCTTCATAGCCACTTTTTATATATAAGATAGATAGATATAAAAAGTGTGTATTTAACGGAATTTGTTGGTTTAACGGAAAAACTAACGGAATTTTTTGATTTAACGGAAAAACTAACGGAATTTTTTTAATTTAAAAATCATTTAACTCCATAATTGGGCTTCAAAATTTACAATTCTAAAGCCCATGTAGAAGTATTGGATGTCATGCTCATTTTATAGATACATTTCTCTCCAAATGTTTCATAAACTTTCAATGTGGGATTGTGCATTTTATATATGCTCTTAACTCCAATAGTTTTATAAATTTCCAATGTGGGATAGTGACAAAAAAAATGTAAAAATACTCATCAAAATCATTTTAAAATGTATGTCTAATTGACTAATTTGATTTTGAATTACAACTAATTAAATTGTAATATTCACTTTCATTCTTTTCATTTATTTAATTTTCAAATTTAATTTGAATTGCACTTGATTATTAATATATTAATGTTAGATATTATTTTCTATAAGTTTAAAATATTTTAATTTAACAAAGTAAACTATTTTAACATATTATTTTTAATTTTTAGTGTTGGGACTAATTGTAGGATATATAATGAATCTAATTAGTAAAGATAGATTTACTTTAAATTATTTTTATGTATTTATTGCATTCGGTTCGACCGCAGTTGAATTTCCACAAACTTCATGTCGGAATCATTCTCGATTGTGAATCAAAATCCTTCATCTCCATTTTCAGATATCGGAATTATCAAATCCGCAAACTTTTCGTATAAATCCTATGATTAATGCTCATGTTTAGTTCCTTAATTAATAAAAAAAATTAAAATTCTCCTAACACTATTTGACAATATTATAATATTATATTAAATGTTTAGTAAGTATTATTTTTAAATATTAGATGATTTTATGATATAGTAAAAAATCTTTTTTTTTTATAATATAGAAAAAAAATATTTTTTTAAATAAAAATATATTTAATGTCTTAAAAATAATTAAAATAATATTAAAAATACGAAACGTATTATGACGCTTATCCTTCGTATTGACACGCCTAAACTTGTGATTCTTGATTCTCAACATCGACATCTCGCAACGCATTACGCCTTTTAGAACATTATTAATAAATGAATGGAAAATGCAAAAAAATTTGTACTACTACATTTTAGTCACTAGGAAAAAATGAAACTAAAAAAAAATGGATGTGGATATTATCAATTTAAAAATGCTAATAGTTTATTTGGTAAGGTACATTGAACTCAATGAAAAAAAAATATTTATTTATTTAGTTTTGTATTATAATGTTATCTATTATTTTATTATGTATAAAAGTTCATGATTAAATACAAAATTTAATATAATATAATAGTACGAAACACAAACTTATACATTTTAATTTAGAATTTAACACTATTCAAGTTAAAATTAATATATCACAATGTGTAATTATTTATCAATTACATAAACATTACATCATTAATTATTTAATGAACCAAAAAAATTATATATAACTAAGCAAACGTGCATTGCACGTTGCTTAAACCTAGTATATATATATACGTGTAATGTATTTCTTGTTTCTTGCTTTTAAGTTTTAATAACCCTATAGCATATATAATAATAAGTCTTGAAGACTCTTCAACTAATTAAATTTTGTGGTCACTATATTAAAATATAAACACTAAGCTTAAGTTATGTTGAAATGAAATTATTGAAGTCGAGATTAATTAAGTTTACAAACTACCCTCATGTCCTAATCCAACTTCTTTTTCAAGTTTGAACCAACCAAAATTGACAAAATAATAATAATAATAAATAAATAAAATTGATTTCAATATGTTAAGGTATCATAGAGATTAGATGGCAAAGTCAAAGATAATATGTTATGCACGTTGAACTAAATATTTTATCGATTGAGAGTAATACATGATACGTATTGTTGAGTTATATAGGATGAATATCTCCAACACATTAGTTTTAGTTTTGTATACTACGTTTTTACCTTGGTGTTGTAGTACAAAAAAGGTTCATTTTTTATATGAACTAATCATCACAAGCGTTGTCTCACATATTTGTTCGTGTATCTAGCCCATGTTTGGGTTTCTTTGCCTTTGTAGAAAAAATATGAACGTTGGAGCAGTAAAATTCTGACAACATGCTTCGTCCTACTGTGCCAAATCTGACAATGCAAATTTCCATTTCTCCATTCTACCCTTCTAGCACTGAAGCAATCACTTTCCCATTTCTCCATTCTACCTCGGTCGATTTCACACCGGAATCAAAGACCACATTTACCCTTTGAGCACTGAAGCAATCACTTTCTCATTTCTCCATTCTGGCTTAGTCGCAAATGCACGAGTGTAGCGTCCAGCATTCTCTCCGTCGTGCAGCATCGTTGATCGTCCGTCGGCAACTTCCCCAGATACCCAACTTCACCGTTTATTACTGCATGCAAGACCACCATTGCCGAAGGTCGTCGACACGGTAAGTGTTTTACGAAGCACTACTAGAGTGTGTTATTACGCTTTTTAACTCTATCTCCGACTAGCTTTGTCAACAAGCCGAGCCGAGTCAAAAAAAGGAGGCTTGGCTCGAGTCTGCTCGGTTTTTTTTTTTGGTGTAAAGTCTACATTTTTTACTTAAAAAATTTAAAATTTGTATGGTTTATACGTGTTGTAAATTAAATAAATTATAAAAGTTTAAACCCTTTTCCTTTATTTGGGTTTGGGACTGACTACAATTATCTTAGGTGAAGTTAAAATTGTACACGAAGCCATCTCTCATCCGGTTAAACAAAACTAACACTTCTTGAGCACAATCATTCTGTACATACCCGTACATACCCAACAATCATGGATGTCCAACAAACTACATTTCTATACAAAATCATGTGAAAAAATTTGCGAGCAGTTTCAGTATCACGGCACTTAGTATACATATCAACAAGGCCAGCGCCAATACAAAATTATCAAGTCTCCCTACCTTAACTATATAACCATGCAATTTTCTCCCTTCATTAAAATTCCTCAACTCACTATATGCCTTCAACACAATAGAAAACACAATATTATCCAACACAATAAAAGTCATCCTCATAAAATCATAAAACCCAATAATCTCATCAAACAAATCATTCATAAAGTACTATCTAATCATCAATTTATAAAAAGCAAAATCTTGTTGGGAAAGTCGCCTCAAACGCAGGAATTGAGATTAATGACAAATTGAAATAACAAAGATCGCAAGAAAAATAACAAGATTAAAGTAAAGAAGAAGAAGAAGAAGAAAAATTGACAGAGGAAACGATGTTTTATTCAATAACAATGGAGAGAAAATTACAAGAATTCAGTAATAATGACTTCTTCTCTTTTAAAACTGAATAAAGAGTCTACTATTTATAGGGAAGATGTCCAAACCCAAGATGGAAACAAAATAAAAACAAATCACATGAAACAAAGAAAATAATATTTTCCAATATTTCTCCAATAAAACACGTAAAATAAGGAAATAATATTTTTCCAAATACGTGCAAAGAAGGAAAAATACATTCCCAAAAATTCCAACCTAATTTGGATTACAAATCCCAACAATCTCCACCTTGACCCAAATTCCGATGCAACGAGCAAAATTTCAAAATTTCTCTACCTGAGAATTGACTTTGTCTGCATCGAAATGAACAATCTCCTCAAACAGTAACCAAAACTCTCCATCACACAAAAAAACATCTTCCTCTGCTCGACATCCACAAGAGACACCCGAACCTTAAACTCGGATTCCCAAAGTTCCAACAAGGAACTGAATATTGACCAAACAGGGTCGAAGCACTCCCTGTAGCAGAATCCATTCCAGATGCATGATCAGAAGGCCCCTTACTAGAACTGTCACCTTCAACAATCCCAAATGCATTACAGACATCTCCAACACTAGACCTACGCTCCATGATTCCAACACTAGTATGTGAACACAATGAATCCGTTGTACTTAGTGGCAAAGCGAGATCACCAGCACTCTCCTGAGTAATGTCCTGAACTGGCCCAGAGCCTGTCACAAGAGGTACTGTACCAAATTGAATTTCCACTACGGTACTGAACTTGTCCAAATATTTCTTAACTGGTTTTGCGCTCCCCTACAATATGTACAAATGAGATTTCATCCGTCCCTCCAGTACAACCCGAGCACCCTTTCGGACCTTCAATGCTCAAGCTCCACTAAAGAATTTATACCCCTTTGCATCCAAGGTACTTAGCGAGATGAGATTCCTTTTTAAGTTTGGAACATGACGAACATGATCAAGTGTTCTGATTGTCTCATCCCGTAACCTCAATCTGACTCGACCGATCTCAGCAACCCGGCAAGACTGGTTGTTTCCCATGACACTGCACCTTGCTTCACCACCTCATATGTTTGAAATAAGTCCCGATTGGGACACATATGGTACGAACATGCCGAATCAAGAATCCACTCCTCGTCGGCTTAGACTCCACATCAGATACCACAGTCACCATCACATCACCGCCATTAGATAAATACTCGATAAGGTTAGCATCATCCGAATTAGAAGATTGCCCCCTATTATTTGCAACTAAATTACCTTTAGCTTGCAACTTGTCGCAATCCTTCTTGACATGCCCTTTCTTCTTGCACTAGAAGCAATACACATTGCTGAAGTTCTTTTTTGGCCTACCCCTCCGTCGATCACCATGAGAAACCAGAGCATTCCCATCGCTAGATATAGTAGCTCTAACCAGATGCTTCATCTTCTCCTTTGAGAATAAAGCATCGTAAGCGTCTTCAATGGTCAACGTGTCACGACTGTACAAGATTGTATCCCGAAACTACGAATAAAAAGTGGGTAGAGAACATAACATGATCAAGGCTAGATCTTCCTCATCATATTTTACCTCCAATGTTTCCAGATCTGCAACAATTTCCTTGAACACTACCAGATGGTCTTCCAGTGATCCTCCTTCTGCCATGCGATGGGAATACATCCTTTGCTTTACATGCAGTTTGCTCGTGAGACTCTTGGTCATGCATACTTGCTCCAGTTTCAACCACAAAGCAGCTGCCATTTTCTCCTTCGAGACATCCTGCAGAATATTATTGGAGAGATGAAGATGAATTTGCGCTAAAGCCTTCTTGTCTTTCCGTTGTTTTTCCTCCGTTGTCCAATTTGCTGGCATTTTATCAAAACCCAGCAGAGCATCATCCAAATCCATCCGCACCAACATAACCCTCATCTTTACTTACCATAGCGAAATCTTGTATTGCGATCCAGCAGCGGAATATTATATTTCAATGAAGTCATCTCCAAAAATTCCCAATCAAATCACGAAGAACCTGCAGCCTGGGCTCTGATACCACTTTGTTGGGAAAATCGTTTCGAACTTAGGAATTGAGATTAATGACAAATTGAAATAACAAAGATCACAAGAAAAATAACAAAATTAAAGTAAAGAAGAAGAAGAAAAATTGGTAGATGAAATAATGTTTTATTCAATAACAATGGAAAGAAAATTACAAGAATTCAGCAATAATGACTTCTCTTCTAAAACTGAATAAATAGTCTACTATTTATAGGGAAGATGTCCAAACCCAAGATGGAAACAAAATAAAAACAAATCACTTGAAATAAAGGAAATAATATTTTTTCAATAAAACACATGAAATAAGGAAATAATATTTTTCCAAATACGTGCAAAGAAGGAAAAATTTATTCCCAAAAATTTCAACCTAATTTGGGTCACAAACCCAACAAATCTGAGTCCGGAATTTCATCGAACATCAAACGGGCAATTTTGACACGCCCAAATAAACCATACAAACTAATTAATTTGGTTCTCAAGAAAGGGTCATCAGATTGACCATCAATAATTAAAAGGGTGTGGATTTTTTTGGAGAGAGGAGAGGGTCTTGCAAAGATTTAAAAGAGGAAAAAAGGATTTGATTGAATAGAATGGATTGAATCAAGTGTTGATTCAATATGATAGGAATTCGATACAGAAGTTAAGGTTCTGGACTCATAAATGGTTCTTGAGATTGCAAAACGAGGGATGCTTCTATGCATTAATGAGATAAGCTTCATTATTTTGTACATTTTAGTTTTTGGTTTTGTTGTGTACAAGGATAACACAGGGAAAATTATGGGTAATATCCTTACCTCTACAATTTTTGCAAAATTAGTCGCAAAATTTTCCCGAAACTGTTAAAAATTAAAATTGATTTTTAAAGACAAAATTAGTGAGAATTTAGGCAGCTTTAGATTTTTTTTTTTAAATACGGGCCTTTCGGCCCATGACTCAATAAATTAGCCGCTTGAGATGTCTAACTTTATAATGCTCGTGCCTGTTCCTCGACTCATTTTCCTTACTAATGTGATCTCTTTTAAGTGCAATAGAACTGTTGAATTGAAAAATGAGCAAAGTTGTTATTCATTTGATAATAATTTCATTTGACTAA
Source organism: Fraxinus excelsior (assembly GCA_019097785.1). Lineage (NCBI taxonomy): Eukaryota > Viridiplantae > Streptophyta > Magnoliopsida > Lamiales > Oleaceae > Fraxinus > Fraxinus excelsior. Next base: position 7,256,779 of record CM032633.1, on the reverse strand, counting down.
AAGTGACATTTGTTTGTAGCTTGTACAGAGGTTCCTAGTTTCCTTAAATGTGATTAGGTTCATACGCTTATAACATTGCTATATTGTTTGTAGTGAACTTGTAAGAAATATATCATCATTATTCTGTATTCGATCTTCTACAGTTAATTGATGTCAAGAAAATGCTCATACTTAGCTCAATTCTCTCTCTTCTATTCACAGATGGATTTACATTTCCACAGTTACCAACTCACTTGTATTTGCGTTATTGTGTAACCATTATTACATGAGAACAGTGACTACAAATATTTTAAAGATAAAGATGTTAGTGAGATCTATATCCGATATCGTCAACTTTTTGGCGATAGTTATGACGGTGACAAGTACGCAATGACCCAGATAAAGTTATGTTAAACGGGCTTTGATTTGTTCGAGGACAGTGCAGTTGAAGACCACATGGATGCAATCCCTGTCGATGGGGGAGAATACCGGTTCTAGTGATGAGGAAGACGAAGAGAAGTGTAATTCCAGCGTGAATGCTTCTAATGCCAGAAGTGGCAAAATAAGGAAGTCAACAACGACTTTGCAAAAGGGGAAGAAAAAGAGAATTTATGTTCGGGAGTTATAATTTTCCATTGACCGGGCAAACAGTGCCCCCAAGGAAGTGACAACGAAGATAAATACTATTATGCGCCGTGTGAAAATGTTGGAGTTGCTGGCATCGAAGAGTTGCTTGTAGTTAGGAGACTTCTGCGACGAACCGCCCTGTACTTTTACACTTATACACTTCTTGCATAGAAGTCTTATTGGGATATATTCGGCGTCATGTGAGACACATATGAAAATTTTGAGTGGATTGAGTAGCAGTTTAATGAGCGCAACAAATCACTCCATTAGTGACACTACCACATCTAGTACTTGTGTGGTTCTCTTATTTTCCATTTTCCCTCGTAACAATTACAGCCTTTTATAGCTATACCCATGTACGTTGACTTTCTCTTCCGTTTCATATGCGATTATACTGTTTAGGTTTGTTTTAAAATTGTTTATTTTATTTTTTACCTCAAAGAGCACATGCATGATAAACAACTCTTGCAGGTAATGTACATTTGTTTGGGAATCTTTCAGCACTAGCTGAAAAAAGTTTAGTCCAATGTGATGTAGTTTTTTTTTTTTTTTTTGAAAAGTTGGTACAACCTGCATTAAAAGGCCAATCAAAGAAAACACTTACCTACCACAGTTACTACTCTATAAATTAGTTGCTTGGAAGAAGGAATAATGATATGTGAAGTCCCTAGGTTAGTAACACAACTTTGTACTGTTAAAAGAATTTCTTCATCTACTCAGAAGAAATGAAACCATTTCTTATACATCAATTACGCAATGGATGATCTCTACTACAATTGTGTGATTTTAACGGGCCCCGATGAAGAAGAAGAAGTTGACGATGATGAATATTTTAGCCAATTGACGGATGACGTAACAAACATGGTTATGTATTGTAGGATTGCATACAACGACGCGAGAAACTACTATTGCAAACAGCGGCGTCGTATTCAAAGATTTCATTTTTTCAGAAATGACCACATGTTCATGAAGGAAACAATGGAAGGTAACGGACATATGTGATATCAAGAATTTCGAATGTACCCACAAGTGTTGCGACATTTTGCACATATTCTGGTGACGAATATGGCTTATGTAGTAGCCAGCAGGTAGATATTTACGAGCAAGTTGGAATGTTCTTGTGCATGTTAGCACATGGAAATGGATATCAGCATGTGACAATAATATTCAATCATTCGTTGTAAACAATATGTCATTAATTCAATGAGGTTCTCCGTGTCGTCGTTGCGTTATCGACACGTCTCATAAAATCCAGTCCGAACTATAACGAGGGCGAGGATCCCTACAGGCCAGACCTGACTAAGTATCCCCTATTTCAGGATTACGTTTGTGGTATTGATAGAACACAAGTGAAAGTTGTGCTACCGAGTCACAAGCATGTGAATTTCATAGGCCGAAAAGGAGTATCGACGCAAAATGTGTTGGCCGCACGTGATTTCAATTTATGTTTCACGTTTGTGCTTGCTGGCACCACCGGGAATATGCATGACGCTCGAATACTGGCTCGCGCAATATATAATCCATAAATTCACTTTCCGCTACCAGCGCCAAGTAAGTATTATTTGGTTGACTCCGATTTTCTCATCGACCTGAATATATGGCCCCATACAAAGGATCAGATATATTGTACAATTTTCAAGAGTTCCATGACAATGGAACAGGTTGTCGTTGACGTTTTCGGAATGCACGTGAGAGACTTAACTACAGGCACTCTTCGTGCAGAAACATGATTGAACGTGCCTTTGGTGTATGGAAGCAAAGATGGCAATCCTTGACCGTATGCGTAACTATTCATTTCAAACACAAGTTGCAGTTGTCGTTGCAACGATGTGTATTCATAATTTTTTCCATCGTTCTAAATTTGTGGACGAGACGCTTACGAGAGCGGAGACAGATGGCAGTGCATCCGAGGTAGAGCTACATAATGTTGAAGACGAAATGCATACTGAAATGAATGCACTTGAAATGCAGCGAAGTGAGTGGGACAAATTTCGCGATTATTTGGCACAACAACAATGACGCTATAATTTTTACGGAATGCAATATTTTGCACATGTATAGTGTAATAAGAACGTAGAGAAATAAATATAGCGTCAATATTTTTCCATTCGTACACATCAATGAACCGTCCCTGTTCACTTCATTTCAAAAGTGTTATTTTTCACGTGTTCAAAAGCATATTTCTTGATCGCCAACAGTTTCAAAATCAAAAGAGGAGAGGAGGGCACACATGTAAAAATGCACACAATTCCTTTTGACCAAATACATGTTCACTGTAGCGGACCCCATTTGATGTGATATGAGAATGCATTTTTGGGAGAAAGAATGGGGATCAAACGGAGTCCTAGATTCTAATAGTCGAGTTTGCTCTAAAGAGTAAATAATGAAGAATAGTGTATGCTAAATTCTACCATGTGAGTATGCGAAGTTCGTACCACCATTTATAAGAGATGATGGATTGTTATCCTACATAATAAAAAGAGTGAGTTTGAGTGTCACTGTTCACAAGCCGTTTGGCCACCGAAGCCTAGCCGAGTTGGTTGAGCCGCGTTAGCCGAGTGAGTCGTTTTGTGTGAACAAATGACAAAAACACACTTGGCTTTCCTAATTTCTCTCTCCCTCTCTTCTCACTCGATTTAACCCTAATTTCTCTCGCTCTCTCTTCTCTCTCGACAATCAACAGATCTCCATCTTCGTCGCCGTCGAACAGATTCTCTACTACCGAGGATAGTTCCCCTGCTCATAGAAGAGGCTACATCAACTAAACCCCCGAGTGTTTTTGACGCAAAACTAACCATTAACATCCAAATTATAGGTAATTCTCTCTGTTTCTTTTTCGCACAAAAATACATTATTTCTCTGTTGTTCACCTTTTTGTGAAATTTCTTTGTTGTTCACCTTTTTGTGAAATGAAAAGTTTATACGAAAATTACGCATGGCATATAGATATCATTTTTCTCTTATTGCGGTTAATTTTTCGGATTATCCCGTACTTTTTTTGTTATTAATTTTGTTTAGCACTGACCTGCTACAAGGGAATTTTCCAGAAAATATCCTGCAAATACTCCCCAAAATTTCTTAAAAGCTCTAAAATTTATCACCCGAAATTACGAAAAAAGTCTTTATAGTTTGATCGTATGGAAGAACGAAAATAATTCGTTGAAGCAAACAGGGAAAAGCTAAGATTTTGTGAATGACACACAATTTTGGTGAAGGGAATCAGTTGAATATTTTGCTTGTCAACTGAAGTTGGTGAAGGGTATGTTGATTTAATCTTATATATTGCGTTTTTGCTACAGGTTTGTGTGATTTTTTTATGGATTATTTAATTTGGGGAGTTTTTTGGGTTCTTGTTCTGGTGGGTATTTGGGAATAATTTTTGTTGATTGGTTCTATTAGAAGTTGTTTTTTTTTTCCTTGTTTTTTTCCTTCTTCTTGGAATTGATTTGTAGGCCTGGAATTTTATGGGGCTCTATTAGAATTTATTTGCTGAAGTTGTGGGTATTACTTCGACAGTAAGGTTTGAGGCTTTTGTCCATAGATTGTTCAACTATGGAAAAATAATTTCTTTTAATTAATAGCTTTCCTCCAAGAAATTGGCACAATAATGTTTTGGAGGGGTGTTCTGTGAATTTCTTATATTTTTAACGGATTCTTGTAACCTCTGCGGGCTTATGTGTGATTGAAAAAAAAAGGAAGTTATTGATATGATGAAAAATATTATTTTATTGAAGAATGTGTGGTTGAAAATGAGTAGAAGAATAAAAATAAAAATTTTAATGTCTACCAAACAGTGGCTATATTTTAGGAATTTCCTCCTTATTAAAGCTAATAAGCTACCTGCAATTTTTGCTGCAGATCCTCGCTATCTTTCTAGGATGTGTTCCATTTTCGAAGAAATTAATCTTCACGTCAGATGCTCCGCTCTACTTTTTCACTGATAGCTGCTTGATTCTTGGGTATGTTTGGTTCCTTCCCAGAATGAGTTATATTTAATTACTCTTTTTCTTTGTGTTTTTATAATTCTCCAATTTTGTATTTCAATGCACTTCTAAGCTTTATTTGGATTAGGCATGTAGTAGTAGACATGATTGGAATGATACTATAAATTAGATTTTAGCATTTTCTTCTATAATAATATTCTGTGATGTCCAATCTGCACTATCATATATGAACTAGCATATGGCGTAGCCTGCTCCCATTCTTGTTGACGTGCTGTTGCCATATGAATTATGAGAGCTGTTTACTATGTTGGATTGATACATTCGCTTAACCATTTATGTTACATATCTACAAGTTGTATTATCATCTAATAATGTTGGTTATCGGGGAAGTAATGATCCCATGCATATTGTGGCATTTGGAGGCAACCTTGTAGAGGTAAGTTGGCTAAAGCTTGCTGAGTATTTCCAACTATAAGCTTTTGTAGAGCACAGAAATGTGGAGTTTGCTTTACCCTTATACCATTGACTGTTGAGATTATAATTCTTGCAGGACTGGGAAGTTCAAAACTCGGTGCACGGACAACAGATACCATTGTGTTCAGCCGATTAGTTTTGGTTCCTCGAGTTGGTCTTGGCATTGTCACAATGGCTGATAAGCTTGGCTTCCTGCCCCCGGGTGATAAAATGTTCAGGTTTGTCCTCCTCCTCCAACATACAATGCCCACATCTGTGCTTTCTGGTAAGCATGTGTATATAAATTATAGAGACGACACATTTCGCTTGAACCATTACTCATTATAATCTCATTATAATTTTAACCAAACAAGCACTAAATTATTTTCTACCACGTCAATAGATAAAAAAAATTGGGAAATTGCCTTCAACTTTTAAATACAACTCTCCAACTCTTTTATAAAATCCAAACAGACTCGGCCTGCAACTTTTAAAAAATAGCTTTAGACGTGTCCATTATTTTTGTATTTTCTGATTGCTCGAATATTTCAAATTGCTCTAGATAGTATCTAGCATTCTACATTTTCCATGAGGCTCGTAGTGACTATTGTAATGAATCGAAATAATCTTTTCAGAAATTATAATTTGGTTAAATCATGCTCCCATTGACTTAGAGTTTGGCTTCGCCATTGGGGGTTGAGAGTTCAGTTAATTGATCCAAAGGGAAAGTTGTGATTGTCTGCACAAGTGCAAGAGTAAACAAATGTGCATAGCGGCATAGGTGCATGCACATCAGTATTTATAAGTGAAATTATTATAAAAAAGAAAATGAAATTAGTTCTACTTAGCCTGATTCTAAGAAATGCATTGATACTAATATTTCTGGGTTAAGTTACCTTTTATTTTGTAGGCTGCATTGACAAGCGAGCATGTCCTTGGTAATAGAATGTTGAGGTCAAAATAGCCACACCAAAGGTTACCTTATTTGACCATCCAGATATTCTAATTTATACAGTTTGCTAACTTAAAGTTGTAATTATTGCCCATTAGTTGTACTTCCAGCATTTGCTTTACAAGTGAACAGTGTCAGGACATTAGCGCATGAGGTTTTTCCCCCTATTATTCCTTATTCTGAATTTTTAAACGTTATCAAACATAAGGGCTTTTATTTTAAGTTTCGTATTCTGTGTTGGTGTAATGGGGGATTAAGATTGAAAAGTAGAATGGCATGTGAAGTGTAGAATTTTTTTTGGAATGTATAGAAAGGTAAAGCATTGTAAATTTTATTGAGATGAATGCTAATCTGCAGAATTATGTATGTCGCAAGTTAGAGCACATTTAGTCCTAAGTGCATCAAAACTTCAATGATGAATCATCTCTGCATTTTTCCTTCACTATTCTTTCATAGTTGAGGAGCCATTTGATATGTTTCCTTTGGTTTCTATGGAAGCATATTATACAGTATATTTGGATTCAGTGTCCCAGGAAAGAAAGACTGGACATTAAGGTGGCATTATCCAATTCATTTGGATTCTGTGGCCACACTTCCTTATTCTTATTTGCTCCAATCTACCCATATATATTTTTTATTTCCCTCCATCATTGTAAAGCTACTGTTTCAGCATAACATTTTCCCAGTGTATTTAATAAGTAGTTTATGCCTTTATGGTCACCTGCATATCAACAATGCAAAGGTGTTCGAGTATGTAGGTTGCTATTGAGAATTTGCTTAAAATGGCATGCACATTACAAGGGAGTTACTCGCATGGTATTTAATGATGATCGGTCCCTTTTGGTTTCAGGGTCAGAGGATGGATGTGTTCGAGTTTGGTCGCTTTTCATGGATGTGATAATTCTAGCTTTTTTTATTTTTTTTGTGGCTGACATATAAGTATATAACACATTTGCTGGATACTTGGTGAAAGTTATTATGTTATTTTAGAATCTTTGGTGGTGCAAATAGGGAGGAAGCAAATAATCTCTATGAGTATAGTTTCCACGAGTGATGAAATGTCTTCCAGTGCTTCATTGATGTTTGTTTCATTAAGTTTTTACAACTACGCTATTAAATAGCCAACTACGCCGGTAGCACGTGCGTCTGACTAGTATGATAAGAAGCTCGTTCATTGTTGGAGTATGTTCTCTTTTGATCATATAGTTCTAGATCATGTAAACTTTTTAAACTTTCTATATGTTATCTGAAAATGTCTCTCTTTATTTAAAATATATTAAGCCATGCTAACTTATTAGAAGAATTTCTCGATCATGTTCAAAGGGTCTCTCCATAGGTCTACTTTGTTTGAATTGCAAGTAATAGATATACTATAGTGTTCTAAAAAGCGACATCTAGGCGCGCTCATGAAGCGGGAGCAAAACACCTAGCTTCAAGTTTTTTTAATTTTTTTACATTTTTTAACATTTAGACGTGCCTAGTGCCCGCTTTTTAAAGCTTTTTAATGCAATTCAATGTTTTTTCACTCTTTTTTTCTTTTAATTATTAAATAATTTAAAAATCTAAAATAATATTAAAATAAAAAAACATTTTTTTACGCTTTTTAATGCCTAAACTTCACCTAAGCTCGCCTAGGTCGAAGCTTGACCTTCACGCTTCGCCATGATTTACGCTTTTTAGAACATTAGTTAATTGAGCTTGTCTGAGCCATTATCTAGCTGGGATATCAAGATAAACCTTATGATTATTCTCGTGATTTATTTAGAGAAAATTAGTGTAATTACTTGTCACTTCAACTTCGAAATTAATCTACCTTTAAAAGAACCAACATTTATTTGGAAAACGAACATATTCAAACCATGAAAACTAGCATTAATTATATTGGAAAACAAATTATAGCACTCTTTCGAGCGATTTCTTAAAAGGACTACTGCACCGTTTCTTCAAAATTGACTCCAATTAGTGTTATTTGTGTTAATTATCTAACGTATAACAAATTACCTTCTCAAATTCGGCCCGTTTAGTATAAAAGAAAAATTGAATTGTTCAAGTAGTGAAAAATATTTATGTAAAACATAATTTTTAATCAAAACAAATTTCATTTAAATACTTCTTTTTTTCTTGACAAAAAATTTCAATTTAGAATGCACTAATTATTCGTGCTAAAGAAAGTTGCCTCAAAACTTTTATCGCCTAATATGGGGTATAAGCATGGAAACTCGGAGTATGAGTGTTGATTTGAGTGAATGTCTAGACATAAAATTTATGAAAATATATTTATATCCTTTAAAAATTAATACGATTACTACCCTTTTGAGTTTCGGACACGGAATATTGAGTACAAAGTGACAAATACAAAATTTTATGTGTTTTTGCTATTCGAATAAGTTGATTAACTCGACTCGTATGATCTTATGTTGATTTCTTGTGAAGAGGAATTCCCACCTTCCTCTTAGAGGTTGGAGAACTTCTCTTTGACTCTTTTTCCATATACCCTTTTTCTAACCTAATAAAATAACAAAATGAAAATAAATAACATTGCCATACTTGAAAATACCATCCATCTCCAAGAGTAGTTACATCTTCTACATAATAATCCAATGAAAAAATGATTATTTTCTAGAATCTATGTTTGGCTACTATTAATTTTAATTCACATATTTCACGTACCCAACCTTGCTACAGTTACACACTTAGTTGTGCGGGTGTGGATTCACACATGTGTGAGGATTGTGTACCAAGTGTGTACACACCGCTCGTTTGGGTGAAGTTTGTGAAATCCAACAAAAGAAGAAAACAATTGGTTCTAACTAATTATAGAATTACGAAAGAGTGAACAAATCAAAGCTAATGCGAATATTCGACAGTTTGCTGCAGAATGAAAAAGAAAGAGAGCCCAAATGATTACTTGTTCGTCACTTTTATTTGGTTGGTGCATTAGGTCTCCTGTTTGCAGAATATACACTGACAGCCCTCAATGGTGGTTGGCTTCCATACCCATTTTCCATCTTCTAATTCACCCAACCATATCTTTTAATAATAATAATTTCATTCTTTAATCAGCTGTCAATTTTTTCTTGTATTCAATATTGACCGTAAATCTTGAAAATTTGTGTGAGAGACACGAATATGTTAAATGGAGTTCAATCGAGCATGAGATAAAATGAATTGATATAAAGAGGCTTAATTTCTCTAGCTCATAGCTTTCATATTGAGCTTCAGTGTGTGGGTGTGTTTGAGAGATAGAGAGATGACGGTGACGAAGGTGGTGGATGAATTTGTGCCGCACCCAGTGAAGGAGCAACTCCCCGGCGTAGATTACTGCCTCACTAGCAACCCTTCATGGGGTATGTTCTTTACACACACTCATTTATATGCATGCACATATAAAATGGTTCGAGTTAATTAGACAAACTGATGGTTTACTTTTTGTGAGTCTTGAACTCTACATCATACTTGCATTTTATATAGCCTTTACGTTCTGGAGCTAAACTCAATTCCTTAATCGTATTCTTCATTTTCTAACTTATATACTTCACTGAAATTCAGCTGTTTTGTTTGTTTCATTCTGAAATTGGGTCGTCCGGGAATAGAAGGAATGAACAATTTATTTTGGGATTTCTATTGCAACAAAATATGAACGGCAATTTTAATATGAAGTTAGTTTGGCAACATTGAATTGGGGCTTGGAATTGGGAATTATGTAAAATCTGTTTTGATTTTTACTGGAATCGCATATTATTACAATCTCAATGCTTCAATTAAATACCAAAAAGATGACATGATATTTGCCCAAATTACTGAATGATGCTAATTCTTAATGCAGCTGAAGCCTTTATTCTGGGATTTCAGCACTACCTAGTAATGCTCGGGACAACTGTTATCATTGCCACCATCATTGTTCCTTATATGGGTGGTAGTAATGTTAGTACTTCTTAACAATCCATTACTTGATTTAATATGTACGTTAATTTGTTCGTCACATGATTCTATGGCAAATATCTTAAAGAATTTGAAGCCTGTATCACGTTACTCTGTATCAGGTGGAGAAGGCTCAAGTGATACAAACTATGCTCTTTGTTTCTGGAGTGAACACACTCTTGCAAACATGGTTTGGCACCCGGCTTCCAGTAGTGATAGGCGGTTCATTCAGATTCATAATTCCTTCTCTTTATGTTGCATTTGCGCAAAAATATTACACATACCCCAATCCTATTGATGTTAGCTCACAAAATACCCTTACTCTTAATTTCCGTATTCCATTGTTGCAACTTGTATGTTTATAGTCTTATTTATGTATTTACTTATTCACTCATTTCCTTTTGTTAATATCTGAAGAGATTTAAGAAAACAATGACGGCAATACAAGGGGCTCTCATGATTGCATCTGCACTTCCCGTGATACTTGGTTTTCTGGGGATATGGAGGATTATTGTGAGGTAAGAGAGTTGGAAAAATAGAAGATTATATTTTGCTTTGAAGTAGTTGTTGCTATTTTTTGCAGAATTAATATCTCAATCTCTTGGATCTAACAATGTAGATTCCTGAGCCCTCTTTCTGCCGTTCCTCTGGTAACACTCGTGGGACTTGGGCTCTATGAACAAGGTTTCCCTCTGGTATGAGCACTTCTTTATAAATCATACAATTATTGTGAGCAAAACTAAGAATACATTATTATTCTTTGGAACCAGGGGAAATTTATATAGAAATTTTATTTATATATTAGCCCATTCTAAAACTTTTTAGGCCACCCTAATTTGAAAATCTATATCTGCCCTTGTTTGTTACTGCAAGTTATATGTGTGTGTGTGTGTGTATATATATTTTGAATTATTAGGATATTCAGATTTGGAAAAGGTTAAATGACATTCAATACTAAAATCCCAATATTAAGGCCTCTATTCTAAGCTGCCAACCTTACAATCAAGTGGCTATTGCTTATAGGAGTTTCAAAAAGTGGCTGTAGTGTGCTGTACCAAGATGAACTTGCACTCTGTGAAACACTTCCTCGTAAGCATTAAGAAGAGAAAGACCGCTAGATCTTCCACGCATAATGTCATTCATAAATAAACTGAATGTGTAGCTGCTATTCATGGTATATGTTAAAGTTGAAGCTACCTGTATTAAGGCCAGGAATTCGTACATTATATTTCTTTTGTGGTCTTCTTCTATTTTACAGAACTTCTGTTTAAAAACATTCATTTGCTTACTAACATGTCTTTTCTGTTCATTGATGCCTGCAGCTGGCAGAATGTGTTGAGATAGGGCTTCCAGAACTAATTATTTTAGTTTTGCTATCTCAAGTAAGTAGCGTTCTGCATTTTGGTTCCCATCACAGGCTCGTCCTTAGTTACCTCCCTTTCCGGGTGCTATATAATACCTTTTTTTTTGTGGCAATTAGACAGCTTATTCATTTTAGTTTTTGCTTCAAGCATCGTAAATTTAAGTTTTTAGAATTGGACTTCAGGCTGATCAACATCTCTTTGCAGTTCGTCCCTCATATGTGGAAATCTAAGCTTCCCATTTACAACCGTTTTACTATCCTAATTTCGGTAGGATTGGTGTGGGGATTCGCAGCCCTTCTCACAGCAGCTGGTGCATACAAAAATAAACCTCTCAATACACAGTTAAGTTGCCGTGTTGATCGCTCTGGACTTGTAAGTGGAGCGTCGTGGTACGTTCTACTACCAACTTATTATCTGATTTCTCATTCTCAATTCCTGCATATCTAAAACATAAATGTGGCATTTAAATTCAGGTTTAACTTCTTTTTCATTATGTTAGTATTTCAATCATTTGTGTTATATTCTCACAGTCTTTTCTTCTTGAAAATCCATTTCATCAGTGTAGTGTCTGATTTAGTTTCTGTGTTTACCATCTTAGCCTTTAAAAGTTCAAATCTCATGTATTTGCAAGTATGATCACATATCATAAATTCTGCAATTGTTTGCCATCCTTAAATTACTTATTCATATTTTGAACTTCATGTCTTATTTTTCCAAGTTCCTTCTTATTTAACGTAAAATTTTCTCTCCGTGTTACATAACAAATAGGCCTGAAACTGGTATCTAGCAATCTATTGTAGCCTAGAAACTCAATTAAACTTAGTCAGCAGTTTATGGCCAATGCAGATCAAGATGTTAATTACTAGTATATAACAAGTCAGTGTGAAAATTGTCATGGAATTAACAACTAAATCTGCCACTAAATCTCACTTTACTGAAGCAGATAGCTATGAGTATAAAACAAGACGAGTGTGAAAATTGTCGTGGAAATAACTTCTAAATCTGCCACTAAACCTCACTTTATTGAAGCATCTAGCTTTGAGACTTTTTGGTTTGTTATCTTGTCCGCGTATTCGCATATTGAAAAGTTAAATCACCTCATTACATGCTCTGGTTTTAATCCACGTTTCTGCTTCTTCGTTCCAAATATTCATGTAACTTCTCAACACGCAGGATAAAATTTCCATACCCGTTTCAATGGGGTTCCCCCGATTTAAAAGCCGGAGAAGCTTTTGTAATGCTGGCAGCTGCTTTTGTTGCTTTGATTGAGGTTTGTATTGTCTATCACAATATAGCCCGTCGCTTGAAAAGCTGCTATTTTCCTTTTTATTTTATTTTCCCATTTTTGCCCCTTCGAGGGGCCTTATTTTGGAATAACTTTGTGCCTTTGGTACATATTTAATATTCCTGTCAAGAAATATTACTGTATGTTTGGTAGGGACAGGACAGGACGGGAATGGACTATCTAATAAGAAAAAGACATTAAAATCATGTTCACTGTATTGTCTAGTACTTTGTTATTGTGGTAAACCTATTTCCCTGGATCCAAATAATTATTTCGTTTATTTTAATCGTTGTTATGGCAGTCTACAGGTGCATTTATTGCAGCTTCAAGATACTGTAGTGCCACACACATACCAGCTTCTGTTCTTAGTCGAGGCGTTGCCTGGCTGGTAGGAAATGAACTCATGACAAATCATTATTTTTCTTTCTAGATTTCCACTTCGTATATATCTGTTCTGACTCACTATTTTTTTTTTGTCTCCGAGATACAGGGAATAGGAATTTTTATTGATGGTTTATATGGTTCAGCAGGTGGATCTACTGTATCAGTGTAATATTACTAATCTACTCGGAAATTAGATGAACTGTAGGCTTCTACCTGCATAGACTAGTTACAGTTGTCCCGCTTGATGAATTTATAGGGCATTAAGTAGGAAAATTCAGTCATAGTCATATCCCAATTCTAGCATTTCAAAATTTTTTATCCTTCACTTTCTTTCTTGTCTGTGTAATCTAATTCGTTCTTGCTGTATGTATAGTCATATCCCAATTCTAGCATTTCAAAATTTTTTATCTTTCACTTTCTTACTTGTCTGTGTAATCTAATTCGTTCTTGCTGTATGCATAGTGAAAATATCGGACTCTTGGCATTGACGCAAGTTGGAAGTCGAAGGGTGGTACAAATATCAGCATCTTTCATGTTTTTCTTTTCAATCTTTGGTGCGTTATGCCACTCTATCTACGTTGTTTTACATAATATTCAACTTTTCGCATTTCTATAATTAATTCTACCAATTCAAGTTTTCCAAAAACAACTTTTAAGTTTGTAGTTTGATTGCTGTTAGGACTCATGGGGGCATTGACCTTGTTGATAAACAGGAAAATTTGGAGCTATCGTTGCTTCCATTCCACTGCCAATTGTTGGAGCTTTGTATTGTGTCCTTTTCGCCCTTATGTGTATGTACATCTGCAATTTTTTATGGTGTTATATAACATAATATGGACTGATGGATTAGATCATCAGATATTGGATCGGTTTAATCACGAAACATAGTTACTGACTTCTTTTAGGACTAAAAAAATTGCTTTCTTGGCACTATTTATATTCTCAGATTTCGAATATTTTCAGATTATTACTTTCTATAATTTATGTGGCAGCTTCTGCTGGTCTTGGTTTACTACAGTTCTGCAACCTCAACAGCTTCAGGGTAAAGTTCATTATAGGCTTCTCATTCTTCATGGGTCTTTCAGTACCTAGGTACTTCAGCGACTACGTGATAACTACTGGTCATGGTCCAGTTCACACGGATGCAATATGGGTACGTGTAAATTAGTCTTCAAGAATATGATTAGTGCACAATATTGGATTAGACCGACACTATAATGGACACGGCCTTTAACTTCTTTTTCTTCATTAACATTGTTCAATATTGTCTAGTGTGCCTTATCAGATGTACTAAGTGGTCTACTTCATAGTAATTTTAACTCCTAAATTTCATGTGCAGTTTAACAAAATAATGCTGGTGATCTTTACATCCCCAGCCACTGTGGCAGGGCTTATTGCATTGTTCTTGGACCTCACTTTAGCACGTAAACATCCCTCAACAAGGATAGATAGTGGGAGGCATTGGTGGGCTAAATTCAAGTATTTTGGTAAAGATCCAAGAAGTGAAGAATTCTATTCTCTCCCTGTTGGACTTTCTAAGTACTTCCCTTCATTTTGATCATGGGAATCGTCACGCTATAAAACCGTACGAGAAATTCTAAAGAACTTACAGTATATATAGAATCTATGGAGAATGTTCATTCTAGAGAAAGCTCACAACATATACAATAGAAAGTTTAAGTATTATTTGCAGTGGCATTCTAAAGGAAACAGAAAAAGACTGAAAAAATATTGAATTCGTTAGTGTTTACTTTTTACTCAAATGCTTATTTATATATAGACAGTAAAGTATTTACGAACACATGCCAAAATTCTGTATTTTGATATTATCGAATTATCTCATCTACCTCGTAGTAAGCTACTAAATTTTAGCTTTTCTTAATCATGTCTAATTATCCAATATATCAAAATGGATGTGTTAAAGAATGTGCAGTTAACAAGTACGTAAGAGTTGTGAGTCTTATGGAATATATGGATAAAAATAAAATGTGACCCACTTATAAGAAATTATGAACTTTGACAAACGTGCTCTTAGATTCACTAATATCAAATTCAAAGTTTTGTCAAAATGGACTGTACACTAAGCAGAAGGTACAGGAATTGCAAGCTGCTGTTTAAGGGAACATTGAAACCAATAAAATTGGTTAGAAAAAGGCCAAGAAATAGAACATTTAGTCAAGCTCGAATGTCAAAGCATACTACTTGCGCTAAACTTTGACATGATACATCATTAATTTGTGATCACCAGAATCTTACGTATATTCAACAAAAAAACGACTATGAAGTTTTTATTTTATTTTATATATTTATGTTATAAATTCCTCGTTGATTCTTCCGATCATTCCTTTTATCTTGAACATTTTACTTGGAATGCCTCCCATTCTTTGGGATCTCATATCCATGGTTTGATACATTTGAGTATGTTATAAACAAAGTCGATATCGGAATAGATTTGATAGTACTTTGTTATGAAACAACCAAGATATTTCTTGTTAGAATAAATATATGACCGTATCGTTGTTAAGCAATGTTGGGAATACAAAAATTATGTATTGTTTGAATACCACTTGATGAAACCAGCCACCGGAATGAATTATTGAACTTATATGGAAAATAATAAACACAAGAAATATGACAAATGAATTAAGAAATTTTATTGACTCGAGAATAATACAGAAAAAAAAAAAGATTATAATGGATCCTATAATTTTAGTAATCATTTATCTCACATTATAAAATTGGGTAGAAGAGCCTAGTATTTATAGGGAACTTGTAGGAGACGTCCAAACCCTTTTGATAGAGTTATTGATAAAGTAAAATGCCAAAAAACAAAAAAAAAACAAAAAAAAAAACCAAATACAAAACGAAATAGAATAGAAAAGAAAAAAACGAAACAGAGGCAATGGTGCCTAGGCGCTACACCCTGAGCGCCTAAGCGCTGGGGCTAGAGCCTGGGCGCCCAAGGGCTGACGCCTATTGAAAAACAAGAAGCCAGTGCCTAAGTGCTGCTGTTGGGTTTTTTTTCTCTAAAATTTTCAAAATGCCTCTAATAATGTTTTCTACATTACAAACTCTTCTTCAAGTCCAATATCAATTTTCAACTCCCAATGGACATTCAAAATAAAGCTTCAACTTGATATAGAATTCCAAATTTGAATTCTTCATGACGTGCAATTCAATTAGAATTTTTCAATACTTCAAACACTTCAACAAAGGAATTTGAGTCACATCCAAATTCCACCAGAGTACCAACCCAATCTGTAAAAAAACACCACCCCCATGAACACATGCTTTCAGTTAGTTATAGTGTTATAACTATATAAATATAGTACATAGTCCCAAACAGCAGTGAGACAAGATTTCACTTTTTCTTTGTATATATATAGAGCAACTTCATTTTTCTATCATTTAATATCGAATAAGACCGTTCAATGCAATTTCATCTACATATTAGTGAATATGCGATTAGCTTATATGTTATCCTCTAAGTAATAGTCGAGGTTCGACCCAACTAAAACATAGAGGGGGTGAATAGCTGTAAAATGTAACGAACAATAACATACAACAAGTCACAAATTATTGTATCTAGATGAATTGAAATCAATTTAAATTAGTTGAAATTAGTTCTTTATTTTTTCTTTTCTTTTATTTATTTATTTATTTAAATATGAGGATATATTTGAAATTTCACAAAACTTTCTTAAGAAAATAAAAGAAAAATAATTCTTGCACGCCTCAAAGGTCATATAGGAGGATTTTTAGTCAATTTGAATATTTAACAATACGTCCATACAATGTGTATCGCGCCAATTAGCCTATTGAAAACGTAATGCATTGTCTGGCAAATTTATAGATCGGTTATGAATGATCAAACTTCATTTTTAACCACACGTTTCAATAAATCCTCGAGTAATATTCTTTTATCCACCACTTATTTATATCTATTTATAAATTAAATTGTTTCCAATTGTAAAACACAAACAGAAAATGATGGCCAAGAACACACGGCATCAAACCTTCTTTGGGGATTCAAAAGGAAATTATTACGTTCATAGTATAATGAAAATGCGTTATTGTTTAATCACCTCATATTTATCAAACATCGTCTACATCTTGCGAGTGACTCCAATGGAGACACATGGTCATTAATGAAAACGCAGTTATTATTGAATAACCTCGTATTTATCAAACATCGTTTATATCTTGTGGGCGACTCCAATGGAGACACTTGTTCCCATGGTTACCTTACAATTATTACGAGGTTCTCTTTCTTCTTCATCAATTCAACTTTGTCAAGTTGAAAGAGTTGACAGCAACGCAGATGATGAAGCATGACTTCAGCCTTGAATGTCCCTCCAAGTACCAATTAACCATTTACTTTATACTAACCCTGAGAGAGAATAAGAAAAAAATAAATAAATAAATAAGAAAAGTGATTTGACACAGAAATTATATGGTCTTGGTTGCTTGTAATACTTGGTTTAAATTTGTTCACCATATCGTAATGCTTCTCACTCAAAAGGCGTAATACTTGACACTAGCCAACCGTCACCATTTTAACCTCCAAGAGATCGAAATCCAAGTAGAAATCACATTATGGAGGGCAACTAATTATGCTATTCAGTTCAAGCGAATGGACGTCGTTAGCAATGGCAATATTCCAAATAAACACAAAAGGGGCTTGCCTGTTAACTCGGGGTTACTTCCTGAGAGTCGGACCATAACATTAGAGTTGAGAGAAGTGCCATTGTAGCAGTTTCAACTCGTAGGCGGTGTGGGCCAAGACCAACAGCTGTTGCGCCAGCCTCCACAATGTCATTCAACTCTTTCTTAGTGAAGTCTGATTAAGATGAACTTAAACTTAAATTTGACATTACAAAATAGAATATTGTCAAGTAACATTTTCAAAAACGCACATGTAAACAATTAATTGAGATGTCATATCATTTTAATATCGTTTGCTTTGTCAAAGACAGAAATACTCAACAAATAACATGCTTCAAGAATACCAGAACAAAATAGAAAATTAATTTTGCAAACTCCAGCTGGTAGCTCAAACATCCTGTATAGTGTACTACTCATAAATTCAAAGTTCTGCCTAAAGCAGCTGCATTACTCGATAGCTTATTGTTGTCTATTTTTTGGGTGTCAATAATGCAAATAATTAGTTGAGCTAATCAGAGCATAGCACTTAAAAAAGTAAACTATGTTTAGATATTAAGATAAATTTAGTATTTTTCTTCAGTATGGGCAAACAACAGCTTGGTGCGGCTTTGATCACATAGCCAATTTCTTACTTTTCAAATAAGACAGCAGGATGGGATTGGGGGTTATACAGAGAGTGACGACTACTAACCTCCTTCTGGTCCTATTATCATTACTCCAGCCTGTTCTTTTTGGAATGAATTCAAAGTGCTAAAAACTGAAGTAGCCTCTGCTACAGCCACAAAAGATAATTTTGACTGAGCAACCTAGAGAATAAAGAATTTAAGAATGAGATTCAGAAAAACATAAATGTCACTCATAACAGAAGAGCAAAGGTGACCTCTTAAAATTTGCGTCCAAAAAAAAGAATAGACAATGAAAAGCAAGTTTCAAACATATAAAATGATAGTTAGATAAGCTTCGTATCTTACAAGTGAGAAAGGTTATTTATTAACTTACAATAGGTAGAAGCCCACCAATTTCTACAGGAGGCTCCAAAATCATTTGATGTAAACGCTGGCCTATATCAAAGGTCAGCATTTAGATAAAAATCAAAATGGAAACTTTTAATTTCAGTGATGAAATTCGACTGGTTCAATGTGAGAAGAGGTAAAGATGAATAAGATGGAACACTAAATACATTGTTTAGATGAAGCTAGAATGACTCGTTGCAGTCTATCAACACGATTTTCTGATATTGAATGAGACCGCTCTGTCAATAAAGGCGTTACACTACTGGCTCCCAACTCCTGGGATGCAAAAGAATGGAGACTAAAAATTGAATTTAATTGAAGGTTAAAAAAACAAAGGATAAAACAAATACATTAGAAATGCAAAAGTACCGTGCATTTCTCGACAAGCCAATCAGCCCGGCCTCCCTTCAGAGTGCCTAAAAAAGAATTAAGTAATATATGCCGTGCAAGCTCATTGATCAGGAAAAACTGCTTTACGAGAATTATTGAAACTACTTAAAACTCACCGATAGCAGCAAAAACATGCCACTGTGGGGTCTGTGGAGATACTAATTTTGGGTTCTCCAGTGCTTCAAATTCCACTCCTGTGCGATCAACAGCTCCTATGCGCCCTTCAACTAAACTTCCCTTTCCATTAAATAGCTGTACCCTTGTAAATCAAAGCTTATGATGAATAAGATGTATCAAAAATTTCAAATCAGTATATGATTATGCAGTAGAAACTTTTCAATGATTAATATAAAAAGCTGCACTCTCATTATTATGCCACTTGGATTTATTTCTAGTAACTGCTGAGCGTTAACCCCACCACCCCCAATCCCAGGTACAAAGTTTCATTGTACGCCTTCATCCAGATTTAAAGGAGAAAATGGATTGAATTGAATGTCAAAATATTTTCTCTTTTCTTCTCTCTCGCATATTTCCAAGTAAAAGTCATTTTTTTGTCTACCTTTTCAACCAAAACTTCCTGCAATTTTTTTGTATGATAATGTATTTTAATAATATTTTGCATTAATTTGTGGGCTTATGTTACGACTTCTGCCTTGCCTCACGGTTGCAAAACACCTCAACATCCAATTTAATGTTTCTGAAGCTGACAAAGAGAAACCCCGGCAACTATCATAGTCTTTTCCATTGCATTCGTTTCTATGAAAATTTTGCGCCTCAGCATTTTAATTGAAAAATAATTTCAGCTTGTACTTGAGGGGGAGCACATTGAATATTTAAGCATTTAAGTGTTTTTAACATAAATGATGAGATATTTGTAAATGAGAGGAATTTCACATCTCAAAGTGAAGAGTCAAAACAAGTAACCATACTAGCAGATAAACCGCAAGTTAAGCGTAGTAAATTCTTCCATTTAAAATCAATTAAAAAAAGAAAAAGAAAAAGTGACAGACCTATCATCGATGTTTAATCGTAGAACTTTGGTCATGTGCCAGAATTCATCCCCTTCCACACGCACAACACCGCCCTGCACGTTAACACGAACAGTTCAATAGAAAGTTCCTTGTCAATTAACCGTGTTTTTGTGCGTTTCTGTGTTGACATACATATTATATATACCATATATGTACACACATAAAAGAGGAATGTACCTTAGAAGGAGGAAGGGTTTCAGAGAAGAAACGAGGGAGGCCACCACGGGACTGGTTGTAATCTGATGACGTTGATGAAAATGGCCTGAAATTTAAAGCGTTTTTATGCAAATGTAACGGGGAGCGGTTCAGTACGGCGATTATACGGTGGCTAGAGATTAGGGTTTGCATCGGGAAACAGTTCTATTCCGGCGGCGGTGGGGGAGAACAAGCCGGTAATTTGGAAGGGGCTTTTGCTGGGAGGAGTGTCCTCTCTCTTTCTTTTCTTCTCCAATTCTCTGCAGTAAGTTAAAATCGCTGGGAGTAAATCAAACTGCATTATCTACTTTTTACACAAACTATAAATATAATTTCATTTATTAATAATTTAATTCAAAAACATTAAAATTTATTCAATTCCATACATACATACATGAAAATTAAAATTCCTTTCGAGAGCGTTGTGCTCTCGACATCCGTGACCAGATCAATCAGATCGATTCCCGTCGAAGGCGTTGCCCCCGATCCCCACGAGGGGAGCTACCCCCGCGACCTCTTCCCTTTTTTCTAGTTCTACCCTGTTGAATATCTGATTTCTTCTTGGACAAGCCATCGTCTACTCTACATATACCTACAATTGTTGACTTTATATCTCTACTTTGTTCCTGAATGAGGCCAAAAGGCAAACGACAACTTATTCTACACGTTTTGCCGCAACATCAAATCCAAATTAACTACATCAATTCCCTATCGACTGCCAAGATTTTTTGTACAAAAAATTTCTTCGAGCTCACAAAAGCACTACCGAGTACCAGGATTTTTACCAAAAAAATCATTTTTAATGTTGGGTGATTTTATGTGGTAGAATTGTATTAAATATTTTTAGTTCCAATGAAAATTCATTTTAAATTATTACGTGGAGGTATTTTTGGTAAACTTAATGTTAAAGCAGGGGATATAATTGTCTTTTCAATTCTCAGTGTAATAAATGTTGTCTGTCAAACAACTGTCATTTGATTAATTTTCCATGCAAATGAGTTTTTAATTGTAGGTTTCATTTATTTTCATATTAGAAATCTCTTCTACAAAGTTCATTCATTCTTTTCTTTTATACAAACGTGTGTGGAAATTTTGTAGTACAATCTCTCATTTAATCTTAGCATTCAAGACGTTAATATTACCTTCAATAGAACACAACTCGTGCATTACACGGTGCAAAAACTAGTTCTAGAAGAAGAGATGGTTAAAATCCTCAATGATGATTTTATTCAAGATCTTGAATTTTCACATTTTTCGCGGTCAAGAAAATTCAGAATTCATGAAGAACCCTTATTTTGATCTCTATTAATCTTTAGTGCCTCGTAGTTTTTGTGCCAATAGAGATTAATCTCTATCAATCTATGTTTATGTCTAGTCCTTCCACTTTCAATTTAAACTCTCAATTTCTTTCTTCATGCTCAATTCACCTCAAACTCGGGATTTTTACCTATACAAGCATACATTAAATTAAGTAGAAACTCACTCTAATGATTAATATGAAGCAAGTTTAAAAGCCTAAATAAGTGTGTATAAAAATTCATCTTTTGGTTCACATTTAGTGAATATTTAAAGTACCCGTAATATAAGTTTGAATTAGACATGCCCAAAAACGAATTAGAGATAGTCTTACATTTCAGACTCAATTATTAGCAATTGACCGTTGTGAAACTAATGAATGTCCGAAGAAAAAGGGAACACAATTCATTCATTACCCCCCAACCAAGTCATATCTTTCATTAGGGAGCTCGTGATGACATCAAAGGGCTACAAGTGAACTTTCTGGAAATGCCTATAATTTGGTTTAATTTCGTAATGAAGTTGTCTCCAAGTGGAGCCTTGTGATCTATTCTTGGTAACAATTCATGCCAAGTGAAAATAATTGCTTCTTCATAAAACATGACATGTGGGTCCAACTGTCCAAATTAATTATAAGCAGTTTAATACACTTCCAAACAAAAATAAGCCACCGGATTATTGATTTAATGTGATCAACGCCCTAGAGTAAACCAGTCGAATGCTTGAATTTGTGACTTTGTTTTGATCTCATTACATAAGCGTCGATGATTAACTCCCGAAAAAATTCCAACTTCGGTGATTGAGAGAGATCGTGTTGGGTTACTAAAACACAATTATCAAGTTCTAAGTCTCGATTATTTGTCATACCCGAAAATGATATTGATTAGATTTATTTGTGAAAGAGAAACACAATGAATGTGCTGATCAAAAATATATATTCGTATATAGCGCGAGGCCTATACTGGCAAATAATTCACAGCAGATACATCATATATATTCTGATAAATATAAAGGAAATAAAAATACATATGGCACAACAGATCTAGCATATATACGTTATACGTACATATGTATGTGCGCGTGCGCACGTGTACATGTATGTATAACGAGTCAAAAGAAAAAGAAAATCTCATGGTTGCTTTTGTTTCTGAGTATAGATATAATCAAGATGAGCTTCAAGGGTTCTTCTCATCATGCATTCATCTTCTCCAATTCCATCACAGCTCTTTTGATCCATATCTACCACATGTTCTTCATTATCCTAAATATTGACACAAGTAAATAAAATAATCAATAATCAAATATCGCGATAGGATTCTCGTAAACTTATAAATAAAACAGATATGATAAAATTAACGACGCGTGTAAGTGCTTACCTCTTTATGAGTTTCCATAGGAGTGATGTCGTGAAATGTTGGCTCCGGTCGGGCACGGGTATGGTACAGCGTTAGAAATAGAAGGAGGGTTATTGCACAAAGTGTGATGACCTTAGACATGTTCTCCGTGTGGTGGTTTTGAATGGGGTTGGGAGGAATGAGGGTAAATGAATGAATTTATAGTGTTAAGAAGGGAAGGGCAATTACGTCACTAAAATTATGAAAATGGTCAATATCCACCCAAAAACTAATATAGAAAAATAGTTATCCAGGCCATCAATTTGGATGGTAAATGATACAAGAAATGGTTGGCCTCATTTTCACGGTTGAATATAGTTAGGATTAATAATTCTAGAAGATTTTTGAAGATATGCTCAAATGAAAAAAAAAAAAAAAAAAAAAAAAGGTAGGTCAGAATTGATCTCTAGAAGGTTCATTATGATTTTTTTAAGTAGAGATGACAATGAAACATATTCTCCCATTCTCATAGAGATTCATCCCGAAATAGGACGGGATTTCCAATTAATTGAGGAACAACGGGACGGGGGCTAAAACCATGCCCCGAGTCGAGAACTGGGCGGGCCGTCCTCGTCTTGCCCCGATCAAAAATTTATATTTATATATATAAATAATATAATATAATCGGGGAACGGAGGATGAGATCCTTACTCTTTTGCCATTCCTAATATTGACATCTCTTGTTCATTTTTTCGAATTATCTTCATATATTCTTTACCTCGAATAGTAAATAGTTTTGATTTTTTATCGAATTAACTCTCAAGAAAAAAAAAAAAAAAAAAGTTGAGTTTCAATAGTACGTATTTTGTTTTGTTATTAATTATCAGTTAATAAACTTTAAAACACCTTTAAGTTTTACATAATAAATTGAATATCATAAAAAGGACAAGAAAAAGAACCAATGGATGCGAACCATAGTGACACATATGATTAGATTCATTATGTTTGAAGTCTTTAGGCTCCTACATTCTACGATGCACAATATATCATTATGATTTCTCCCATGCTTAACAGTGTGTACAGAATGATTTTATGGACCACATATTGGATTTTGCTACTGATTTTGTTTTAAATTGACAAATAATAGAGCGTCGTGTGATATTATGTGATGTACATATAGCGAGATCTGGATATGTTACCTATTTTTTTTTAAGTAAAACATTCTTTTTATTAATCTTGATGAATAAATATTAAACTCAAGCCTAATATATTCTATAAAATTATTACAAGATAATTACAAGATATATAGCAACCTAATCTTGTCTGTATTTTGAATAAAATAACAATAATCTAAACTGAATGGGAATTTGATCGAATTTGAATTTAATGTGAATACGTTCTATTGTTAGAGGTTTAGATTCTTTCTATTGGAGTTGGTCGAAGGTTTATGTTGTCGGAAAGATTTGAATTTGAACCTCAACTCGAATACTTTCTATCGTCGGAGGTGACGGAGTGTTACTATTGTTATAGATAACTTGTGTTTGACACGGGAAAAAAAAAATGAATTCTGTAATAGTGATTGATGGAAGAATGTGTGGTTGAAAGTAATGAAAAATTTTAAATTTGTGTATAATATTATTTTATTTGGAGTATGCGTGATTGGAATGAAGAAAGAGAAAAAAAAAAAAAGAAAAAAAGAATCGGAATGGGTGTCAAACATGCCTTATTAGATTCTTTCTATTGGAGTTGTCCAAGGTTTATGTTGTTGGAAGACCTTGCTTACATAATGTCGCGTGCCACTTTATCATTTGTCATTTTAAAATACAGTCAGTTTTTTCATCTAATTTTTTTCCTCCACATCATTTTATGTAATCCATTATTTACTATTTTTATGTACAAGTAACACTGTTTAATTCCATTTAATGCTAAAGGACCAAACACGAGCTACAAACAAATGACAAGTTGAAGCAATGAAAAGTATGTACTTATGGAGAGTTGACCATTTGTTTATAAATAAATAGCAATGGTGGGTTTGGTTTGAAAATGGAAAAGTAAGAATGTTGACGGAAAAGTATAAGCATGACATTTCGGCAATAAATAAGTGGATAGAAGCTTCTTTGGTTAGAATTTTATATATATTGGCAACTATATGGTTAAGGAAATGACATATTGTCTAATATCTTGGGATTTTCTTTCAGTTGGCACCAAAATGGTTTTATGCATCTTCATTAATATCGTCTAACATGTGCAGTTGTGTATGTTTTAGTGTGTCGCAAAATCTTGAGCATCAATATGTCTACATGCAATGTTCATGTCGATTTTTGGGTGTCCAAGGACACGTCATAAACTACAAGATCACAAGTCGATTTGGTGACAATAGAAGTCACAAAATTTGCTCAATCTGTCGCAAATTAGATCATATACGAATTGGTGACAATTGTTGATATGGGCATCTCAAATAAATTTGTACAAGGGCAAAACTGATAAAGTAGGTTTTACCTACAAATTTAAGAAATAACTAAGCTCATGTTTGATGGTTGTTATTTTGAGAAAATTCAGTTTTCGATAGTGATTTTTTTTTTTTTTTAAATTTAAGAATGTGTGGTTATAATTATTGTTTAAATGTGTAATTACAGATGAATATGATAATTAAATAATCTTGAATTAATGGTTCTCAAATAGGGGCCAACTATTTGTTCCTTTAAGTACAAGATTTGCTAATTAGCCCCTGATTGAGTCATATTAAAATTTTTACTCTCATTTTTCTACTTATTTTCAACCACGCATTTTTCAATAAAATAATATTTTTCATCACATCAATAACTTTTCTTTCTTTTTCACCCACACATTCTCCATCAATCTATTATTTCAAAATACATTCTTCTTAAATAATTTGGCTCAAACACACCCTTAATGAAATATTAAAGATAAGAACGTGACAAAAAAGTTAATATAACTGTCCAACATTTAATTGTATTTGTTCTTTAAAAAGAATAATTTATTCCTAAGCAAAAAAAAAAAAAAAAAAACCTTCTAGTTTTTCATAACATATTTTGTCAACAGTCATAAATCATAATTTTATTAATTAATCATTACAATATTTAAAATCACAAAAAAATATGAAAAAACTTCGAAGAACTAAAGAAATTAGAAAAATCATTCATTCTAGAACTGCAGACGCGTGAATCGGAGTTGACTAAAAATATATCTTCACAAGAAAAAATGAAATTCAAATAAACTAAGACAATGAAAAGTAAGCATTCCATAAATTATTTAATCAGTAAGGCCATCAACCGCTACCTATTAATATTATTAATTAATCCATGGTTAGTTTTCCAACTCAACTCGACAAATTAATAGGCTTATGCAATCCCAAAATTAGGAGTGACTTCATTTTAGGCTCGTCTCATTTCGCAACGTAATTAGACTAATTTAATTATGTAGTTAATACGCTTTAGCACGTTACGAGAACAACAAGGTTTAAATTGTGTAGGACATGTGAATTCAGGGACAATCCCCGAACAGGTGCGATCGCACAGGACCCCATAATTATAGGACACCGCACTCATATAATGTGATAAGAAATTTTTAAGTTTTTTTTTTTTTTTTTTATTTAAATGGAACAAAAGTAATGAAAAAAAGAAAAGAAAGAAAGAACTGAAATTAGTAATATGCTTATTTTAACAAATTGTGATTTGTGAGTTATTGTAAATTATTTCTATTTTTCTTGTTGATAATTTCAATTTGTAATTTTTTCACACTAATGTATATTTCTTCTTAATTGAAGGAAAATACGAAGATTAGTGAAGAGTTGGGATGCTGATTATATTTCTATTTTATTTATTTCTAGACGTACAAGTCAAAATTGAAATTTCATACAAGAAATTCATCAATTCTTCTAGTACTCTTTGGAAAAAGTTGCTGAATATGTACGGAACAAAATTTCTTGATGCTATATGTAGACTTTGACGAATGTATTATAAAAGTCTTCAGGAATTTTCCTTAGCAGCGTGTGAATCATCTAATAGATTGAGAATAACGCCACTTATACATTATTTTTTCTACACCATACTTGACATTACTATTGTTGGCAACAAAAGATTGGTTGGAATGTCGTATTGTCACGCAATAAACTTGCTGGTACATGAATTTTTTTACAGAATTTTAACAGGGTGCTGCCACCCTGTTTACCTTTTTTTCTTCTTCTAATGAAAACCTTTCAAGTGTAATTTCTGTTAATTTTCTATTGTTCTTTCATGTACATATAATGTTGTTCATTGTCACGTGGTAAAATATAAAACTTGGCGTACACCATGATGTTAACCAAGCATGATTGAATAGATTAATTTTGTCTTTCACTACAAGAGATTTATAGATAGTTCATTAATTTTTCTTCTTTTAGAAAAGAAATGAATGACAAATTTTGCAGCAGAAAAAATCCTAATTGTGAATCAAAAAAAAAAAATTAAAATTAAAATCAAGGACGAACTTTGGACTATTACAAATAAATGTAAAGTATGCATTTTACTAAATTTTAGATTAAGAAAAAGATCATATTTTTCAGAAGAATGTTATTTTTCATTTTGACCTTTAAACTAATAAGTAATAATTACGATATTATGTTGAAATCATACCAAATATTCATCATGCAACATCATTGACGAATCAAAGAAAAATTTCACCAGAAACCCAAAAGAGTGGGAAAAAATATATACAAATTAGATTTTCAAGAAAACAATGTAAACTATACTTATTTAGGATGAAAGTTTGGGCCACATTATTTTGGAAAAATGTATTTTGGAATAGTAGATTGATAGAGAATGTGTTGTTGAAAAAGAAGGAAAAGTTATTGATATAATGAAAAATATCATTTTATTGAAGAATGTATTGTTGAAAATTAGTAGAATAATGAAAATGAAAATTTTAATATGCACCAAACAGAGGCTCTCATATTTGGAATCAAAATGAACAATTTGAAACGAACTTTGTTGGGAAATTATTTAATTTGCCACATAGGCCGACATATATAATTAATTGTATGTAAATGCTATCTTAAAGTTAAGCACAAAATTGAAGTGATCTAATAAATAATTAAGTATCTGGGCTTTGATCATCTAAATAAAGTATATGCCGGATACCGGATCAGTTAGAGTTTGCATTTGACGATGTGCCAAATACATATGGAAACTATATATAGGGTTATGATCCCCAATTCATATGCGAATTTCTCATTCTTGGTGTTATCCCATCAACACAAGATATCAGAGAAAACATATTGAAAAGGAAGATCCATAAGCCCACAATCGAGAATTAAGAAGAAGATTTGGAGCAATTAAATTGAATATTTAAAGATCAAGATTCAAGATACAAATCAATTGATCAAGTTATGTTCCACATTAATTAAGTTTCTCGGTGATTTGACATTAAGATCTTGACAATTATGTAAATTTTATATAAAGTTTTAAGTTTTATGAAAAATTTCAACAAGTGGTATCAGAACCTATTCATGTTAAATAATTGGGAATCGAAATTTTAATTTCGTTCTTGTATAATTTCATGGTTTTTGAATTTAGCAAATCCGGATTTAGATTTTGTTAAATTTGAAAATTATTCGGTCGAAATTTCAGATTTCCTGTTAAAAAAAAGGAAAAATGAAATAATTTCAGGAGGTGGTGGCGCTGCAAAGTAGCGCCGCCAGGACTGGCTACGTGCTGTAGCACGCTGCACAGAAGCAACGGCTAAGGCACCGCTGCCCGTCGCAACGACATCGATGCCACTGCGTTAGCGCTGCCCCAGCGATGGTGAGCCCCCCTCCCCCTTCTTCCATTTTTCTATTTCTTAGGGTTGGTAGGAAGTTTATTTGAAGATTTCGAATACTTTGTTGCAATTTGAGAATATGGTTGAATTTTTATATTTCAGTCCCTAAAATTTAAAGTTCATTCAAGTTGAGCATTAATGTTATGAGTTTTAATAATTCAGTCCCTAAAGTTTGAAAATTAATTAATTTGGATCATTAAAGTTCTGAATTTTCCAATTAAAGCTCTCAAAGTTTCTGATTTTGTTCTAATTGGCCCCAAAAGTTTTAAAATTTTAAATTTTGCATTCATAAAGTTTTGAATAATTAATTTTTAGATCCCTAAAGTTTCCAATAATATCATATCTTGGAACTAATTCATGTGGATAAGTGTGGACCATACCCTTCGACTTTTTGGAATGGTCAACAGTCATTTATTACGTTCATAGACGATTATTCTCACTATGTCTACCCATATCCCATCTATGAGAAATCTCAAATACTGGATATGTTCAAGGCATACAAGACTGTGGTTGAAAATCAACTCAGTAAAAGAATTTGACAAGTCATATCTTACCATAGTGATGAATAATATGATAAATATGACGGATCAGGAGAACAACGTCCGTGCCTTTTGTTAAATTTCTAAATGAATGTGGAATCGTTCTACAGTACATCAGGATCTTTCTCGATAGAAGCACTAAAGACTACTGTTTAAATTTTCAACACAGTTCCAAGCAAAGCAATTGTTAATGGTTACAAATTTTTAAAGATCCCATTATTAGGTCAATTTTAGAAACGAGAAATGCTCGATTCCTTGAGAATGTTGAGTTTGCGAGGGAGATAATGTTATAAGGTTGATGATTTTATCTTGGATGAATAATATATATATATTTCTTATGTTGCAATTGACAATGATCAGGATCATGGACAAATTCTTGCTCCAGATCTTGTTCAAGAAGCAATTTCAGATCAAAACTACATTACAAAATCCCCTATACACAATCAAGAGATTGTTCCAGAAAAACAAACTCAACAACCTCAAGAGCAAATGTCATCAAGGAAATCCACTATAAAAAGGAGAGGGGCAATTCGGGATGACTTTATAGTATTTCTTCAAGAAAATAAGGATGACATTGATTGATGAAAGAAAAACTGATCAATCAACTTTCATCAAGTCACATAAAAGAATAATTCTAATGAGTGGATTGATGTAATGCATAAAGAGATAAAGTTCATAAGTAACGATGACATTTAGGAACTCATCCTATTACCTGAAGGTAAGAAAATCATTAGTTGCAAATTGATTTATAAAACCAAGAGGGATTCGAAGGATAATGTGAAAAGATATAATGCTCGTTTTGTTGCAAAAGGCTTTAATCAAAGAAATGCATCGATTATAAAGAGACTTTCTCTCCAATTTCAACGAAAGACTCTTTCAGGATTATAATGGTACTTATAACACATATTGACCTCGAGCTACATTAGATGGATGTAAAGACGGCGTTTCCTTAATGGTGATGTTGATGAGACGATATATATGGTGCAACCGAAAAACTTTGTATCAGGAGATTCAAAGAAAATGGTTTGCAAATTAAAGAAATTCATCTGGGTTTAAGCAGGCTTCCCGTACTGGTATCATAAATTTTATCAAATAATTATCTCATTTGGTTTTGAGATAAATTCAGTTGATGATTGTGTATACCACATGTTCAGTGAGAGTAATTATATATTCCTGGTATTATATGTCGATGACATACTGCTTGCCTGCAACGATATAGACTTTTTACACGAAACCAAGATATTTCTATCAAAGAATTTTGAGATGAAAGATCTTGGTGACGCCTTTTTTGTATTAGGGATTTAGATGCATCGAGATTGTTCTCAGGCTATTATTGGATTATCACAAAAGAGTTATATTGATACGGTACTTAAGAGATTTGGAATGTAGGATTTGCAAATTAGGTGATACCCATATTGTTAAGGGAGACAAATTTAGTTTCAATTAATGCCCCATGGATAAATTTAAAGAAAAAGAAATACGTCAAATTCCATATGCTTCAACAATTGAGAATTTAATGTATACTTAGGTTTGCACACATTTGGATATAGTATTCATTGTTGAAATGCTAGACAAACATTTAACTAACTTTGGGATGGAAATTTGGAAATCAGTCATGAGGTTATTCAGTATCTATAGAGAACTAAGGATTACATTATCACATTAGGAAAATCATACCAATTGGAGATCATTGGATATTCTGATTCTGATAATGGAATATGGCTGTAAAATATTGTCACTAGGCTACATATTTTGGATGGAATTGAAAGACCGCTTTAGTTATTCTGTGACAATAGCAGTCTTGTATTCTTACAGGAACTTGTCGATGTCAAAGTTTATAGACATTAAGTTTTTAGTTGTCAAGGAAAGAATTTAGAGTGGTTATAATTTTATAATGCATATTAGTACAAACTTGATAATCATGTATCAATTTACTAAATGACTACCACCTAAGGTCTTTCATGAGCATAATACTCATATGAGTGTTGCATTTTTTGATGATATGCATTTTAGTGGGAGTTTGTATTTGGATGTTGTCTGTTTTAGACACATAAATTTTTTATTTATGGATATTCAGTTTATTTTAGAAATAAAGTATTCAGTTCAGTTTCACTCTAATTAAAGTTTATGGTTGATATCATTAAATCATAAAGCATGACCAGTTGGAAATATGCATGTTTGGATCACATTGCATGTAATTTTCATGCTACACATCCATACTTGATCTATGTCATTTGATTGTATTAACGTACGTGACCATTGATGGTTTATTTATGATACTTGTAATGAAAACCTCTTTGATCCTATATTGATATTATCAATGGACGAGATTGTTCGGAGATGTTTTTGGTTATGATAGCAAACATTTTGAGCTCATAACATTATACACATTTATAAGGTAACATATGTAGCCCAAGTGGGAGATATAATGTTGGAAAATTATTTAATTTGCCATGTGAGCCTATATGTAATTAATTGTGTGTAAATACTATGTTAAAGTTAATCCCAAAATTGAAGTGATCTAATAAATAATTAAGCAATTGGGCTTTGAGCATCTAAATAAAGTGTAGACCGAATTATATGTGTAGAGACCGATTAGAGTTTGTATTTGATAATGAGCCAAATACATATAGAAACTATATATAGGATTATGGTCCTTAATTCATATGTGAATTTCTCATTCTTGGTGTCATCACATCAACACAAGAATATAAGATAAAGTACATTAAAGAGAAAGATCCATAAACCCACAATCGAGAATCAAGAAAAAGATTTGGGATAATTAAATTGAAGATTTAAAGATCAAGATTCAAGATTCATTATTTAATATACAAATTAACGGATTAAGGTATGTTCTACATTAATTAAGTTTCTGGGTGATTTGACATAAAGATTTTGACAGTTATGTAAAATTTATAAAGTGTAAGTTTTGAAAAATTTCCACAATCATGTCAGCTTCCATGCCTGATAACGGGGATAGTCTAAATTAATAACCGAAGATAACTTTTTTTATTGAAATTATATGCCACCATTTTGACTATAATGCAAATTTTTATACCCTTTTGCCCTAATTCCATCACCATTTCGTACCTAACAAAAGGAAGTCTGTACACAAATTATATATGCCAGGAGTGTTCGCTTAGAATAAAACAAACATCTCTTCACAATTCATGAAATTTTGTGAGGTTGTTTAGGTGTTAGTTGCTCGGTGAAATTAATTTTCGATCTCGTAATAAATTAATTTTCGTTCTCGTAGTAAAAAATGTTAGTGCTTCAATCTTCAAATGTCATAATCAAATCATATTCAAAGATAAGATGGCGGTGACATGGAAAATTGTGCATCATAAATAATATGCTATCTATACAGTGTGTTGTATAAGTCACGATTAGATATATTTCTATAAGGTTCTGATTCTGATTATGATAATTTTTCAACTAATATCTTAGGTTGGATTCATATGGTATTTTGATTTTTTTTTTTTGGGAATATTATTCTATTGTAGTATAAATAAGAGCATTCTAGTCTTTTGAAAATGAGATTTAATAAAATAAAAAAATGGTATTCTGAATTATATATTGAAGTTCTCGACAATTTATAATAATCAACAATTGTTTGATGTCTATTTTCTAGGACTAGTCAGAGTTGAACATACATTGCATGTTGATGTTATCAAAAATCATCACTTGTTGATTCTCGAGCTTGACAATTGAGGATGATCACGAACGAAATTTTCGGTACCTGAAATAAAGGTGTTGAGGCGCGTCCTTATCGCCCCTCCGATATTTAAGTTAGCAAAAGAGGAAAATGTAAGAGTAAGACTATAAATTGAATGTAAAACATACTTGAATAATGAATTGTGCTCACGTATTTATAGAGTAGAAGGTACACTCCTAGTAGAGTTAGATTATCGAGTATCTTATCCATTTTGGAGTTTTAGAATGTGTTAAAGTGCTATTATGATATGACAAAAAAGTTCTAGTGGGATTCAAGCTTATCGAAGTTGGATAAGTTTGAAGATGGAAGTAGAGTCCTACTAAAGTATGTCTTTTAAGGTAGAGAAAGAGACACGTAAAATCTCGAGGTGCGACAATTAAACTCGAGAAGAACACCTTGGGAAAACTCCCTAGATGACCAGAAATAATTTTGGGCATTGTTGTTCAGGGTTGATCAAAAAATGACCATATCACATGTTATTTTGAAATATTTTATAAGTGTTGTAAAAATAATATTTGATATCAATTTGTTAGAAAGATTTGATGAGTTTCAAACGTACTAAAGAAAATAAAATTTAGAATATAAGTTTAAGAGAAGAAAATTGTACTTTCAAAACTCTACTTTTATGATTTAGATTTTTTGTGGTGGTGAAATACTATAAATGAGCAATATTTTTATACTCCATTTGGTACATAAGAATTAATTGCTAATACATGAATTTAAACACCCATTAAAATTCTTAAATACAAGAAAATAAATAAATTCATCCATAATATGTAATAATTCTAGATTCATGCAGATCAAAATTCATTTAGGCTCGGACCTTGTCGAGGCGACCCGAGTTATGAATTTTTTTAAATATCATGCAACTTAGCTGCCGGGGTTTAATTTCTTATTTATTTTTTAAGGCCCAACTCGGCGGGCTGAAAATAACCCGTGACACGAGTCAGTCCGTGCTCGGGGCCAATGCCCCAAAATGGAGCTCGGCTCGGTGGCAGACTTGGGCTTTTCCCGGGCCAAGCCATGGGCCATCCGAATGAAATTGAGACCCTTAGATTTTGTAATATTTTTTTACATATTGAAAAACGAAAAGTAAGGTATTATTGAATTGTAATATTGTTAAAATCGTCCAAAAAATAAGTCTCACTTGATGTGATATTGAATATATTATAGATTTATGAATGAATCAACAAAAACTAAAAGATTATTCATAAATTTCTTGTTCTCATGCTTGATTTGGAGTAGACCAAAAAGGAATGGGCTTGAGGCGGATTTCGGGCTTGATTTATGGGTGACATGGTGGAATGCATTAGCGTCATTAGCCATAATTTTGGCAAAGTGATTTTAATACCCTACATCTTTTGGTATTAGATCTTGAAGTTCCATGTTCGAATTGATGTTGGATCATTTCATGTAGTGGCGGATAACGTATGAGCATGCAAATCTATCAAAGGCGGATCATATTGATAATCAAGAAGCACAAGGCTGGACAATGTGCTTGAATGAAGGCTTAAGAAATTAGTTTCTCACCTAAAACTGGATGATCATGCATCTGAAATCATTGACTGTATTCCAAATTTTAGTTATTTTACATATGTTTATTTGGTTTCCTTATTTTGTCAAATCAAATTTATTTCTAAATCAGTTGTTAGTCATGAAAAACATTAATGTAAGGGAAATTTGCACTCACAGTACCAAATCTTTCAACTTTTTGTAGACTTTGTCCAAACCTTTATTTTTTGCTACACACGGTATCAAACATTTAAACAATTCGCACCCGAAATCCAAATGGACGGTTTCCGTCCAATTGACCACGAAAATTGTTAGTTGACCTCAGAAATTTAAAAAAAATCATCAAATAGACAAGGACAGTTTCGAAATTACACATAATTTTCACCAAATAAGTTTAAAAAATGAATTAAAAACCCCAAAAATAATTTTATAAAAAAACAACCCCACCCACCCCACCCCACCCCACGGAAATTCAACCACAATCCAACCACCACTAATCCTATCGTCACATCTCCCACCACGACCACGACCACGACCACCATCTCGCCACCACCGACCTATTTTCCAAATCCATTACAAGCATGAGCCCAAACAACAATCAAATCAGACAAAAAACTGGCTTCAAAATCGCAAGCAATGACGACCTCCATCCAGAATCATACTACTCCAGCGACACCCACGATCGCAAAACCACCACTAGCCGAATCTCCTCACCAAGGCAACCAATTTCATAGCCTTGATTCATCAAAACTGATCCCACACATCGATGTCCAGAATAATTTTTCCACTCGCGAACGGTTTCTGTGATAATAGGCAATCAGTCAATTGATGGACTAAATGCATTTCAAATAATGGATTCTACCAAACAACATCCATATGAAGCCCATAATACCGTGAGTAATCCATCAATTGAACCAATTAACCAGCTAATTGACCATTCATGTTACAGTGACGAGGCTCATCAGCGCCTCCATTGTCGGCAACCTTTCCCTGGTATAGGTGGTTCAGTTTGGACGTTGAAATCAATTGGTTGAACTTTCATTGGAAAATGCACTCGGGTGATCAAAAGGGAGGGGTGGAAGAAGATGAACAGTAAATGGGTTTTTTTAATTCAATTTTTTTTATAGAAAAAATGTAAAGTTACATATTTACCCTTTAAAAATTGGTCAACAATTGGTCAGACTTTAATTATTGATCAACTAATGGTGCGAATTGGTTAAAGGTTTGGTACCATCGGTAGTACAAAACAAAGGTTTGGGTAAACTCTGCAAAAAGTTGAAAGGCTTGATACCATGACTGCAATTTTCCCTTAATGTAATAGTCAGACTTTGAATTAAAATAAAAATAGTTAGCTTTGTCTATTCCAAATTTATAGATCGTTCTCTCGGCCTTTGAATTAGAAGTTGTTTTAGCTATTTGGTAATTGAACTTGAGAAGAAGGATTATGGAAGCACAAAAAATTGTAGCTTTTCAAATTCTTGTTTGGCAAATTTATAAATGGTTTATAAAAAAGAATACTAAGAATGTATGGTTAATAATGAGCATTTATTTTAAATGTGGGATTGAAAATAGATGTTTGCTTTTGATTGAATTTATAAACCATTTCTAAATTCGTATCCGTTTGGAGGTTAAAATAACTATTACTCACAATACGTTTACAGGCATTATTTTAAAAAATTTCAATCTTCCTACTAGTTAGTTATTAAATTATTTGGTTTAAAGCCTTCGGGTTAGCCTCATTGAGGGTAATAAAATTAGTTACGGCGTTCGATAAGGCTTGTTGGGCTCTCAACAGAGTTTCTCAACGTCTTATCGTCATGGTTATTTCACAAAGATTTGCTGAGTAAAGAAAAATGCGATAATCACTGCATCTTGAGCCCCCTGACTATTCTACCATAAAGGCCAACCCTCCTGGAGAACACAGCTTAATAAAGGATTATAGTTGAAGTCTGCTCTCCATTCCATTCCAATGCAACTCACAAGGTAGCTATAGTACTTGATATGGAAGTTTACCAAGGAAACAAGCTGCCTTGTTATGCATCAAATTAACCTTCCCCAGTTGAAATGCAAAAATGAACTTTTGGCATGTTCTATCAATCTTTTCTATTGCGATTTAAAACTTTCTTTGAAAATGGTAGTCAAATCTTTCTTTCGGGAATTCTCAAGCAAGGATAGTCTAAAATAATGGGTTAGAGAATTGAAGGAGCTACATGTCACCCCTAAAAAAAAAAGGGAATAGATTGAAGGTAACATGACTCGTGGAGGTTTTTACAAATATATATGCTTTAGATCTTTTATAAATTTAGTAATAAACTGATAGATAAAGAAAAAAATTCATGTAGTTGAATTTATTAGAAAAAAACAGCTTAGTATATCTGAAATTAGTAAATGAAATAGGATGTAGTGGGAGCAATTACATGAATAACGTGCATTTTTGCAAATATAGTAGAAGAAAGAGCCTGGAAATGTTCTCCCTTTCGTGTTCAAACTACAATTACTCAAGAATTTGAAAGCTTATAGAAATTGTAGAGTGGAAGAAGTGACGCCCTGTTTGGTGGCCATTTTTTTAGAAAAACATTTTTTTGAATAGTGAATTTTTGGAGAATGCGTGATTAAAAGGAGGGAAAAATTTTGGATATGCGTATAGAATATTTTATTGTGCGAATGTGATTGAAAATGAGCATGTAGAATTTTTTTTTTTTTTTTTGAAAGAACGAGGGACAAATGAAAGCTTAATAATGTCAGTGTGTTTTTATAGGGTGTGAAGACACTTGCACGAATTGGTGTTATGGCTACAAGGGATAAATGGATAGGTCCAACTCATGTGGATGATTCCCACCTATTGGTCTAGGCCATTCAAATCCTTGCCAACTTTGTAATCTCGAGTGAAATCCAGTGTGTAAGTGATCGCCTAACTAGTGTTTAAGCACAGTAATGAATTTCGGCAAACCCCCAAACGACTTAGCTAAGATTAGGGAGGAGATCCTCAAAAGTAATCTTTCACTCTTCCAAGCTAGTCGCCTGGATGCAGCGACGAGTTCCTTTGGTGACTAATCTTTTTAAGGTCACCGGTAATGTAGCCTAGTTTGTTGGTTGTTTTTTTCTCCAAGTACTGTGTTGGATTTTTTGATACCCAATAAATCCGAGTAATGATAAACCGTTTTGTTGGATTAGTCTTCATAGGCCCCGGTCGATGATTGAAGTGAAATGTCGACAACTCAATGAACGAACCATCCCGACACCCTAAGTGGGCCATTTGAAGTAGCCTAATTTGTTTAGTGTTGATCATGGCCTATCCCATTAATTGAATGGCTTTAGAGTGGAAGCCCATTTATTGTTACTTATTGAGCCACTTATGTTTGACCTAGAAATCCACTTAGCTTGACATATAAATGGGTCGGTTTCTAGTGTTTTACCCTAGTGTGAATTGATGTTGGAGCCGTGAGAATCGAGAGAAGAAGAGAGGTTATTGTGCTTTGTGCTTCCTCTTGCTTTGTGCTATCTTCGCCTCCTCTTTTCTTAGCCTTAGTGGCTTGTTTGGGCTGCCAAAGATCATTCAACTCACTCCTTTGTGGCACCTTTGAAGCAACCATTGGTGGTGTTGTTGGTTTGGGGATTGGTGGTTCATTGTGGTGTTTGTTTGGAGGTTTATCTGAGCTTGGAATGGTGTTATTGGCGGCTCATAATCTCACAAATGGTATCAGAGATGCTGGTATAAATCTGGGTAAGAATCGACAGGGAAGAGGAGCTCGTGGTTCCTAAGCTCGAGAAGGATGAACTCTCGGTTCTTTCATCAAATCCGGACCAATCTTGTAGAAATTGAAGAAAATAACCAACAAATACTTTTAGAGCGAGGTTGGGGCGAAAAATAGGAACCAAATCTGATTAGAAACAACCCAGAAATCGACCAGAAGCCGAAGCAGAAAACTGTCCAGAAGTTTTCCCCAAAACCGCACCTGCAATCTACTTTTCGGCCAAACCAGTGGTCATTTGGAAAAACCAAGACCACCAGCGGGTTCACCAGGTCGAGGAGGTGCTGGGTAGCCGGCGCGTGGGAACGCGTGTGACATTTTATGGTCTCGACTTCTTTAGGCAGTTTGTTAAGCTCGATTTCTTAAACGTATTGATATTTTTTGTTTAGTGTTTCAGGTTACGAAGAAAAAGTTGGACGGATTTGCCCTTGCGTTTCGTAAGTCAATTTTTGCTCGATTGGTTGCTGCAGTTGCTGAAAATTTAGGGCGAACAATAGTGGACCTAAAGTGTTTAAATTATATTCCTTGAAATTTACGGACTCAGATAAGTCCGCTCTGATAAATTTGCTTATCTTGTTTAAATTTTAGCACTAGCGCGTCATCGTGTAGGGTGACATTATAATTGAGGTTACCGTGAAGGGGTAACCATTGCTTGTGTCAGAATTTGAGGAATTAATTGTTCTATTTGAAGTGTTGATTTTGATTGCAAATTGGTAATTTTTTTGTGCCTTAACTGTTGTTTAGTCATTGTGTGAGACTGCATTGCTTGGAAATTTTGAATTTTTGTTTATATACCTTCGTGTTGCATTGATTATCATGTTCGAACACCCGGACATGACCCATTCGAACGTCCCCTTGATCTGAGATTTTGAGTCTCACGAAAACCTGGAAATCTAGTATGGTGTATATTGCTACTTAGGATTACTCTGTGTGACATATTTGTGCATTTTTGGTTGTTCTGTTTTTCAAGATATCTTCACGTTTTGAAGTTGAAATTTTCAATGTAAAATGTGACTTTTCTATTTGGCAACAGAAAATGAGAGGTATTTTGGTTCAACAAAAAGTTTCAAAGGTCATAGACAGCAAATTTCTCGAAAATTTTACAGAAACATAAAAGGAAAAATATGATTAACTTGCATATATTTCAATTATTTTACACATGTCTGACATTGTTTTGAGAAAAATTGAAAAACTTGATTCTACGAAAGAACTTTTGAAAAAGTTAGAGAATAAATTGTACTTGCTTGAAAGATTTTTTAGCTTTAAAATGGATCATTCAAAGGATCTTGATGACAATTTGGATATTTTTAACAAGTTGGTTCAAAATATCGTTAATTGTGATGAGAAAGTGTATGAAACCTATAAGGCTATTATTTTGCTTAATTCTATGCTTAAGTCATACAGAGAGGTTAAGAATGCGATTAACTATGGTAGGGACACCTTAACTCCCGAAATCGTCATCGATTCCCTTAGGAGTAGGGAAATGGAGATTAAGGCTGAAAAAGAAGATAAGAGAAATGGCGAGTTGCATATGATGAGGAGTAGAATGAAGTTTAAGCGGATGAGTTTGGGTAGAACTCAAGACAGTGATGATTTGAGTAGTGACTCAAGTGATGATGGTGGTAAAAAGAAGAGCTATAAATGGGACAAGTTTGGTGGTAGACGGTGTTACAGTTGTGGTAAGTCTGGACACTTCATTAGGGACTGTCCCAATAAGTAGGGTAAGATGAGAGGCGAGGCAAATTTGGCTGCAGGGTCGAGTGATGACCCTTGTATGCCTTACTGAGTGTAACCCTAGTTACTGCATGTGCATCTGTGTGTTATCCTTTTTGCATGTGTGTGATTGCTTAATTCGGTTGCGTGATTATATGTGCATTTTCAATGTGTTTGATATGTGCATTGACATGAATTAGAGTAATCTTATTACTTGGTGTAATTGTTTGCATGCATAGAGGGTTGAGATTTATGACGTACTCCGTTTTGCTCTGTGAGTGGTGTGAGAGTGTGGTAGTGAGAAGTTAGAGGGACAACCATTTTCTCCTTCATCTTTGTAAGCCCGTGCGATTTGTGAGATTATGTGAGGCAGCCTATGGGGGTTTTCTTCGTTCTCTGAGTGAGCCTCTTTTGTGAGTGTTGTGAAGTAACCAACTCTTTCTTCTATTCTCTTTGTGAGTACCACATTCACCATTCCCTTTGTAGGATTAATTCTTTGTGGATTTGTGAGATCATTGGTGATTGGAGTAACCTTGTTGGTCCGTGATTCAATTTTAAATTGAGCCCTAACCTTTGTGGTCGCCGAAAGGTATTGATTTGTCATAGTGGGTTTGGGATGCATTAGCAGTGTGTGATATGTCTTTTGGTAAAGTGGAGTATAGATGCCTAGGGGTACATTGGTGGATTGTACCGTGGGATGTAGTGTGTGACATTTGGATCACAGTGGAAAGGTGATTAGATATCTGGAATCCTTTATTTGTGAAAAGACCCTGATCAGGTGGAGTGCGAGTAAGACACTTCTATCACTTCTATTAGGTGGAGACCCATTATCCACTTAGGTTGGAGAGGTGATGTGGTGATAGAGGATTATCCCGAGAACTTAGGATCTATAGAGACTTACGAGTTAGACATATGTTTGGACGAGTGATTAGTCTAGTGAGTATGGTGGGCGATGGGGTGAGATATGTGTGCTCGAGGAGTGAGCAACACGGAATGGGATGGGATAAGTGTGGTGAGATCTTCTTCATGAGGTCATTTATGCATTTGTTGCATATGTGTTGGCCTGTTGATTGAGTAGGTGTTAATCTGTTGTTATGTGTGAACGTGTTGGAAAAGATCTGTTTTATCCTATATGATATCTCCGTCGCATGTTTATTTGCTCTTGATTGATTGCTGTGATTATTTGCTTTTACTTGGGTGTTCTTGATCTTAACCCTGGTGAGTACATAGAGTAGGTATGGTATGTGTTTCGGGAGCAAAACACAAGGTAAGGTTTGTGATGCCAATTTTATTGGTTACATTGATTATGCAAGTATAAGTTTTGTGTTTTGTTGGCTTGCAGATTTATTGGGATCAATGTGGAGATTTGTTGGATTTTTTGATACCCAATAAATTCGAGCAATGATGTTAAACCGTTTTGTTGGATTAGTCTTTATAGGTCTCGGCCAATGATTGAAGTAAAATGTCGACACCTCAATGAACAAACCATCCCAACACCCTAAGTAGGCCATTTGAAGTAGCCTAATTTGTTTAGTATTTCTCATGGCCCGGCCCATTAATTGGATGACTTTAGAGTGGAAGCCCATTTATTGTTACTTATTGGGCCACTTATGTTTGACCTAGAAATCCACTTAGCTTGACATATAAGTGGGTCGGTTTCTAGTGTTTTGCCCTAATGTGAATTGATGTTGGAGTCGTGAGAATCGAGAGTAGACGAGATGTTACTGTGCTTTGTACTATCTTCTCCTCCTGTTTTCTTAGCCTTAGTGGCTTGTTTGGGCTGCCAAAGATCATTCAACTCACTCCTTTGTGATAGACCGAAATCTTAGCCTTCAGTATTGATTTATTTTGTGCTAATTTCTTCCTGTAATTTCTCCATCATTATTATGTAAATATTCTATAATTAGAGTCCTTGATTGCTCTCTGTCATAGAGCATGATTGCAGGTCATATATTGCCAAAACTCTTGTATAAATACCTCTTGATTACATAATGAGAAATACAACAATTCTTCCATCATATTCTGAAAATCTTTATGGTATCAGAGCATTCATGCTCAAAGCA
Source organism: Fraxinus excelsior (assembly GCA_019097785.1). NCBI lineage: Eukaryota > Viridiplantae > Streptophyta > Magnoliopsida > Lamiales > Oleaceae > Fraxinus > Fraxinus excelsior. Next base: position 7,214,835 of record CM032633.1, on the reverse strand, counting down.
TAAACACCCATGAACTTCCCTCCTTTCTATCTGTTTTCATCTCAATCTAATGTCTGAAATTCTGCAAGTTATCCAGCAACTCCAAGCCTACTGTAACAGCATTAACATGGAATAATGCTTCATTGCAATGTGCTACTCTTGTCTTAATCAATGCCACAAATCTAATTCCGTTCAAACTCTTTAGAGGATGGAACTATGCAACATGGAGATCACAATTCAGCAATCTCCTATTTGGATATGATCTTATGGGATATATTGATGGTACATATCCATGTCCAGATAAAACAATGGTGAAGACAGTAGAAATGACGGAATCTGTTAATCCGGATTGGAAGATTTGGTTATGTCAAGATCGCCTCGTATTGCAAGCCATTCAAGCCACTCTCGCAGGCAATATTGCTCCGTTGATTTCATCTTGCCAAACATCAGCAGATACGTGGTCAAAGTTGGAGACCACCTTTGCCAACAACTCACACACAAGAATGCTTACCTTACTTTCAACGCTTATGAAGGTATCAAAAGAAGGAATTACTATTGTTGAGTATTTGCAGAATATCAAGAGCATCATTGATGATCTATCTCTAATTGGTCATCCCTTGAGTGATGCTGAAGTTGTAGCTCATACGCTAAATGGACTTGGAAATGATTACAAAGAATTGCAAGTTGCTATTCGAACTAGAGAAACAACTATGACTTTTGAAGAACTTCATGATAAGCTCTCAGATCATGAAATTTTTCTAAAGCGTGAAGAGGGAAAAAAAGTAGAGCCACTTGTCACAGCCCAATTCCATCAATGCACCAACAATTATAAAGGAAATAATGGTAACAATCGAGGAGTAACTAGCAATTATGGTAGCAAATTCTCTTAAGGAAATGGAAATAACCAAGGATTTCATCCCTCTTAATCCTTTCACAGTTCTCCCAATCAATCTTAGTCTCCCTTTCATCAACAACAATTTCATCAACATCAGTTTCGTCAACAACCACCATGGAAAACACACTCATCAGGTTCCAAAAATGTTGTTTGTCAGTTATGTGACAAGGCAGGACACACGGCCAAAACCTGTAGATCACGCCCTAAACCAAGCTTTACTCAAGGATGGCCCCAAGCAAACTACAACTCATTTGCACAATCTGATCAAGCTTCAAACCGTGGCATTGGATTGTTGACTCTAGAGTATCGCTCCATATCACTTCAGATTTACAAAACTTGAGCGTCCATTTAGAATACGGTGGCAATGAGGAAATTATGGTTGGCGATGGCCATGGTATTCCTATCTCTCATATTGGGTCTACTTCTCTTAATTCTTCTAATAGTCAATTTAAACTTAACAATGTTTTGTGTGCACCACATATTAAACAAAATCTTCTTTCAGTTTCTCAGTTTTGTAAACAAAATCGTACTTCTATAGAATTCTTTCCTAACTTTTTCCTTGTGAAGGATTTGAGTACGGGGACATCCTTGGTCCGAGGCCGGAATAAAGACAATATTTATGAATGGCCATCTTCATCATCTCCATCGCATATTTCCTCTCCTACTGCATTTATTAGTTCTGCTGCTGTCTCCTCCGATATATGGCTTCACCGTCTTGTCCATATGTCTTCAGTAATTCAACAAAAATTAGTCTCTAAAAACTCTCTCCGTATTTTAAAGTCTGGTTCGTCTCACTGTGACTCATGCCCTTGTAATAAAAGTCGCAAACTATCTTTTGATCTTTCATCTATGCAATGTTATTTTCCTTTAGAAATTATATATACAGATGTTTGGGGTCCTTCTCCCATTGTTTCTTTTGATAATTTTCGATATTATGTCATCTTTGTGGACTACTATACTAAATATACATGGTTTTATCCAATAAAACAAAAATCTGATGTATATCCTATTTTCTTAAAGTTTAAAAAATTAGTTGAAAATTTCTTTCAAACAACCATTAAAACATTATACTCTGATGGTGGAGGTGGATTTCAAGGTCTAGCAACTATTTTGTCCAACTTTGGAAGTCAACACCTCAAATCTCCTCCTTATATACCTGAATTAGTTGGGTCGGCTGAACGAAAACATCGTCATCTTGTTAAAACAGGCCTCACCATCCTTCATCAAGCATTTTTGCCTCTTCGCTTCTGGTCAGTCACTTTTCAAATTTCTGTGTTTCTTATTAATTGTATGCCTACACATGTTCTAAATTCTCTAATACCATTTGAAAAAAATATTTCAGAAAAGTCCGAACTATCTAAAACTCAAAGTTTTTGGTTGTCTCTGTTATCCTTGGTTACGACCCTATACATCTCACAAACTAGAACCAAAGTCTAAGCCTTGTGTTTTTCTTGGCTACTCCCTCCCACATAATTCCTATATTTGTTTTGATCCATCCACTCACAAATCTTTTATTTCTCGACATGTTATATTTATTGAGAACATATTCCCCTTTCAAAATATATCCTTCCATGATTGTAGGCTATCCATCGATTCTCTTTCTAAATGGCTACCTTCACATTCCTTATATCTCTCCCCTAATTCTCACGCAACTACTAAGAGTCAACCAAATATATTAAGTCATATTCCAGCTATTCCAATTAATCAGGTTCTTCCCATCAACACTTCCTCCAATCAAGGACCCACCTCATTTAGTCAACACAACCCTCACGAATAAATTTCACCCAATACACTTCTAATTCCATGCATTCAGGTGATTACAATGGCTCCCAGTCAATACAGCCAACTTCTTCCTCTCCTACTAAGGATGCCAACAACTCAGGCTCTCATCAAGTTTCTCTTTCTTTATCCCTATGTCCCACTTCCTCGTCTAAATCACCTACCCCTTCCTTACCCAAAACAAAAATTATAACCATATCTCAAAATAATATTTACAAGCCTCGTAAAATTCTTGACCTTCACACTACACTTTCATAAACTTTTGAACCTTCTACATTCCTCCAAGCTCAAAAATTCCTTCAAGCTAAAAAATCCTCTCATTGGAGAAAAGCCATGAGCGAGGAACATGACGCTCTTATACACAATTCTACTTGGACTCTCGTTCCCCCTCACCACACACAAAATGTTGTTGGGTCTAAATGGGTATTTAAGATTAAAAGGAATCCCGATGGCACCATTGCTCGGTATAAGGCACGTTTAGTTGCCAAAGGGTTTCATCAACGCCCGGGTGTGGATTTTACAGATACCTTCAGTCCCGTTGTTAAACCCACAACGGTTCGACTCATCTTAAGTCTTGCTATCGCTCATGGTTGGCAACTACGATAATTAGATGTTAACAATGCTTTTTTGCAGGGCACTCTTACTAATAAATTTTTTATGCAGCAACCTCAAGGATTTGTTCACTCTCAGTTCCCTAACTATGTATGCCAACTTCACAAAGCTATTTATGGTCTACGCCAAGCTCCACGTGCATGGTATCAAGAACTATGATATTTTCTGCTCCACCATGGTTTTCAGAATTCTCATTCTGACTACTCATCATTTATATTGCATCATGGCTCTACCACACTTTATTTGCTTGTCTATGTTGATGATATTATCATCACAGGGAATCACTCTTCGGCTATTTCGAATTTCATTGATATTTTGGCTATTCGGTTTCCACTCAAAGATCTTGGTCCCTTACATTACTTTTTGGGGGTTGAGGCCACATCCACTCATCACGGCCTCTTTCTTGCACAATCAAAGTATATTCGTGATCTTCTCTCAAATAACAACACGTTTGAGGCTAACCCCTGTCTATGCCGTTATCCCCTACCGAGACTCTTAAACTGCATGATGATAGTTCAGCAATTGATGCTACACAATATCTCCGAGTACTTGGTTCATTATAATATCTTTCCTTGACTCAGCCTGATATCTCATTTGCTGTCAATAACTTGTTACAATTCATGCATTATCCATTGGTTACTCATTGGTCTGCTGTTAAACGTTTGATGCGTTACCTCAAGGGCACTAGTACACATGGTATCTTGATTCGCAATCACCCCTCTGCACAACTTCATGCTTTCTCCAATTCTGATTGGGCTGGAAATTATGATGACCGCACATCCACCTCTGCTCATGTTGTCTTCCTTGGTGCTACTCCGATTAATTGGAGTACTAAGAAGCAAAAATCAGTTGCTCGCTCTTCCACTGAAGCTGAGTATCGTGCCCTTGCCTCAACTGCTGCTGAGTTAAACTGGATCACTAATCTGCTACAAGAACTTCACATTCATGTCTCTGCTGCTCCAACAATTTTTTGTGATAATATTGGTGCCACTTATTTGAGCAAAAATCCTATTTTCACTCCCGCAGGAAACACATTGCCATTGATTTTCATTTTGTGCGTGATCAAGTTCTCAACAATCGTCTCCGTGTGTCTCATGTACATACTAGTGACCAACTTGCAGATTCTCTCACTAAGGCTCTCAATCGTAAGTCCTTCCTCCTTCATTGTTCCAAGCTTGGCATCCATGATGGAAGCTCAATCTTGCGGGGGCATGATAGACCGAAATCTTAGCCTTCAGTATTGATTTATTTTGTGCTAATTTCTTCCTGTAATTTCTCCATCATTATTATGTAAATATTCTATAATTAGAATCCTTGATTGCTCTCTGTCATAGAGCATGATTGCAGGTCATATATTGCCAAAACTCTTGTATAAATACCTCTTGATTACATAATGAGAAATACAACAATTCTTCCATCATATTTTGAAAATCCTTACTTTGTGGCACCTTTGAAGCAACCATTGGTGGTGTTGTTGGTTTGGGGATTGGTGGTTCATTATGGTGTTTGTTTGGAGGTTTATCTGAGCTTGGATTGGTGTTATTGGAGGCCCATAATCGCACATACTGTTGGATCAATACATGGAAAAATATTCCTCTAAGAGGTTTGATTAAAAAGAATCTTAAATGCAATGTTTATTCTAGATAGGAAACGAAATGCTTCAAAATTTCTCCATCCTCTACAAATAAATCATCGTCCTTAAGCTCAATGAAACATCTCCTTTTTGTCTCTCGTGTTTCCTTTCAGAATGCACTTCAAAAGTCCAAGCATGCTTAAACATCTATCACGTTTAAAATATCATATCTACTTAGTGTTCCGACTAATTGACGTTGAAGCTAAACAAAATTTGTACATTTGTTTATAATGTTCAGAAGTGTTAACAGGCTGAATTTAATTAGGCATAGTTAAATTTTATATTTCGGTTGCTAATGTTTAGTAACAAGAAAAGAAGATATGTATTTAATCAAATACCATAGCATCTTTCTCCTTCGACTTCTCTTTCTTTCTTACGACCTCATCAAAAATGTTCTGAAGAAAGCTCTCGTCCCCAGAAAACCTATGCAAGAGTATGAAGATTCGATTGGTTTGGACAACGTCCAGAAGATATAAAAGAGCACACAACAAAATAAATAATTTTTAATCTACATATGCCGAAACATTGTCACTTGTGAAAAATTCAAGAAAATGTAAACTCACTTATGTGATCAGCAAAAATAATGGAATGGAGGAAAAATAAGAACACTAATAAATATAAAGAGAATCAAATATTTTTGCAGTATGAACTGTCATTACCGAGCTTCAACACGTTGTTTCCAATCCCTCCATTTTGAAGATGCAGTAATTCCCTGCTGCTTTTAATGGCCAAATTATTTGTGTTAGATTTTTGATATTATGTAATTGGAAATTCCGTGAATGAAATGACTAAGTTTGATATGTTGTAAAAAGTCAAGAAGAAATGTGCTATTTGTTAAAAGTATGTTTTTCGGTCTAGGGTTTCGAGAATGGGAAAAGAAGGAAAAACGACGTAGATTTTCGTTAGACTGCCTCCGGTTTGGCTCAAGTTACAAAAACAAAACATTGAGCAAACATATTGATTCCATATTCTTTTCATCTTTGAAGCTTTCATCTTTCATTTTTCATTATTCATTGAGATCTTTTCTTGGCGGTTAAAAACATTAGTTTCCCAATCCAAATATCAAACTGCTACTTTCACCATATTTGTCAAAGTTGCTAAGAATCAAGGGAAGTTGACTGGAATTCCAGTTGGTGAAGAACACGATATTCTTCGTGCATCCACCGGAGATAGATAATTCCACAAAACTAGAAGTTGCTGCAGGAGAGCAGAACCCAGGAGAACTTTGGGAATTGCAGTTGGAGCACAAAATTTAGGAGACCTGTAGGAATTTCATTTAGGAGATCAGATAGTACGAGTCGTCGTCTAGTCTGGTAGACTGTAAATTAAAGAATCGTAGTGGATATTGACTGCAAAGTATCTGAAGTTTTTATCCAGTTGGGCTTTCTCCGTGATCATTCTTATGTTTTTTATTGCTTATATCTACGGTATTTAAACATAGGAAAACTGAAATTGCATGTTTAATCATCTAGAATAATAATTTAATTAATGACTTGTTGCTAATTAATTCTAAAGATAATTTTAACTCTGCATTAATACGTATTCACCCCTCTCTAGGTATTGTTAGGGTCAAACTACGTAACTTTCAATTTGAAACAACAATAATAAGAAAACTGAGAGGTAAAAGGATTTGTACTGGTGATGAAAATGGTCCAATATTACTACCTCTGAATTACATAAAAAATCATTGAGATCGTCGGGCAAGATGTTTAAGCTTTTTGGCTTCTTTTTCCGCGTTCTCCTTGGCTCTTTCTTGTAACTCTTCAAATACAAGCTGTAATGCCAAAAATAAATCATATTTACAGAGCTTGGCATTTGTTGGAGTGAGCTAGGAGCCATAGAAATGTCCCAAGTCCTCCACTTTTCACAAGTCAAGTCCGGACACTTCACCCAGGATCGGTCCCAAGAATTTTGAGGCTCTAGACGACTAATTTTCATGAGGCCTTTAAATATAATTATTTTACTAGCGTAGCAACTCACAATAAGACATTGAAAAAAAATGTCATTTTAACAAAATACTATTATCAAAATCTACTTGTTTATATTATTAATCTAAATTTACAGTTGATTTTAGAGTCTTCATAATGTATGCATTCAAAATTAATGACTTTAATTTTAATTCACTCGTGAATTCGAGTAGTCATGGAGGACAATTCTTAATATGGCTAAGGTTTTGTCAGCCTGGAGAGAAAATGGAATTTCAATTTAAATTTTATATACGACATCTATGGATTGTTAAATTCAATAATAAAATGTTCTGCTTTGGACTTTACTTTCTTTACATTCCTTCTATAACTGGATTGAAGTACAAAACATTTAGAACTTTCATGGATGCACAATTGCACATTATTTATTTTGAGAGAAAATAATATGAAAAAGGGTGCCAGAATATTAACAATTCATAGCTAAATTTTATTTTTTATTTTTTGAAATTTGTGCTTCAATTCTAATTCTAAAGAATGAGAATAATGCTACTACTTTTATCCCATGAAAATATGATTGATTTCATTTTTCGTTTGTCCCAAATTACAAAACACTTTTCTTGTTGAATGTGTAGATATTTTTTAATTTTTTAATATACACTTATTTAATGTATTTTGTTATAAAAAAAATATAAATTAATCTTATTTAAACCATTATTTAATGCATGGACATCTTCTATATATATAAAGTACATATGAAACGAAAATTCTTGTTTTAACGGAAAATCTTTTTTCACCATTAATTTTATTATTTCCATTAAATAGCAATTAAGTCACCGTTTGTGATGTCGTGTCTGTTGGAATTCCAACACACCAATTGGCAGGCCATGAAGCATATGACTTTTATATTGGCCCATTTATTTATAGGCAAAACTTCTTATGCCTCTTCTATAGGATTTCGATGTGGGATCCTTTTATATACTAAATTGATTGAATCTCAGAACCCATGTGGCTTAGGCGAAGCAAATCAAGGATTCGATTTCACAACGCATCTTCCCCAAAATTTGCTTGTTCTTCCTTCAAAGATATACAGGTTATCATGTTCATTTTAGACAGACCAGCCATAGGCCGCGAACGCTATGGGTGAGGAAGAAAAGCACTCGATCTCAACTTCCTCAAACTCAGGTCGATTTCTCTTTCTTTCTTTCTCTAATTTTCATTATAATTCAATTTAATTTCTCGGTTCTTTAATTCCCCTAGAAATCTCAACTGGGTTCTGATTATTTATCTGAATTTTTATTTTTTTACGTAGTTCTTTCTCTACTCTTGCCCAATTGGAATTCGAGGGTTTTGTTTTTCGTTCTAATGGCATCGGTTGATTTCTAGAGTTAAAATGAACTTGATGGTAAAATTTGTTATACTGCACGTTGTTTTTTGATGATTTAATTGTGCAAGAATTATAGTTTTTTTGGGTTAAAATTGAGGTTTATTAACAATAAAAATTAGATTTTGTTAATTATTTACTTTGAAATAATGCTGTCAAATTATATCTAGGCTTGGTGTCCCTGTTTTTTTCCTTAAATTATGATTATTGTTGGTCTTCATTGACATAATTATCTATACAAGACCAATTTTTCCCATGAGAGATTTTTTTTAGATGAGATTTGGTGTTTTTATTTATTTTGGGATGTAGTATTGATTGGGATCTAGCATTTATCGATGTTAAGCAGATTAAAAATGGTGGCAAAACATCATTTTACGCGGGTGGATATGATGGAGCTGAAAAATCTTATTTATCAGAATATTGGGCATGCGAGAGCAGAAAAATATTTCAATCAACTGAAAGATTTTTCAGTTTAAAGCTTAGCAAGGTCGAGTTTGATCGGAGATTCAGAGCTGCATACAAACAATTGGAAGAGTGAATATCTCTCTTCATAACCAGCTTATTCAATCCATTCTCGAGAATGCGTGCTAGGCCAAAGTTCCCCCACCAAAAGCTAGGAAAGTTAAAGGACCCCTCGGGGTTAAAGTTGCAAATGGTTACCAAAGAAATTGTATGCAATCACTCTATGGTGAACATGGGCGGAGATAGGGGTGGGCTGTAGCCCACCCTTGTCCAAGCCCAGTACCTATATAAAAAAAAAAAAAAATTAGTTATAGCTCAATTTTTCCAAAGTCCAACATAGCAGCCCACTGTCCAACCTTCCAGTAGCCCATTGTTCAAGCCCATTTGAAAATTGCAAACCCAATTTGCTATATATATAAAATTAAACCTAATTGGCAAAACCCTTTACCTGTGCACCGTGCAATGTTTCTACTTCTTGATATCTTCCAATTCTCGCGGTGAGAATCTCGCCCATTACAGAAAGTCCGAAACCCTTTATCGCCGAAGTCCGCCCTCTATCAGCCGATTTTGAACCTACAGATAGTCAGATACCATTGTTGAGGTCAGTAATTAATTATTTTCTTTGTTTTTCTTTTAATCACTACTTGTTCGAGCGTCCCAGACATTAATAAAACATTAAAGTTCCCATCTTATTGTTGGGGCTGTAGAGGATGCACATGTTCGATTACTATTGTTGGTTTTGAAGAAAATTTATTTTTTTGGAATACACATTTAGGATGTTGAATGCACCTGTAAATGAGATTTTGGTGGGGGCTGTTAGAACTTAGAATACACATTTAGAATGGGGCAATATATGTATTCAATATAGTTAGAATGGGGCTATTAATTGCGTTCATTAACAGGTGCACGGTGCACCTGTTAGAATACATATACAGCCTCACATTTCAAACACAAAAGGTGCATCCAAAGGTTATGTTCGATTACTATTGTCGGTTTTGAAGAAAATTTATCTTTTTCCAATTCTTTAAAAGTTTTTATTATGAGGTAATGAAATTGATGAGATGGGGAAATGGGCTTACAGTGGTGGCTGATATCTCTAATGTAATAGAAGATAAAATTTCTTTTAATCAATTGATGAATTTGATGTAATAGAAAAGTTGAATTATACATTAATTAATATTTCATTTAGCCATTTGAGAAGAATAAGAAATGCATCTGATGTAATAGAAAATGTCATTGATTATTCTTTTGGATCAAAAAACGTATCGAATTGGATTGATAACTCTTGTTTTGTTTCAAACTATCAGTGTCGATTTGGCCTTTGTGTGTGTAGTGCAGTCGTGCTTCTACTTCAGTCTTCATTTGCGGCTTGCAGCGAGGCACTGATGTATGTTTGGTTAGATACTTAGATTATCACTGAGGTATGTTTGGTTAGATACTTAGATTATTTACACTTGTAAGTTGTAACTTGTTCACATGAATTTAGGCCACATTAGACAATTTATACTCCATTGAATAATTTCATTTTATTTAGGAAATGTTAGTTTGAAAGTTTTTTTAGTTATATATAAATTTTATTCGTACATTACATTTTAAAAATTTTAGCCCACCGTATAATGAATTCCTGGCTCCGCCCCTGATGGTGAATCTTTTTCATATCTTCTTCCTGATTTTACTTGCTAGAAATAGAAAGGCAAGGCAAGTTAGGTCCAAATGAATATGTTTGGATTGCTATAGTTTGTTCATTTGTTAACGTTGTTTTGCAATTTAGTGGTGCTTTAACGTGTTGGTTTGAAGGCAACGGCCAGGACAGCCCTTACTATTGTTGGGGTAATTTCGGTATTATGAACCCGCCCATTTGGATGGCTAAAACGGTTATAGGTCTAAATGTAAAAATTTATCATTTTTTAATTAACTTTCTTTTTAAAGGTAAAAAATCTATTTTTTTATGATATAATAAAAACTAAAAAATCTATTTTTTTATATAAAAATATATTTAATGCCTTAAAAATAATTAAAATGATATTAAAAATACGAAACGCATTATGGCGCTTATTCTTCTCATTGACACGCTTAAACTTTTGATTCTTGATCTCGACGCTTCACAACGCATTACACTTTTTAGAACATTGCATTTTAGTCACTAGGAAAAAATGAAACTAAAAAAACAAAATAGATGTGGAGATTATCAATTTAAAAATGTTAATAATTTATTTGGATACATAAACTAAGTAAACGTGCATTGCGCGTTGCTTAAACCTAGTATTAGAAAAAATGTTAGAAAAAATTATATATTTTTAATTTGTATAAAAATAGAAATAAGGACGGATGCATCTTTACGCGATAGAGATAATATATAACGTTATTGGTTTTTAAATAATAATTAGTTATTTTTAAAAAATCACTATTCAAATGACCCTTTTTTTTTATTGCTGCTCTCTCGTGCGTAGGAGTGGGCAAAACTCAAATCAAACCGACCAACCCGACCCAAACCGACCGGTTTGGGTCGGTTTTTTTCCTTTTTTGGGCGGGTTTCGGTTTTCGGGTTCGTTGGTCGGGTCGGGTTGTGGGTTAGCAACCCAAACCCGACCCAACCCAACCCAACCCAACCCAACCCGAAAAAAAAAAATTAACGCCTTTAAATTATATTGATCGAACGTTATGTTTCTACTATTATAGTCATAATTAAATTTTAATGCCATCAACTTAAGGTAGAATATATATATATATATATATATATATATATATATATATATATATATATATAGTTCTGATCATGTGCTTAGTTGACAAAACTAACTAATTGATTAGTTATGAAGAATTGAAATAATAAAAATAATGCTATAAAACAGTTAACAGATGCATTTAACTTCTATTAAAATCATAATATGAACACATCAGTAGCTCAAAACATATGATAATGATGTGGCTGTGAAAAGAGAATTTTAAAGAAAAATCTAAAAACTGAGTATGTATAATTGGTAAATCTCGCTAACTAAAAATATTCAATTGGATGATTATATTCAAGCTATATTTTTTTATCGGTTATACCACATTTTAATTTTATTTTAAGATCAGCAATCTTTGCTTATTGTAATTCTTTTATCTTTGACTTTATTTTTCTATGCATTTTTATTTTCAATATTTTATTAATTAGAACATCTCATATCTTATAACGGTTTCCGTCAAACAAGTCCGTTCAAAAGCTAAAAGTAACTAATTTGTTGGTTCTCTTATTAGCTTGATGAGGGGGAAATGATTGAAAATACCCCAAATTCAACACTACCCTTTCCAAAATACCCTTTGACTATTCAAAGGTAGCAAACTACCAAAAATACCCCTAAATATAAGATTTTTAACCAAAGTAATCATAATATAAAGAAAGTAACAATTTAGTCCTAAAAGATTTATTTTAATCTTAAAACAATTATTTCTTTTCAAAAAACTAACCAAAACTATGATTAATAATAAGGTAAAAAGGCCTAGATCTAAAAGAGGTCCATATAAAGTTAAAACGATTGTAAAAAATAAAAAAGAAATTGAATTTGAAAATGAAATCGATAAAATAGGATATCAAGAACAATTATATGCTGCTCAAGAAATATTAAAATGTTTTAAAGAAAATTTAATAGAAAATTTTGCCAGAGGAATTGTTAGATCTATAATTATAAAAGATATACAAGATATAATAGATAAATTAGAGAAAAGGAAAAAGAATATTTCAAAGTATAATATACCTCTTGAATCAAATATAGATATAATAACAGATCTTGATATTATGAATTCTCAAACATTATTAGACTTTGAAGATTTAATTAAAAACCTATAGATGAGGAAACCTATCACAAATAGATTACCACAAGAATATAAGAAATTAAGGTTCAATTTAACTTTAAGATTTTATATATCTATAACTAATAATAGATTAGAATTTGATAAATTAAAAGAATACATAGAATATACGACTATTTAAAGATTAATTAGATTTTAAAGATTAATTAGATTTTAGATTTTAAGTTTTATTTGATTTTTGTTCGCTCTAAGTAGCACCCCCAGTAGATGGTATCAGAGCCATAGAGATCATGGACATTACAATTACAAAAACAGATTGGTATTACAAAATAGAAGATAGTAAAAGAAATATATATTTAGAACATATTCCTAAGAAAATAAAAACAATAACGTTAATAATAATTAAAGATTTACCTCAAGAAATAAAAGAACAAATTATAGATAACCTTATAATAGGAACATTGAAAGATGAATATATATATGAAAAAAATTATTATTGAACTAGAAAAAGAAGAAATGATGTTATATTGCAAAGATTATGAGTAATAAAATTATAAAAATAGAAAATTATTACACATTAGAAACAGAAAGAGGAAGTTATATATTTTTAGAACCTATACCCAATAAGTTAAAAATAATAACATTAGGAATAATCAGAGAATTACCTATGGAAATTAAAGCACAAATATTACATAAACTAATTATAGAAACAATAAAAGAAAGATATATATATGAGAAAATAATAGAAACTTTCGAAGAAGAAGAAATCAATTTATATTATAAAGAAAAATATGAATCAAATGATTTGTAAAAACTATTAATGGAATTAATGGAAATAAAAGAAATTCTAGATAAAAAATTAGTAAGAATAAGAGAAATAAATCTACAAATACAAGATGAACTATTAAAACCTGGAAATATAACAAACTCACAACAAAAACAAATATTAAAATTAAAACAAGAAAGGTATAAAATAAGAGCAAGTTATTACGAAAAAATGAAAGAATTAACAAATAATAATTATGTAAAACAAAGATGTGATAAAGTAATAAAAGATTGTAAAGATACTGAATGTAGAACATATTACTTATGTCAATCAAAGAAAAGATAAATGTCAATTGGTGAGTATATAGAAGAATTAAAAACATTAATAAAAATATTAATAGATGATGTTCAAAACATAAATAATGAAATAAAAGAAGTCAGAAATGATATTAATATTCTAAAAATTGAAGTAAGAAAAATAAAAGAAAATAGTAAAGGAAAAGAAAAAACAATATACAAAAAACTAATAGAAAAAGAAATGTCTAGAATAGGGAAAAAATATACTGAACAAGAAAATATAAGAATAGAAGCAGGTAGTATGGATGATGAATTTAGGAAGAAGATTTTACCAAAAATAATAGAAGAAGAGGAAAAAATGGAAAAATCTAAAGAAAAAGCAATAGGAAAATTGGAAATTAAAGAAAATCAAGATGATATAGAAGATAAAGATGAATGAAGAATTAGATTTACTTATAGAAAATTTTGATCAATTAAATTAGAAAATTTAGATGAATATCAAGTCCTAATGAACACTGGAGGAGGACCAAATAAAGCAGAATCCTCTAATAAACAAGAAATATTGATCCAGATGAAAGTTATGCACCTATATACATTAAACCATATAGACAATATTATGAAACAATAAGAGATAGACAACCACCAAAAGGAAACAAATACAGAAATAGATTTGAACTAAATGATAATTATGATAAACCTGTCAATCATGGAGGAGCAAAATTAGACTTAGATTGTAAAATAGATATTAAAAAAGCCTTAGAAATTTGGGCAAACTCAATGATATTATTCTTTTTATATAACAAAGATGATACATGGGAAAGCACTGAAAGAAGGATAGACTTTTTAGTAGCATCATTTGAAGGAAATGTCAGAAAATGGTGGGATGGAATAAATAATGATACAAAAACACTAATAAAAAGAAATATACAAACAGAAATAATAAAATCAGATAAAGAAGGTATAGAAAGATTAGTAAACTATATTTCAGATGAATTCTTAGGAGAAGATTGGATAAGAAATTTTGATGGAGAAGCAATAAAAGAAAAAGAAAATGCTAGGATAAAATTAATAAACCTAACAATATGTGATATGTGTAAAATCAAAGAATACACATGTGAATTTAAAGAATATTATTATACCCAATTTTATAGTAATGAAAACCAAGATGTATATAAAGATATGTACTATAATAAGCTACCAGGAACATGGGGAATATATTTTAAAATAGAATTTGAAAAATATATTAAAGAAAATCCTGAAGCACCTAGATCTTTAGGAACAAGAATAAAATTCTTATTTGAAAGACTTGCATACATATGTCAACAAAGACAATTAATGAAAAAATCAGGAAGATTAACCAAGATATGTTGTGAAGATATGGAAAAACCTACACAATGGGGATGTAATCCTGAAAGAAAAAATATTAAGAAAAATTCAAAAATAAAAAATTTAGAAAATTTAGAAATTTTAAGAAAAAATATATAAAGCCTAGAAGAAGATATTATAAAAGGAAATATAATCCAAATAAGCAACAAAGAAATAGACCTTATAAGAAAGATAAAAGCCAATGTAAATGTTGGAATTGTGGAGAAATAGGACATATAAGCCCTGATTGTAAAAAGAAAAAGGTTAAAATACTACAAAAAGAATATTTAGATATAGAAAGTGAATTAAGTGAAATATCAGATATTGAACAATATTATGATCAAGAAGTATATATAAGCGAATCAGATTCAGAAAAAGATAATGAATCAGAATCTGAATAACGAGATTGAGGAAATAGAAAGAGATAATATAGATAAACAAGAATATGAAGGAATAGAAGGTTATGGATTAAAAGTAACATTTGATAATAACAAATTTAAGAAAATGAGAAAATTATCTTTAGATTTAAAAATAGGGAAATTGGAAGCCTTAGATAGGATATGGAAAAGAGAAAGAATAGCAATAAATGAGTATCATAAAATTGAAAAAGCTATAAATGTTAGAACAACTCAAGGAACACATAAATTAAATCTTTTAACAAAAAATACAGTAGATGAATTAATAACAAAGATTAGTAAAAAACAAGGAGAAAAAATTCAATATGTCTATTTAGCAGGAATACAAATAATGTTTAAATCCTTATTTAGAGAAGGAATAGATTCACCTTTAACCGTAAGTCTACATGATGGAAGAATAATAAATTTAAAAGATAGCCATTTAGGAACTATAGAAGGAAACTTGGCATATCAAAAATTAATATTTACTTGTTACCCAAAATATTGTGTCTCAATTACAAACAAAAACTTCAATGAAATCTTAGGACTACATTTTAAGTTACATAGAAATGATATAATGGAATCAGGAAACAAAATTATGTTTATAGAATATAGAGCTTTGTATACATTTACTAACTCCAATTATGGAAATATATACTCTAAAAAACCATACATAGAAGTTCACAAGGAATGTAAGGATATTAGTAAAATAATAGAACCAAGTAAACAGATAAGTTTAATTCCTAAAGAATATGAATTTAGTATACTTAAAGATAAACCTGAAATAACAGAAGATAAAGAAGATGATTATTCTAATAACATAATGTTTAGAGATGGAAGATTAATTAAAAGATCAACAAGCCTTAAATTACCTATAAGACGTTTAGAAGGAACTAATAATATAAAAGAAATCAAACTTCATAGAAATGCTGGAAATATGAAGATAGAAGGAGAATATTATAATGGAAGAGAACATATTGAAGGACCAAATATACTAATTGATACAGGAGCAAGTGAATGCCATATAGCTTCAATTAGAAATAAAGGATTAACGATTCATAAGGTTGAACCATATAGATATGTAAATTTTGATGGACAAATACATACTACAGAATTAGAAGTCAAAGTACAATAAAAATTGGAGGAATTAAAATGGTAGTACCATGTTATATGGATAATAGTATGAATACAGATCATCATATATTATTAGGAATGAGCTTTCTAAATGGATTAAAAGACTATAGTATAAAAAGAGAAGGATTATACATAACACATAATGATCAAACTATATTATGCGAAAAGAGATAAATGAATAACCAAATAAGTTTTCCATTAGCCGTATATATACAAGTTACTATAGTAGAAACAAATATAACAACATGTGCCTTAATAGATACAGGAAGTGATATAACAATATTTAAAAACTTCTTAATAAAATCATGGAATGAAAATAGTAAAATAAAAATAACAGGAGTAACAGGAGAAAGTACACAAATAATTAATAGTGCTGATAAAGTCAGTATAATACTTGGAAGTAAACAAGTAATAATAAATAAGATATATAGTTATAATAATTAGATTGTGACATACTATTAGGAAATGACTTTATCCAACAATTTCAATATTATAAACAAAATAATTATATGATAATGTTACAAACACCATGTGCACACTTATTAAAAATTCCAAGGGAATTTAGACCCTATAGAGTTCAGCCAGCCCAGCGTGGTGATAAATGGGAGAAAAAACCAATAATAAATAAAGATATAAACACAAAAATTCTATACAAAAAAATTCTAAAAGCAGAGATAGAAATAAGTATAGAAAAAATTATAGAACAATTAGAAAAGACATATGGAGAAAATCCATTATTATTTTGGAAACCATATCATCCTAAAGCTAAAATAGAACTAACAGAAAATGTTATAATTAGAGTCAGACCAATGATGTATACTATACAAGATACACAAGAATTTAAAACCAAATAAAAGAATTACTAGAACAAAAACTTATTAGACCAAGTAATGGACCTCATAGCAGTCCAGCTTTTATGGTCATGAAACATTCTGAGCAAGTTAGAGGAAAGGCTAGAATGGTAATCAATTATAAAGAATTAAACAAATATACTAAGTTTGATGGATACTTTTTACCAAATAAAGAAGTCCTAATAAATCTTGCAAAAGGAAAACAATATTATTCCAAGTTTGATTGTAAATCAGGCTTTTGGCAAGTTAAAATGGAAGAAGATAGCATACAATATACTGCATTTAGTACACCTCAAGGTAAATATGAATGGTTAGTAATGCCTTTTGGTTTAAAAAATGCACCACAAATATATCAAAGAAAAATGGATAATATATTTAGAAAGTTTGATGAATTTTTAATAGTATATGTTGATGATATATATTAATATGTTCTAATACTAAAGAAGAACATAGAAACCATTTAATACAATTCATAAATGAATGTAAAAAGGAAGGAATTGTTCTTTCAAAAAAGAAAGCTATAATAGAAAAACAAGAAATTGATTTTCTTGGATTATCAATAGATAAAAAAGGAATAAAATTACAAACTCATATATCTAAAAAGATAGAAAGTTTTCCAAATAAATTAGAATCAAAAGAACAAATACAAAAGTTCTTAGGATGTCTAAATTATGCAGAAGGATTTATTGAAAATCTTTCAAAAAAGAGACATAAAATACAAGTTTTACTTAGAAAAACAAATACTAAAGGATGGAGTGAAGAACATACAGAAGCTGTTAAATTATTAAAAGAAGAATGCAAAAATTTACCAAAATTAAGATTGCCAGATGAAAAGGATAATTTGGTTGTTAATACAGATGCTTCTGATAAATATTGGGCAGCCATATTAAAAACAGATTTAAATGAAATCTGCAGGTATTCAAGTGGAACTTTTAACCAAGCAGAAATAAATTATACCACTCATGAAAAAGAATTGTTAGCAATTATTAGAGGAATAAAAAAGTTTTCATTATTCCTATTATCTAAGAAGTTTATTGTTGAAACTGACAATTCTAATGTTACAGGATTAATTAAAAATAAGTTGCCAATGGAGCCTCAATATAGGAGATTGCACAGATGGCAAGCATATTTGTCATTTTATAATTTCGATATTATTCATATTAAAGGTATAAACAATTATCTTGCTGATTTTTTAAGCAGGAATATCGAGTTTGGAGATGGATAATATCAAGCAGGAGATATCAGAAATAAAATCTGCGGCAGCATTTGCAAAGATGAAGCTGATGATATAAAAGTTGGAATGGAGACATTAGCTGAAACCTTAAGTTATAATGTCAAATTATTACTTGAGATCAGTACGTCCCATACCAAAGTTACCAATGAATTAAAAGACCGAATTGATGCTCTTGAAGCACAATTAGAGTCTACAAATACCAAAAATACAGGGATTGATGCTTTAGCACAATCTCAAAATACCAAACAGGGAATACAAACAGGTACACCAAGTGGAAGCAGCGGTGGACCCAGTCAAATAAAAAGAGATACAATCATGGAAAGTCCCCGAAAGGTGACAATAAAAAATGATGATAAACATACAAGGGTGATCAAAATCAGAGCAGATGAAGATGATGAAACCCCTTTAACACCAAGAGAAGAAGAATATAAAGCTTTTGCAAAACTTGTCTATGAACTACAAGATAATGAATCATATTTCATCTCCCCAGGAGAACATGTTTACCCAAGGATGATCATTACAAACGATGGAGACCCTAACATGGTTAAAATGGCAGCAGACTATGGATTCTTGGATTTAATTTATCCAGGAAAAGATTTAAAAGAAATTGAGAAATTTGATGATATCTTCCGAGGAGAAGTTTCAAAATTCGCCAAAGGAAGACCAATATATCTTAAATTTTACTCAATCAGTCCAGAAATTGATGGAAGGATATATTATCCTGCAGAACATATTATTACAGTCGGATATGTAGGCCGAAATTTCCAAATTGAAGTAGGCCAAAATAGAAAGTCATTGCCAAACATTAACAGATCATGGATGAGATCCCGAAGAGTCTTAGGGATGAAAGTTCTCTACAACATGGCAAAAAATCTATACGATAAAAAATTCCAATGCTTATGCCAATATGAAGGATGGACACTTATGACAAATAATGGAAATGATAAGTCTACAATTTTAAAAGAATATATCCAAAAGTTTGATATCCATCAAATCCATGGAAGTCCATCAACCATACAAGAGTCATGCCAATTGAGGGAGTGTCCCACATGCTATCCAAATGAAAAGAGGCCCCGCCACTATGAAGAATCTTGACAAACTCTATATGAAGACAATAGAGGAAAAGAAGATGTGAAAGAAATGTGGACAGCTGGAAGATATAATAGAGCTATGAAGAAATTATTGAAATAATAGGACTCCATTAATGGAGTATGATGTAATGGATGATGTAAGAGGCCAATAATCGAGCCTCATGTAGTAGTATAAATAGAAGCCTTTGGGCTAAGATAGAGGCAGAATGAGTTGAGAAAAAACACTTGAATTTTCATATTGCGAGAAAAACACTTCTGTCTTTTGATATAATTTTTGTACCAATTTCAGAATATCAATAGAAAATCCATTTCTTACATAGAAGAATGAGTTTCTAAATCTTCATTCCCATAGATTCTTGATAGATCTAATAAGAAATTTCTTTCTTATTTTAACAACAAAACAGTTTTTCTTTAATCCAAGTCTAGGGATTTGTCCTTAGAAGCGACACAGTGAAGGCAAGAAGCTGAATAGCAAGGATTCCGTTAAGGCAGGAGGCCATTGAAGGAAACAATTTGCACATTCAGAGCCTGAAGGTCACTCGATTCTAAGAATAAAGAGCCAGATTAAAATTAAGGTAGAACTACTATTTCTTGTTAAATTTTGAAAGAATTTCTTAAGATCTTAGAGAGTCGCAGGGATTATAAATGTTTATGATTATTCATGATGTTGAATTACTGTCTGCTATAATGTTTATGTTTATATAATATTCAGTCATGCCAGGATATACAATTAAAGGATTAAACGATTTATTAAAAAGAATACTTGGAAAAGTAGAAAATCTTATATCCCAACTAGAAAATACAGATGAAATATCTGAAGAATATATTAGACTTATAAAAGAATGTGAACAAAAAATAGCAGATTATGATAAAATATTAGATTTATACTTTAATCAAAACATAAGAAATATAGAAGAACAGATTAGAAACCTACCCTAAAATAGAAGGACATGTCTTGCAATAAAGAAACCTATTTCATTAAGGATAAAATTGACTTCTTAACAGAAATCTCTAAAAGCCACTGTTCACAGGCTATTTTGAAAATTCTCCCCTTGATGAGGTATGTATGTATGTATGTGTAACATTTTGTTTGAGAATATATTGCAGCATTATCTGAGGCTTCCGTATGTATGTGCATTAATTTTTGCGCAATAAGTTTATCGCAGACCGACCAACCCAACCCAACCCGACCAACACATAATTGGGTTGAGTTGGGTTGAATTTTAAAAAAATCGACAATGTTGGGTTGGGTTTGGGTTGGGACAAAAACCGACCCAACCCAACCCACGCCCACCCCTACTCGTGCGTGTAATTGGCTGTTAAAATTTTCAGTACGTTAGTCCCTGCCGTTAAAATCAATCTGTCAATCGATTAAGCGCATCAAGCAGGCCAGCGGCACTGAATAGTCAGGAGAGCTCCTAAATCATGGCGGCGACAGCCGTCATTCTCCACCACTTCCCTCTCTCGTCCCCCTCTCGAAAAATATCTCGTTCTCAACTCTCGATTCCCACCGTACTACGTCTCCAGCACCACCGCTTCAACGCTTCTCCTCTCTTTCAGGTCAAACGCTTTCTTCTGTCTATAACATTTTTGCGCGACGATATGATTAGTAATTGACTTTTTATTGTACAGGAAGGTCAGAGTTTGAATTATGATTGGCGGACTAGGGGCGTCAATCCTCGAAGCGGCGTAGTGATGGGGGATTATGGCTATATAGACGACGGCGATGATGAAGAAGATGAAGAGGATGAAGAGGAAGATAGGAGTTTGGACCTTTTGATTAGGTTCGTAGAGAATATTTTCAGAAAGGTCTCCAGAAAAGCACGCAAGGCCGTTCGATCTGTTCTTCCTGTCCCTATCTCCGCCCAATTAGTAAGGATAAGCTGTCAACTCGATATACAATTCGAAATTCTACAGATTAATTCAGCTTTTGGTGGTAATTTCGTTTGGGTCTTGAGTCCAGAATTCATATAAATTGAGTAGCCACGAATGATGGCTGCATTATATTCCGACTTTTAACTGACAAGATTTTGCTTTTATGGGTTTAAGATCTTGATAATTAGTAGTAGTTCTAGTATAAGGGGTTTCACTTGTTTTCTTTCAATCGTTTGTTGAGAAGTTGATTTTAGCTTAGGGATAGTTATGTACTCACGATTAGAACTCTTACACGTCATGAATGTATATATTTTATGGTTTTCTTACAGTGGACTAAATTTGCTATAATCGAAGATGCTGACATTTTTAGAGAATCTAATGGTCCACACCTTTAAATCTCTGTTACAGTTTTATATTGAAAGATTATTTGTGGGGGGGGGGGGGGGGGGGGGGGGGGGCTGATGGTCGTGTTATGAGAAGTTCAAATTGCACAAAGATCTTCTCTTGGAATCTAAAGAAACCGCTTATCTTGAATGTGCTAGTTTCTCGCGTTCAGGCTTGCAGTATTTTTTCGCGAATTTCTTCTGAACAAGTTCTATACAACCAATTTCTTGACTTGATTTCTTTGGAAACTTTTCTCAGGTTGCTCTCATTTTGATTGTGCCATAGTTTGATACAGTGAACATAGAATCAATTGTTGCTTGAACATTGTGAAGTTGGCCATTTCTACATGCACATTCCCACGTATATATGCATATGAATGGGGTTGTAAAAATTATCTGCTGTTTATCTGACAACCTTGGAAGTCTGTTTGCCCAAAGCTATGTGAGCATGTGATCCAGTGGGGTATTTGAAATCCGTGTTTTGATCTAACATGCATAGTGTTGCTATTCGTTTGCTGGGAGACTGTGACGGGTGGCTTATCTTCAATCAAAAGTATCAAATGTTATACTGACAACAGAAACCTTTTTGGCCTTTTACTTCATGTCTGACTTCTACCTGAACAGTCTATTTTTTTTGCTACATTGAATTCCATTTTTCAGTTTTTATTACATCGGCTTGAGGAATTGTTAAAAAGCTTTAATACCTTTCATCATAATTTTGACTTAGTCATCTTGCCATTTCACTTCGAGGTAGAGCATATTTTCGCTTGTTTAACTGCATATTTATGGTAATGAGCATGTGTAGAAGTAGTTGATGATGAAGACCTCTTACTAACAACCAACAAAGAAATGTTAGTTTTTTTTTTTTGGTGTGACCCTGTTTTGGTCATGAGACTAGGTTCTTTGACTTAAAGCCCTCGTTCTTTCTGTTAGGTGGGATTTGCTGTTAATGGAGTAATAATTCTGACATTTTTGTGGGTTTTGAAGGCATTCCTAGAGGTAATCATTTACTTTTCTTGTGAATTTACTTTCTTTCAAGATAATGTTCCCTTCTAAGTATATTGCTGGATTTGAGATTATTAGGAACCAACTTTGAAGTGGCAAGGTTCTATTAAGTTCATGTATGGCCATCACTACGAGTGTCTTATCCTCACTATTTTTGGTTGATACGTGATGTAAGGATATTGTAATCTTGGCAAGGTGCCATAGTTTTCTGGAAAATTCTGTAGAAATTTATGAGTTACTGCTGGTGGCAATAATATTGTGTATTTGGACAGAAAGAGGTGTCAGAATGACAAGGTGTATCATCAATTGGTGCATTTAAATAAAGTTGATCAATTTGATACTTTGGAGCTGATGAACTTCACTTAACAGATTGTAATTTGCTCAATCACAAGTGGGTTCTTGAGATGCCCAACATAAGGATCAACTAAAGAATGTTAGCCATTTAATTCTTGTGATAATTGGTATTGTCCCCTGCAACTACAAAAATATTCATAATCACACTTTTAGTAACCACCACTTCCTGCAGTTAATAGATCTTTGGTGCTTCAGGCTTCTGATATTGCCAGTTTAAGGCTTTCTAAACTATATTACTTGAAGCTTTTTTATCCTTTGATTGAAGAGCTTAATAAATGTTTTTTTTTCTTCTCTAGATTAGATTGTTCTATTCCCTTAATTCATTTTCTGTACGTCGTTCCAGGTAATTTGCTCCTTCGGGAGTGCAGTGTTCGTGAGTATTTTGCTTATTCGCGGGATATGGACTGGGATATCCTACTTCCAAGAAAGCCGTATTCACAGGGCAGATGATGATGATCCCCATATGGCATGGAGTGGCACAAAACCTGCCCTTTGATCTATTTCTTTGTGACGGATAGGTTCAGAGATCAGAAATGGTGGCATATGACTTCTGATGCAAGGTTGATGTGCTGAGCAACTCTAGAATATGAAGAGATGGATCGATCTTACAGGGTCGTGGACAGGTTCTAGGTTTAATTTATACACCACTCTCTTTTGTTCAATCGAACCCCAGAAAAGTTTGCACTGCAGTTGTGATTTGTTTATCTATATCTCATAGGTTACATATACGTAAACCACACCATGTCTTTTGAACTCCATTTGAGGCTAAATTGAAGTAGATACCATATCATGGGGTACTATATATTTCTCATGTAATTCTGCACGATTATGAATCTATAAACTAGTATTTGGAAATTGTGCTACCTCGGCTCGGCATGTGCAGATTCTCCTGTTACATTTTTCGTTCATGCTCTGGGAAATCCTGTTGGGAGTGTCCTCTGTCGTTTTACAGAACAGGAGAAACAGTTTCAACTACACCGATAGACACATCTATTTACGACCACTTTTAAGGCTAGTCTTGAACGCCATCATCCTGCGTATTTCAGTATTCTGTGCTGAAATTGAGTTCGGTATCAACTTAACAAGTCAACCGTGCTGTCTGGTGAGAAGGAAGAGGGGTTACCTAAGGGCACTCCTACAAGACCCGAGTAGGCAGGTCAAGAGATCCTACGAGGTACTCACCATCTGGATTACTCTCCTAGAAGGAAAAAGATGTATTTGCTCGGTTTGGTTCTTAGTTGGGTTGTGTGGGTTCAATTAGAAGCCTGTTGTGCCTTATATTTCTTTTGCTCCTTTTTTCTTCTCATCGGAGTCGCAGGGTAAAGAAGAAGATGGAACCAGCACATTTGGAGAGCGTAGAGAGTTGTATGCTAGCCTATCTTCTTTCGATAAACAAACTTCCTCTGGCTATTTGGTCACTGGATGTCCCTGAATTCTTGAGCATGTCGGGAGATTAGGCGACAATTGAAAGAGATGCTCAAAAGCTTGACGAACAAGCAAAAACAAGTCACGCTGTTGATTTTGAAAACAAATCGAAATTGTTGCTAAGAAGAGAATGAAAGCCGAAGCAAAATAATGAAAAAATCCTTCATTTTACATGAAAGGAAAAATCTACTTGAATGGTACAAATGTAATGCCATATAGCACCAATTTGAGCAATTCGATTATATTTTTATTTTAAAGAAATTTTCTTTTGTAGATAATGTAAAGGGACCCCACAAATATCTTCGAATTTAATCAAGAAATTATCAAATATCTTCTATTTAGATCAAGAAATTATGAGCAAAGCCAGCTTATATCTGGGCCCAATCCAACCACCCTTCATTTTCTGCCGTGTCCGCAACCAACCAAACTTCCCGCCCATTTTTTCTCGCTATAAATACACACCTCTTCCCCATTTATCCTCTTCACCAAAAAGGCCAAAGGCGTCTTGATAAACGCCAAAATTTTAATTCTTTTTTCTCAATTTTTCGTCTGATTTTCAATCTTTATCCCATATTTTTCCGTCGAAAATGAGAGAGTGCATTTCCGTTCACATTGGTCAGGCCGGTATCCAGGTCGGAAATGCTTGCTGGGAACTTTATTGCCTCGAGCATGGCATTCAGGTATCATTTCCTCCTCCTACTATTTCGATTCATTTACGTTTATTATCTACGTGTGTATGTTTACATTTGTTTTTATATGTATATTTGTGCATAAACGTGTGTGGATTACACTGTTAATTTGGTTCTATGCTAGATTTGTGAAATTTGAAAATGAAAATGATTGACAGGATTTCATTAGACGCCTCTGGTTGACGTAACAGATGTTCTGATAGGTATCTGGGGTAGATTTGTTCTGCATTAATTGAATGAATTTTTCTCGTATCAGAACTGAGAAAAAAAATATGGAATTTGCTTAGATCTGAAAATAATC
Source organism: Fraxinus excelsior (assembly GCA_019097785.1). Taxonomy (NCBI): domain Eukaryota; kingdom Viridiplantae; phylum Streptophyta; class Magnoliopsida; order Lamiales; family Oleaceae; genus Fraxinus; species Fraxinus excelsior. Next base: position 7,189,213 of record CM032633.1, on the reverse strand, counting down.
TTGGGTTTTCTGTTGATATTTTTTTAAGTTTTTATTTAAAAGAACAATAATGCTATCGTTAATTTGCTTATATGCTAGACTTGTGAGATTCGAATGTGAAAATGTTTGCCTTAATTTGACGCCTCTGGTTGGTTGTATCGTAATTGAATTAGATCCTATGTCTTCTGTTCAAAGGTTAATGTCGTTGTAACAGGTAGTTTTCTGGTGGTGATCATTCAAAGTACGCCAGACTTTGTTTCTTAATAGTTCTAACAAATGCTATGGAAGATAAATTGAAATAATTGATTCTTTCCTGGATTTCAAACCCAGAATTTCTAACTTTTCTGTGTTTCAAATTTAAGATTTTTTTTCTTTTTATTATGTGCTATTGCAATACTATCTGGGAATTAGGATTTCCGAACATTTGCTCTCTCTTGTATAGCCTGATGGCCAGATGCCAAGTGACAAGACTGTAGGAGGTGGTGATGATGCCTTCAACACTTTCTTCAGTGAAACTGGTTCTGGAAAGCACGTTCCACGTGCTGTCTTTGTGGATCTTGAACCCACTGTCATTGACGAGGTGAGGACTGGAACCTACCGTCAGCTATTCCACCCTGAACAGCTCATCAGTGGGAAGGAAGATGCTGCCAACAATTTTGCCCGTGGTCACTACACAAGTAAATGACTTCGACATAATCACTTCTGATCATATTACTATAATCTAATAGTTTTTACTTGTTAATGTTCTGACAACTTGACTTGAAGTTTTGAATTTGTGCAGTCGGAAAAGAGATTGTCGACCTGTGCTTGGACCGTATCAGAAAGCTTGCTGATAATTGCACTGGCCTTCAAGGGTTCCTTGTCTTCAATGCTGTTGGTGGAGGCACTGGTTCGGGATTGGGCTCCCTGCTCCTGGAGCGCCTGTCTGTTGACTATGGAAAGAAGTCGAAGCTTGGCTTCACCGTCTATCCTTCCCCACAGGTCTCCACTTCTGTTGTGGAGCCTTACAACAGTGTCCTCTCCACCCATTCCCTGCTTGAACACACTGATGTTACTGTACTTCTTGACAATGAAGCCATTTATGACATTTGCAGGCGCTCTCTTGACATTGAGAGGCCCACCTACACCAACCTTAACCGCCTCATCTCTCAGGTAGGTGATACTGCATACTAATTATACAGTCTTTGTTTATAATTCGTACTTCGTCTTTATTTTGATTTTGCCTTGTACTGAACGTTGTTGGGGGTGCAGGTGATCTCATCCTTGACCGCATCACTGAGGTTTGATGGTGCCCTTAATGTGGATGTCACCGAATTCCAGACCAACTTGGTTCCTTACCCCAGAATCCACTTTATGCTTTCCTCCTATGCTCCCGTCATCTCAGCCGTGAAAGCTTACCACGAGCAGCTCTCCGTTGCTGAAATCACCAACAGCGCCTTTGAGCCATCATCAATGATGGCCAAGTGTGATCCGCGCCATGGTAAATACATGGCGTGCTGCTTGATGTACCGTGGTGATGTAGTTCCCAAGGACGTGAATGCAGCTGTTGCCACCATCAAGACTAAGCGGACTATCCAGTTTGTCGACTGGTGCCCTACTGGTTTCAAGTGTGGTATAAATTACCAGCCACCCACTGTTGTCCCCGGTGGCGATCTTGCTAGGGTACAGAGAGCCGTCTGCATGATTTCCAACTCAACTAGTGTGGCCGAGGTGTTCTCACGCATTGACATTAAGTTTGATCTCATGTATGCGAAGAGGGCCTTTGTTCACTGGTATGTGGGCGAGGGCATGGAGGAAGGCGAATTCTCTGAAGCTCGAGAAGACCTTGCTGCTCTAGAGAAGGATTACGAAGAGGTTGGCGCTGAGGGAACTGGAGATGATGGTGACGCAGGGGATGAATAATAATGTGTTTTACCCATTCCTGTGAGATTTGAGCGTTGTCTACGTTAAATGTGAGTGGTTTATGGCATTATTTTAGTACTGATATGCTCATGCCGTTGTTTGAGAAAAACATTCTCTCCAAATATATGATTCTAGTTTTGTTTGAATCACTTATGTTTCCTTGCCTAGAGAAAAATAATATAGAATGTTATTAATCGAGAGTTGCAACAAAGGAAAATGCGAAACATAAATATTTTACTTGTTGAACATACATGAATGTGCTTTGTTCAATCACTGTAGACGAGGAGCTATTTGATATATCTTCTCTTCAAGCAGTGTCCAAAATACTGCACAGGAAAAAGAAGGATGGTAGTTAATAAATCCAGAATGCTCAAGGTGCAAACTAAGAGGCTGCTGAAATCTTACCATACAGCCCCATCAACCCAATAGGGGTTCTCGAATTTTGTATTGGATGTGGGGCCCCCATTTGTGAGGTGACACCCAGTGTACCAATAATAAAATCCATAAATAAAACACAAAAATGCATAGCCAATAATGACCTCCCATTATTAAGTATGATTCTAGAACTTTGAAGCTTGAGATTCCTATTCACTAATGCCTACGAAACAGCTCAATTTCGAGCTGAAGACGAGGCATTACAATTTTTAAGATTTTACCGTTTTATATGTAATTATTCCCTGTTTTTGGAATAGTTCTAATCGAATGATTGAAACTGGATGAATTTCATCAATTAGATCAAGTGACTGCGTAACCAAAAGAGTTTCTTCATTAAAGGGAGAAGTCACTTCATTTGGTGTCACTCACGTTAGAGCTTATGATTTACACTTGGTGGACGACGTTCTCACCGAGCTACTAAAAGGGACGACGTTCCCTCGAAAGAGCCAAAGATGGAAAAATCAAAGGCTTGAATTTGTAGGGCGAAAGGCTAATGTACATTGATGTGAAGATCAATGGAAAGTCAATGAGGGTTATGGTGGATACTGGCGCTACCCACAATTACCTCGCAAGCACTGAAGTAGAACGGTTCGGACTTGTTCTGGAGAAAGGTAGTGGAAAAGTCAAGGCAATCAACTTTGCTGCTCAACCAATAGTTGAGTAGCGAAATCTGTGTCAATTAAAGCAGGTCCTTTCGAAAGAAGGACAAATTTGTCGGCAGTTTAAATGGATGATTTCAAGCTCATTCTAGGATTTGAATTTCTTCAGGATACTAGGACGGCAATGTTGCCATATTCCGACTCGTTAATGATGATGAGTAGTAGACCGTGAGTCATCACCACACAAGCTGGGAAAGTAGGCGAAAAGAGTATATCAGCCATGCAATTTGGCAAGGGTTTCAAAAAAAAATGAATCTTCATTTTTGTGCACTCTTCGATTAGATGAGATCGAAGAGACGACTGGTCCTATTCCAAAACCTGTCAAAAGACTTATTAAGGAATTTGAGGACATCATGTCGGATGAGTTACTAAATAAGTTTCGACCAAGAAGGGCAATTGATCATGAGATTGAACTTATTCCAGGGGCTAAACATCCCGCTAGGTCACTCTACCGTCTATCTCAGCAGGAGCTTGAAGAGTTTCGGAAACAACTAGGAGGAATGCTAGAAAGTGGGATTATCGTTCCTACGGAATCAATATATGGAACTCTCGTGTTGTTTCAGAAAAGGCCAATGGTTCTCTTAGAATATATTGTGACTATTGAGCATTAAACAAGATCACTGTAAAGAATAGTTATCATATTCCGCTAGTCGCCAATTGCTTCGACCGATTGAGCCAGGCTAGGTACTATACAAAGATTGATCTCAGGTTCGGATAATGGCAAGTTCGGATCAAGGAGTGAAACGAAGCAAAGACTACGGTGATAACCAAATATTAAGCATTTGAATTCAAGGTGATACATTTTGGCTTAATTTGCGCTTCAACAATGTTTTGCACAATGATGAATCAGGTGCTTCGTTGGTTCCTAGACAATTTTGTGGTGGTGTACTTGGATAACATAGTAATCTACAGCGAGACATTGAAGTAACATGTGCAACATGTGAGACAAGTTTTCAATCGGCTACGAGAGAATGAACTCTATGCTAAACCATAAAAATGCTCATTCGCTCAGACGTCTATCATCTTCTTTGGGTCACATCATCGAGCAAGGCAAAATACGCATGGATACGAAGAAGGTTACCGCCATCAAAGATTGGCAACCACCAAAGAACGTCCACGATTTGCATTCGTTTCTTGGGTTATGCAATTACTACCAAAGATTTGTAAAAGGGTACTCAGAAATTGTATTGCCACTTATGGAATTGACAAAAAGGATAAGGATTGTGACTAGTCATCTCAATTTCAAAACGCTTTCGAAAGGTTGAAGAAATCTATGTGGATGAACCCGGTGTTAGCCTTATCGGATATGACTAAACCATTCAAAGTGCATACTGATGCTTCAGACTTTGCACTTGGTGGAGTCTTTGTGTAAGAAGGACATCCGGTGGCATATGAGAGCCGAAAGTTGAATCAAGCAGAACACCATTACTCGGCGCACGAAAAGGAGTTATTGGCGGTAGCCCATTGTCTTAGAGGATGGCGTCACTATTTTCTTGGGTCTCCATTTATTGTGAAGACAGATAACATTGCGGTTAGTTACTTCACGTCACAATCGAAAACTATCAAGCAAACAGACTCGATGGCAGGAACTTCTTTCAGAGTTCAATTTTTTGCTGGAGTATCGTCCTGGATCCAACAATTATGTTGCTGATGCTCTCAGTCGTCTAGGCGACTTGGCCACCATTTGCTCAATGACTGTTATTTCAGGGAGCACAGTTTCCACAAACATAAGGGACCAAATTCGGGCACTTTTGGATAAGGACTTGGCTACTTAATATTTGCTTGACCTCATCAAACAAGACAAGACTCGTCAGTTCTGGCTCGATGAGTGCCTAGTAAAGACTAAGGGAGACCGCCTTTTATGTTCCTAAGGGCAAAGAGTTGAGGAAATCACTAATCACGTAATGTCACGACACGATTTAGGTAGGGCATCCTAGAGAGGAACACACTTATGCACTACTACAATGTGCATACTACTGGTCTTAAATGCGGGACGACATTCCAACTTATGTGAAAACTTGTATTGTTTGTCGTAAGATAAGATAGATCATCAGAAAATGCAGGCTTGCTGGAGCCCTTTTCCGTCCCAACTAGACCATTCGAAGTCAAAATTTGTAATATAGTAAAAGAGTTAGAGTGTCGAACCCATAGAGATTATAATTTAATTCCACTAAGTACTATAATTGTGTAACTTCTATTTCATCTAGACAATTGATGAATAGTTGACTGATTGTTTTAAACTAATCAAAGGTAAAATGCTATGACAAAATTGGACAATATAAATTATCAAAATGAGAAAGCATCGGGAATGATTTTACCAACTTTCAATTATGATTCAATGACATCAAATTATTCCAATTAATTTTTCCATATTTAAAAGCAAGAATCCAATTGTATTTCTCTCCCCTATCTCGAGTGCCGACTAGAAATTAATCCTAGAATTTATCAAAGTCCCGATTCTTTTGTAGAGTAAGCTTCATAGATTTTACAATTTCTCTCGAAACCCATAAAACCTATGTTGTGTCAATCTTATGATCACGCCTAAATTCCCCTCTCGAGTTCCGAAATTGACTAGCATCTATTCATTCAATTATTGATCAAGTAATTGAAAGTATTATAATCATAACACAACTAAATATAAGTGAGAAATTCCAAAAGAAATAATTCATGTATTCATCAAACCATAATTTCAAGTTGACTATATCAAACCCTAGCTAAATTGTCTAGCTCATGAAATAGAACATGAAATACATACAATTTATAATGGAAAACATAAAAGAAAAGGTAAGAAAGAACTCTTTTGAAGTGCTAATCGAAATCCCTTTTATGATTTCCACCATTTTTTCATTTAATTTCTTCAATTCCTTCTTGTTGTTGTCCTTGAAGATTCGACATTGTTGTATCTTTCTCTCCTTCTTCCCACGCCTCAAATTAGGTCTTCTCACTCGTATTTATAGTATTTTAGAGTTTTGGGACGAATTGGGGTTGAATTGGGCCAGAAAAGATTTTAAAAATATTAAAACCCGTTTTCTTGCTCAGCGGCGCCAAGGCGCCCGACCTCTGCTGATTTTCAGCAACGTATTAGTCTTTCAAACATCTTTCAAGTTTTCTAGTGTTCATCTCATGCACTAGCCAAGTAATTTCCTTTCATCAATCAACGATCAATTTACATTCAATGCATTTCAGTTTTATGTTACAAGCTTTCTACAAATTGTAATCATATTTTCTTTCGTCTCGAAATGATCGAGATAAAGCAGAATGTAGTCTAGCAGAGCAGACTACTGCTATACAGTGTCCCTTTCTGTACTAAAAAGAAAGGCAACCTGTTAAATCTGGACGTGAATGTATTGACTTTATGATGTGGTTATGGCTGTAAATGGATCGGATCTGCCTATATCCGATCAGATCCGATAAGAAAATATCCTACTCGATCCAATCCAATCCAATAATCCAACGGATATTTGATTGTTAAATCCATATCCGATTTGCTATGTTATCGGATATCTGATCCGATCCGAAATTAATAAAAATTAGAGAGAAAAAATGATTTTATGTTCTTTAAAAACTTTGAATTAACTTGAGGCCCACCTGTTTTTACTAGTAACTCCAATAGTGACTTCTACCATTATGATGTTCCTTTTTAAAAAAGAGATTATCTTCTTATTTTCTATTGACATTCCATGTGGGATATGTAAAATTGAATAATTTGAGGCCCACATGTTTTTACTAGCAAGTCCAATAGTAACTTCTACCATCGTGATGTTCCTTTTTAAAAAAGAGATTATCTACTTATTTTCTATTGACATTCGATGTGGGATATGTAAAATTGAATAATTTGAGGTCCACATGTTTTTACTAGCAAGTCCAATAGTGACTTCTACCATTATGATGTTCCTTTTTTAAAAAGAGACAATCTTCTAGTTTTCTATTGACATTCGATGTGGGATAGGTAAAATTGAATTTCAATTCTAAATATAAATATTTTATTTCATTATTTCCATTAACAAATCAAATTATTTGTTACATATTAATTATTAGTTTTTGAAGTTGTAAAATAAATTATAATAATAAATTTAATTAAGAAAAATATAGACATTTATTTACTTTAAATTAGTGAACTAAAATTAAAAAATCTATTGTTTTTATAATATTTTACATTTATGTATATAGTTATTTATTCAATTTGACGATCGGTTCGATATTGATTCGATCCTGGATCGATTTTTAAAACATTGATTGAAATCAACTTCTTTATTTTATTTTATTTTTTCCAAATTTTTCAATTCTTAAGCAGGTTTAATAATTATAATTTTTTCAACTTTTTTATTTTAAATTTATTTATTTATTTTAGTGACAAATAATATACCATAAAAATATTTTACCGACTCAATTATTTATAAAAAAATCGGATCGGATTGTTATCATATCGGATTGACCTATACCCGTATTTGATCAATTTAGTTAACGGATTATCAAATTAGGATCTTGATCGGATTATCGGATTGAAACCCTAAATTCATCTCCCATTAATTCGTCGGATTCGAATCGAAATCCATTCCATTAATAGCCTAGATGTGGCACCATCCAAACCAGAGGCAGAATAGCATTGTAATTTTCTATTTATTTTTGTCATTTGCTGGATGAATTAATTTATTTAATAATTTCAATTACAAAAAATTACTTGTTACATTTTCTTGTAAGTTCAACCATACAGTGACACGATGCCGACTACTAACCATATCTAAAATTTTCGCCGAGAGGAGGAAGTGATTCAAATTTGACGACAGAGGAAGCCGCGGCAATCTGTTCTGTTCATTTTTCTCAAAATACTTTTATTTTAATGAACAAAGTGGGAATAACTTCTTTGTTCGTTTTAAGTCTTGTGTCTCCGCATACGTATAATCACATGAAGTGCGTATTTAATATGCATTATAGAACAAAACTATACAGTACGATAAAAATAAAATTTAAAAATACGAATAAATAAAATTGACCAAAAATATGAAATGCACAACTCAAATTCGAAAAATCATTTAAAACAAAAACATATATCTATATTTCTGCACAATATATACATGTTATAAAATACTACAACAAATCTTAACAAGACTATAACTCAAATTCATAAATGCCATGGGAGGTAATCCAGGAATACCTCAGTGCGTTTATAAGCACTTGTAATTTACAAGGATTACATGGAGAAGAAAATTAATCCACTAGGGTAACCTGAAGGCTTGGGGCAGTAAACGGGCCGGTGAGATATCCAATTTACCAGAAAGGACACCATCTGAAACACGAGTAGTAGGTAGACAGATTAGATACAAGTAAAACAATATGGATGCTAAGCCTAAAAAGTTTACTTATAATTAACTGTACAAATTTTAGAATAAATAGTTTTTCTTTTCTTTATTTTTAGTCAAGTGAGATAAGAAAATTACTTATTTTGACAGAAGATAAGAATAAATTTCAAAGCAAGAACCTTTTTGGTTAAAAGTTATCCAAAAATATTTCAGATACAAATTTTTTTTAAGCTTAGCCAAACATGCTCTTTCTTATTCCACATTTTTCGGATGAAATACCATTTTTGCATAAGTCTAGATAACTAGGACAAATTTCTAGTGTGGCTATTATATTTACATTAAGAGGTATTCCATTTGTCAATTCTCTCATTTGAAAGCAGTTTATGAAAAGTTCAAAGTACACAATTCCTTAAAAGACATTATTAGAGATATGAGAAATCATACCCAACATAATTTTGGCACAAATTTTCATGTGATTTTGCTTGCAGAATAAGCTTCTGCACTTGTAATTTGACGGATAAACCATGGTCAGCTTCACGAGTATCACCAGAAATAAGGTTGCTATGGTCAAGCGAATGTTGAATGGCAGTAGATGGCAACGGAGAACATGGAGAGAAATCACGCCCAGTGAGTTTGTTGCTCATCCGTGCCATAACCACCACAGCTCGTTCATTCAAAACCTCATTAGCATCGCCTAGTTGATTCACAGCCTACAATAAGATCATCGAAACCATAAGCCCCAGTAATACTGTTTGGTTGGTATTTTCTGTAGCGAGAGAGAATACACTGGTTGGAGGGTTTTCTCCTTATTTTGCCCTATAGACAATCGGGCTAGTTGATTCGTAATATAAAAATCAATCAGTACCTGAAGGAGCTCTCTTTCCCGAGCACCTCGTTGTGGTTGAAGCAGCTTTCCATTTTGGGCTGATTCCTCGCTATTCACAACGGCTGGCACATGCGTGCTTGCAAGATTAGACATTTGAGGGACTTCATTGAAGTTGAAAAGACGCCAATTTATAAGGGGATCATGCACAAACGCCTGGAAAAAAAAAAAAAGTCAATTATAAAATTGATGAATAGATGTAAAATTTTCATTGCTCCACCGGACTCAGAAATTTGACTTTGATTTGTAAAGAAGTCATAAAAAGCTTCTACACAGTGTTAACCATGAGGGAAGAATGGGAAAGGGGCAGGGTAATTAAAATGGAGTCTTCTCTTAGAACAAAGCCCATTTCCATGACGACCGACTGCCAACCTAATACAAAAATTACTACCACCAAAGCAACTAATCATTACTACATAAAGTCGAACACAATTCCACAATATCATCAATCACCCCAACCATAACAATCCCGTACAACACTCATCGCCATTCTATCCAGCACTACCATAAAAACTCAACAATCATTGACATCACCTTTTACCACCCTATTCCCAGCAAGCATGTATGCATACATGCACCTGCTTCCGGAATTACCACAGCAACAATATACCAACATCGTTATTAATAATCAGGAACACACCATGCTTAAATGAAAGTTCACTATTTTTCCCCTTGCCACACTCGCAGGAAAAGCAAGGACAGTGAGTAATATTCAAATTCCTCAAAGTTCAAACCAGACAGAGGAGAGGGGTGCTGGCAACATCCAGCAACGGTGATGGTGTTGGTGATGTCTTCCAGTTGTGTGATGGTGAAACTAGGAGTTATGTATTTCAATAGTTACTCAGGGGTTCAATGACAAATCATAACTGTTAGCACTTTTACAAAACATTTGATATGGCATGGGAGAAATGAGTAAGAACCTGATCTCAAAAGAAAAGAGAAAAGCAGCAGAACAAAAGAAGAGAAATAACTCCGCTAAATAGAGCAAAGAAATGAAAACAGTTATTCCCTTTCACTCCATAACTACATTAGAACCTCCTAACATACCAATAGTGTACTAAACCTGTCAAACAGGAACATTCCGAAGATAAGTAAGAGCAGATTCAGACTGTACCTCCATCATAGCCATAACACTGTCTTTATTTGCACGCAGAACATGCATGACATTTTCACAAGTTGAGCGAAAATTTCCTTCAATACCACTGACCTCCATAGCTTTAACAAGCATTCTAGTAAGCCGAAAGGGGACCTATATCAAACCAATTTGACTTTGTTAAATGCGAATAAGAATGAATTGTCTAAAACATATGAAAGGTGGAAGATTGTTTCAAAAAATTACATCTAGAAGGATAAAGTACCTTTTCAGGGAATTTCTCCCGGTTCATTGATGCTTCAAAGCAATCTCCAAAGTCAATATGCAAAATCTTTCCACTGACAAACATCATCTTGTAAGAATAAACTTATAACCTTGGTAATCACCAATTGTATATTTGGTCACGAAAGTACCTGGAACGATGAAGCATGAGGTTACTTGGATGTCGATCACCCAAACCAAGCAGGTAACCAACCTAAGACAAGTGAAGCCAATATTTCAGAAAATCTTCCCAGTGAGAAGTCAAAAAAGACGTGAGGCTATATTGTGCACACCCAGGTACGTGTGTGCAAATTATGAGCACAATTATAATCATTGAGATACATGACTAGAGCACATTAGGAGATTGATAGGTTACCCATCGGAGTTAAGTATGCAAGACGCAGCAACAAGGACTGTCAGTTGCAACGATCAGCCAGCAGCATAAATTTCAGAGATTTATTTTGCATACAAACTTGTTAAAATTCGTTAAGAGGGAGGGGTACATCGGGATTCTTCTAGAATAACTGGGGGTGCCAAAATAAAATGGAGAAACGGGTTGTAATATTTTTATTTTTTCATTTGCGAAGTGTGAGGTGTGAGTGAATTCTGTGGAGAGAAACGGACCTCTCGAATGCCTATTTAACATTGTAAAATTTTCTTTTAGCCCCTGTTTGGTGCACATTTTGTAGCCAAGAATGCATTATTATTATTATTATTTTTATGTGATGGGGAATATGTGGTTGAAAAAGAAGGAAAAGTTGATGTGATGGAAAATATTATTTTATTGAAGAATGTGGTTGAAAATGAGTAGGATGAGAATGAAAAAAATAATGTGGCTCAGACGGAGCTTAATAAAAACACTATTTCTCTGTTCTTACAATTGATTGAATAGAGAGCAATTCTGGTAACATACAAACAGTGATCCTTGCTTCTCTGCTTAATTAGCTAGGGTTTATATCAATTTTTGGTATCTACTACCTGATGTAAGAGATACTCGTCCAACAAACAATACCCTAGTTCTGGGGATTTGCAGTCAAATATAGATGTCACTATCAGGAGCAACAGAAAACAAGAAGATTAACCTTTTATTTAAGGCAACGATTCTTTTTAATTTTACGCATTTTTATATTGCAGTGGCTCATTAGTATAAACATCATAATGGTCTTGTAAACAGAGATGTCTCTAATGACATCGTGCCAGAACCAGAGACATAAGCTTATTGTGTGAGCAAAATACTATTGTCAGCATGCTGAAAACTGGCTCACCTGGAAAGGGATACATTTATTGTTTGCTTGGGTTTCATTATAAGCTGAAATTATTATGTGATAGAAATAAGCGGTGGATAAGTGGGTAGTAGTAGTGCGTGCTAACTCCTACGAAATGTATGGTTAAAATTAAAAAATTGACTTTGACCAGATTATAATGCAAGGCAAACAAGCACTAAGAATAGGGAAGTGAATTTGGTGCAATAACATTCCTCTCTCCTCTAATTTGTCCACTGGTGTAAGAAAATGAAAATTATTAAGTAAAATGCTGAGACTGCACCAAATGAAAGAAGAAACAATACCATACTCATGACGGCCAAACTTCTTGTGTAGTTTGTCCTCCTGTCTAGCCAAACCTCTGATGTACGACTTTTTAACCAGAGAACCTGTCAAGGAGTCCACCAAAGCAATCTCAGAAAAAGCCAATAAACATATTTGCACACATATATACACACATCAAATAATGCCTACCCTTGACAGGTCATTGCCTTCCGTATTTTGTAGAGCATACTCAAACACTTCCACCTTTGCTATAAGGGACAAATGATCATAATCCGGAGCAAAACTAAGCATTAGCTTATGCTCTTGGTTTAGAGTAATCTACAATACAGGAAACAAGTAGTCTTAATCAGGATATGCAACTGCCTCACAAAAACAGACAAACTACCTGGATGGGAGGCATCAAACTAACCTTTCTAGCATCCCTGTACTCTCTGATGAGATGGTGCAAGGTGTCACAATTTGGAACCCATTCTATCAGTCCACTGTTTGGAGATAGTGGAATGACGGAATATCTTTGAATAGAAAGATCTTTTTCTGAAGTTTTCCGAGAGTTCTCTAGCAGAGTATTAACTAAACCGAATAGCTGGCAAAGAATTGAACTTCAGAACTCATAAAAAAGTTGATAAATGATGAGAAAGAAAATGAAATCATTTTGATAGTTCTGACCCAAGAGCGCACAAGCATTTGTTTGCATAATGTTATAACAGAACTGCACCACCATCCAAACAGAGCAAGGGTACAGTGAGATATGAAATATAACCTGCATGACACGTTCATCTTGTCGTAAATCTTCATGCCCCTTCAGCAAGAAGGTATACTCTTCTCCATCACTCCCAAGAATTGTCAACTTACGAGGTCGTTGTTTCGATGTGATGACAGAAAGCTGGGGTGCAAATGATGCAATTTTTACCTCTTGTGAATCTGGGAAAACAAATATATCTGTCATCGGTGATGTTCAATTCAGATGTGACGTATCCTTAAATATTTCCAATCACTACTGTGAATATACCTGCTATATAGGTTCCAGGAACGGCCAGTTCCAAATCCCGGCACTCCAGAAGTTCAGGGGAAACAGACTGTTTTTTACAGAAATATATAATTAATATCTCAAATCTCAAAATTAACATGTACCAATAACTACAGAACTTTTTTCTTGCCTGCAAATCCAGGGTGGTGAGAGTTTGAAGCTGCTTATCAATCCGCCTGAATACATGGTAATAGAGATCCCAAGCCTGGTGAGAAAATTATGTCAATTCATTGGAAGGAGTTGAGCTGTGCTCTGCGAGCCAAAACCACTGAATGCAATATAAAAGTATGCGCACAAAATACATTTCTTTACAAGCAGCCCTAAGAAGATGAAAACTCCCAATGCTAAGTCCATGCAAGTTCTAATGTTGTAGATAATTAATTTAATGAAATATTTCCTTAAATATATTATGTTGAAGCAAAACCTAACCATCAACACTAATGAGCAAAATGGGTCATAATGAACTATTCTGAATTAAGCAGAAAATAGATACAAATGATCACAAAAACGACGAGCATATGATGAGCAACTGAATTTTTTATATCATGGGCATGACAGCAGTCTAAGAAAAAGAGAGTAACAATATTATTAAACTGCAAGAAAAAATAAATATGAACAAATAAAAGGGGAAAAATAAAAAATCCCCTACCCCTACTCTCCCCCCTCAACAACCCCTCCTTAGTGATGCTTGCCCCAGATTTGGTTAGGTTATCCGAAGCTCAATTTTATGTTTCCATCAACTCCCGAAGGTGGACAAGAAAAAATCAATTCCTAAAGGTGGACGTGTGTCTTTCTTTGAATCTGTCCATTCCCTTTTTCTACTGGTCTTTACATTATCACTACAAACCAACCAATGTGAAGACAATCAAATATTGTTAGGTATATTATTGATTATGGCAGTCAAAAGTGTTGATGCAAGATATTATTAGACATTGTAGCCTGTTACATTTTGGAATCTCTAAACAGAAAATGCAATGAATCTAATGTGAAGATCTCGTCGAGGGTTCTGAGAATAACAAGGATTGGCAAAGAGCAATTATCTCGGTGTTAAGAAAAAAAATAAAGAAATTAGCTTTATCAGAAATCAGAGGTTTTCTCACACTTAATATTGATGACTTCTAGCCCCCAATTTTTCTGTAATTCTTTTTCTTACTAATCAAGTTCATCTTAAAAACCGAAAAATCTCGAGACACTTGCAATCTAGCGAAACAAGTCAAAGTGCATATCAGAATTTCTTCACGCAAATACCTGATTAATTTCTGCATCTTTTCCAGTTCTTCGATATTTCATGCAGCATTCATAGGCCTCCAATAATTCATGGCGGTAAGCCTGAAGCACGTGAAGGTTCTTAATAGATATTGTACCATAATTGACATGCATCAAATGGAGGTTATGAAGAATATTTCTCAGCTTAATCCATACAAATCAAGTCATATTTCTCAATTGATGTGTACAAATTCCTATAAAGCAATTGACATTCATTAGAACATATTAGCCACCATTAAATATTGTCCTCTACACTTTGCTTATAACAGATATGATGTATGTCCGAGAATGTGGAAACAATGGACAACCTGAATGAAGGCTTTCTCTTTTATGGTAGTATTGTTCATCATTGCTCCTTTCTCTAGCATTTCATGCAATGGCTCCAATACCTTAAGCATTCCCTCAATGTTATGTTCCCCGAAGTACAAGCGGCTTGCCTCTTCCAATGCTTCGTGCCACATCTCATGCCAAAGAATTGCAACTCTTATCAACTCCTTAGACACAAGTTGAGCCTTCAAAATGAACGCCAAACAGTCAGCTATTGCACAAATAAAACAAAAAAATATCACCGTTGTAAGTCTTTTTCACCTGAACCACTAGTACACCACTATGCCGTTTAACTTTATCAACCACTTCCTGAGCTGCAGCTCTGCGTAAATTGCTAATAGATTTGCATGCCACAAGGAGAGGGTACATAAGAGCCTGAACAGGAAATTAAATTATTTTAGTCATACAATTGATGAAAAGTACCTTGCAATCTCAAAGAAAGTTATACAAACGGAAGATTAATTAAGGCTTCATTCTGCATGATCTTCAAGGTTTACTCCAAAACTCTCTAATTATAGAAAAAAGCTGGATGATCTCTAACAATTATGTAACTCTCTCAGATCAAGAGACTCAATGCATTAAAGTAAAACATTTTCCATCGTACAATCAGGCATAACCATAGATTTACCATTCTCTTGTAAGTTCTTTGATAGTGAACCATTAGCCTTTGCCAAGAAAATCACGTTACATTCTCTATTGAGTGAATGCATTCAGGAAAATTATGTCTCCAACTCTAAAAGTAAAATTGACGGCTACCGTATAACCAAGTATGAAGGAAATCTAATATTGGATCTCTTCTCCATGGAGATTTCAACAATGTAAAGATTTGATCATCATGGGCGAATTTAGTTTATATAATCAAGATTGCTGAAAAATGGTGAAGTTGTCCATTCAATTCCAATTTCAATTAAATTGTGGTTATTATTCCTTCAAAGCTCGACATTCAGAGACCTATTTTTCCACCAATAACAGTATAATTAGCAAGGTCTACAATTCCTAAGGTCCAAGTGCAATAGAAACGTAATTAAAACCAATATTTTAACTGGCTGGCAAATCGACCTGGAAAATATAGAGGGTCAAGGGGCAAAAGGTTCAGCAAGGGATCTGGGCTTGAGCAAATGGTCATAAATTATTAAATAAATAATATTGGTGAGTGTAAAATTCAAAATTTATACTAAATCTTGGATATATTAATTTTTAATACTTTTATTCATTCCCGAGAAATTAATCAATCAAATTATAAAAAAGTGGGCGAACATTTTGATGGAGTATGTCCCTTTCTCCCCTCATTACGGTGCAACTGTACAACAGCCAACATGTATGATAGCACTTATTCCACATCGAAATTTATCAATTGCAAAGAGAGAAGGAAAGGCTATAAATAGAGCTACCCTAGTGAGTGAATTAATTAGCAGGCATACGGTCATTGCATGCATGTGAATTTACTTTTTTTATTATATTGACCCATGAAAACCAGGAGAATTGTGATCAGTTCATTTTAAAGGCGGTTTTTAATTGTGGGCTGGTCTTTGGAACCAGCAACCAGCCGGGCTAGTCCAGGTTCTGACAACATTGATTAAAACTTTCTCATACTTCTTGTTTCGGGAGAGTGTCCTATATATATAAGAGCACATTTGGCGAAGCTTTAAAGTCAATTTCTGTTACCAAACACATTTGAAATATGTTACTTTTTCCTTGTATGTAAAATAATTACTTATTTTGATAATCAGGTAGGGATTAGTTTTAAAGTAGCCTATTTTCAACTTTGACCATCGAAAGAAATATTTTAACATTTAATTACAAGTAGATTTATAAATAATTTTTTTAATCTTAAAACAAACATGCAACTAGTCTCTCACTAATAACATTTCCATTTTCACCAATAAGATGAATCTAGGTGCATGACACAAAAGTATCACATATAAACAAACCTGCGGATGACTTTGGCCAATCCGTACTAACAGCGATTGTATTAATTCCCTGACAGCATGGTTATTGGAATGTATCCTTGCAATAATCTGAGGTAAAACAACCAACCACGTGTTGATATTAACAAGTGAAAATCCTTTCTGCAACGCCATCTGGACCTCTGAAGTAGAACCGTGATTGAACCACAAAGTGAGGAGACGTAAAATATCCTGCAATCAAGATGATACAGGATAAAATAAGAAAGATATAATAAACTAGTCAAGTTTCTGAGACGATAAAGGTAGTACCTATAGAAATAAATTCGAAATAATATTGACAAAATCATTTAACATGATAAAAATTAAAGATAATAGTAATACTTGAACTCCTAAAGACAAAATCCAACAAAAGCAGGTAAAGAATGACAACAAATGCAGTTACGTAGAAAAAGTGAGAGTTTGTTTTTAGCTAGGAATGTGGCTTTAGACAGAGCAAAAATGAATTGACCCCAAGTTCATATTGGATATTTTTATGCGAGTTCAATAGTAGTGGAAGATTAGAACCATTCAATTGGAGTAAAAACTTTTCAAGAAGTAGCTGACTAAGCTTAAGTAGGACAGGATTTTAAGCTTCAAAGTGTTACCTGCAAACTATCATCCACTCCTTTGGCATGTGCAGCACAAGCTATGGAGTGAAAATATCCAGTTACTGCTGCAACAACAAACTGTCCAGCAACATTGGGTAAACCTCTCAGTGTGTAATGAGACATTACTGCTGTATTGAATAGGGCCCATGTATGCCAAGCTTTTGCCCACTTAGTTGCACAATGAGTAGCACTTCTGAATGCATTAAGAATTTCTGAAATCATAGGAAAATAATCACCAGAAAAGCTATTAATATGTCAAATTTAGTTGCTGGAGCAGCTGCCAAATCCTTTACATTATCTTCTCCTCTCTCTCTCTTTTTCTTTTTTCTTTTTGGTGTGGGGTGAGTGGAGTTCAATTGATTACCTTGAATAGAATCGTCATTCAAACCTGGAGAAAGTGCCCACTGCCAATTTCCTAGTCTAAGATACACACGGGCAAGGAGAGGTACATTTGAACTACCCAATAAGCTAGACTGTGAAGCTTGTTGAAGAACTGGAGTTCTTGAGAGGTCTATGGCCAAATCCTACAAAAGAGAAATTACAGAGATTATGAGAACCCCAACTGAGCAGCTATCCTTTGCATTTACCACTTGAGAAAACTTAAAGCTCACCTGCAATCGAGTGAAGGATTCTTTACGCCTATGATCCTCTCCAAGTGACCACTGGTATTTCAAATAAGCTAGAATTACTTGAGGATCCCCATGATACCGCACAGTTTCAGGAGTTGTTTCAGGATCAAACTGTAATTGTTAAAAATAAAAGTTAAACCATTAATGACAGCATAAAATGTCTACAAAATTCCACTAATATGCATCTCAGACCGGTAAAAGCTTAATTAAAGTTGATCTAGCTTGACTAAGTCGGCCACTTTTACGGCACAGAGAGGCAAACTTGATCCATGTCTCCGCATCCTCTGTGGGTGGTAGAACAAGAGACCTGACTGCCAAAAGTGCTTGCCAGACCTGTAAATATAAGATTCCAAGCACTTCAACGGCAGAATGAGGAAAATATAATACCATGTTCCAAAGGAAAACAAGATGTAGGCAATAGTGTGAAATCTGTTTTTGACGATGGGAATCAATATCCACTCCACATTAATAGCTGAATCTCATTCGATCATCAAATTGGCTGATTTTTAAAAGAAAATGGATGAGAAGAAAAGCCAGCAGAGAGAGGTTACCTCAACATTCCGCTTCGTTCCTTTTATTCGTTCATTCCACATGTTTCGAATAAGAGCCCTCCGGCCCTCAGCAATAGTGTTTACCACAGGAAGAGTACAGTAATCGATGACCTATTCAAAATAGCAACAGACATTTCTCAATAGGATGATATCATTTCAAACTGTTAGTCTAAGTCCAGTTAAAACAGCAAAATAACGTAATAATGATATGTGGATCCACACCTCCTCCAATTCAGAGAGTTGCTGAACGCGAACCATATTGCTGTATGCACGTTCATAACTTTCAAGAACCTAGTAAGTGGTAAATTTTAGACATTAGTTTTCAGAACGGACCAAGATATAAAACTAAATAGTTTTGACAACGTAAACATGTCAATTTCAATGTTTGCTGATATGCCTAATAGTTCTTGTAAATTATTAGCTATCACTATTAACAGTCAACCAAATACAGTGTACTTTAACATGTTAAGTGATGCAGTTGGCAACCAGAATATTGTTAGCTAGGGTTTCAGAGCTTCTGGGGGCTATTTTGTGCACAGGTTTGCAGGGGAAATTGATAGTTTCATTTAGTTAGTTAAAGTAGGGGAAGTGTAACTTGGGAATTTAGTAGAATGAATTGGATAGGCTTCTGACTATAAATAGAGGAGAGGGTAGTTTCATTTCATTCAGAAAGAATTTGGGTTTTGTCTTGGGAGAGAAGTAATCTCGAATGCTCTGCAATTTATTGAATTTAATTTCCGTGTTTGTTCCATGCAGTACAAATATAGATCCGTTCATCTCAGTTTGATCACAGAAAACAATACAAATTCAGCAACAAACCAGCAGGATCCTATCAGAATTTTCTGGACAAGGAGAAAATTATTATTCAATTAATTCTACTACAGATATTTAAACCAAATTTAATGAAAGAACCAATTAAAAGAAAAGAAGAAATTCTATGCATAACACCCAAACGCATGGAAAACCCACAAGGATATGATTGCATCTCACAATCAAAAGCCGTCATATTCAATAAACAGGTCTATGCTTCTTTACAGATAGTACACCAAGATCTATTAGCTCCAAAATATCTCCTAATCCTGTTAGGACAAAGACTACTAACAAGGAAACAAGTAGACATCTAAACCTCACATCCTCTAGAAGTACCAAAAACACTTGATCCAACTTAGGTCTCGACTCAATATATTCCAGAGAACTTCTGAAAGTACAGAAATTCTGAAATCGACAAAATTGCCCCTGTTCCACGAGAATGCAAAAAAATAAGAGGAACACTAACTTATTGGTTTTCAGCCTAATCTAAGACTCAGCTTCAGACAAAACTTGGTTGCAAGACATTGCAGAGGAGCGAGTATGAGAGCTTAAAAGAATTTTGAGACTCTCCTGTTTAAACTTCCTTCAAAATCTTTCATTAATTGCAAATTCTCCACTAACTGGTGATAAGTTGAGTTCAAGTTTTGCAGTGTTTTATGTACGAAAGTCTTTAATGCATCAAATCCAGCCATTGCATGAGATGAAAAACTTGAAGTAAATGCCTTCTCATCACCATGTGGGGAATGCAAAGAAAGTTTAAGATGTTCATCTTCTCCACTGTTTGAAGCTTTCAGGAATACAAAACCGACAGCAGGAATAAGTACAATTAAGATATTTGATAATTGCCATATAATGGCAAATAAAGAAGTTCTATCCTCATATCACCATTCAAACCATTCCTGGGCAATGTCAAATTGTCGTAAAATGCAGCGTCTTTCAGACATAAAAGAGTTGGATATGTGGGAGGAGAGTCGAGGGTAGGATGGGGAGGAGGAGGAGAGATGTGAAGAATTAAGGGGAGAATTGTAGAGGTTGGTGGAGATGGAGGAGATTGCTTGGCACCAAAAATCTAGGGTCGTGTGGTTGAAAGAAGGGGACAAATGCACCAAGTTTTTCCATAGGGTTGCTAATTCTAACCGGTGCAATAATTCTATTACGGTATTGGAGGTGGATGGGGTTAATGATATTGGGACCCAAATGGTGAGATTCTATCAGAATCTCTATCGAGAACAGTTTGAGTAGAGGCTAGAGTTAGAGGGATTGAATTTTCTACTATCACAGAGGAGGATGCCGGTTTGGTTAGAGAGACCATCGGGGGAGGATGAAATTAAGGAGGTATGGTTTAGTATGAATGATGATAAGACCCAAGGACCGGACGGTTTCTCGTTCTCATTTTATAAGGCGTGTTTGGGAGGTGGTGCGACAAGACATTATGGATGCTTTATTTTTTTTATTTTTTTTTGTGTGGTAGGTTCCTGAGAAGTTCTAATGCTACATTTATTGCGCTGATTCTTAAGAAACCGGGAGTGACGGATATTAAAGATTTTCTCCCTATTCGTTTAGTCAGTAG
The DNA here is from genome assembly GCA_019097785.1 of Fraxinus excelsior. Taxonomy (NCBI): domain Eukaryota; kingdom Viridiplantae; phylum Streptophyta; class Magnoliopsida; order Lamiales; family Oleaceae; genus Fraxinus; species Fraxinus excelsior. Next base: position 7,168,420 of record CM032633.1, on the reverse strand, counting down.
GATGTACAAGATTATTGCGAAAGTTCTAGCAAATAGACTAAAGGGTGTGATGGGGAATTTGGTGTCTAAGTTTTAGAGCGCTTTTGTGAGAGGGTGTCGAGTTTTGGATTCCGTACTTATAGCGAATGAATGCATTGAATTAAGATTGCGTCTGGGGGTTCCAAGGATGCTATGTAAGTTCGATATTCAGAAGACTTGTGATCACGTGAACGGGAGGTTCCTTTTATATATGCTCAACGGTGTGGTTTTGGGGATAAGTTGATTCAATTTTGTATCTCTACTGTTTCGCTCTCAGTTTTGGTCAACGATACCCTTGAGGGTTATTTTCGGAGTAGCAGAGGTTTTGAGGCAAGATGATCATTTGTCTCTATTGTTTTTTATTGTAATGGAGGGTTTCAATGGGATGATTGAGAAAGCTCTGGGAGAGGGTTTGATAAAGGGCCTTACAGTTGGTCACTTGTAGGTGTCCCACTTGTTATTTGCAGATGACACTAATTTTATGTGTTGTAGATGGTGAGAAATTCAGGAACTTGCTCGTATGCTTTGAAGCAGTGTCTGGATTGAAGATAAATCTGGGGAAATCTGAGGCTATTCTAGTGGGAGAGGTTGCGGAGTTAGCTGATATATTAGGTTGTAGGGCAGCGCAGTCACCTATGCCATATCTAGGACTCCCTTTAGGGGCACAGTTTAAATGTATACACTTGGAATGGTATTGTAGAAAGGGTGGAGAGGAGATTAGCGAGGTGGAAGTGTATGTATCTTTCAATGGGAGGCCATCTTACTCTCGTTAAATCCACAATCTAATCTCCCTATTTATTTTTTATCATTGTTTCCTATTATAATTGCAGTGGCAAATAGATTAAAAAAGATTCAAAAGGAATTTCTTTTGGCAATGTTGGAGGACATGAAATTTCATTTGGTTAATTGGGGTGTTGTTTGCTCTCCATGGGGGCCTAGGATTGAGGAGCCTTGTTTTGTTTAATAAGGCCTTATTGGATAAGTGGTTGTGGCGATTTGGAGTTGAGAGGGAGAGTTTTTGGAGAAAAATCATAGGGATGAAATATGGTGTGATGGAGGGGAGTTGGTGCAAGGTCGAGGGTCATGGTTCTTATGGAGAGAGTTTGTATAGGTATATCCGACGAGGATAAAGTGACTTTCGGGATATATTGATTTTTGTAATGAAAAATGGTAATAATATTAGATTTTTGGATGATTGTTGGTGTGGAGATCAACCGCTAAATGTGAGGTTTCCTTGCATCCCATTGCTCTGGTGCCTTTTACTATGGTGCATAATGTATTAACCATTCACAATTAGAGTTACAGCTGGAATATTATTTTTGAAAGGGGTTTACAAGATTGGGAATTAGAGGATTATGAGTTATTTTTGGCTTCCTTGCATGAAGTGAAAATCCAAGTAGGAGAGGGTGATAGTGGCAGGTGGAGGTTGGCATAAGATGGTATTTTTTCGATTCACACCTATCTTGGATCCCTTTTGGGACCTGTGTAGAGTTCTTTCCCTTGGAAGATGGTGTAACAATGCAAATTGCCTCCACAAGTGACATTTCTACTGTGGACGGCTGTGAGGGTAGAGGTGTCAAGACGGACGGACCGGTCAGACCCGTAAAAATCGGCCCGGATCAACCCAGGACCGCGGGCCGACCCGTGACCCGAGCGGGCGATTCACGGGCCAAAGAGGTGTGACCTGCGGGTTTCGCAGGTTTAGGCTTCATGGGCCGTGATTAACCCGCTGGCCCGTGAAAAAAAAAAAAAAAGTAAGTGCCAACCTAGTGGGATGTACTTAAACTATAAATTATAGTAAAAGTATGCGCTAACATAGTTGGGATGTACTTATGCTATAAATATTTGATAATAGTAATTAGACATGCATTTAGTTATTTGTTTAAATTAAATTTAAATTTGCAAAGTTATAAATAATTCATGTAATATTAAATTTGAATTCTATGTAAAAATTTCTTGATAAATTCATTGTTCAATTCTTAGTTTACATTTAACAAAAAAACATATATTTTTTGCTATAAATATGAAAAATTCTATATTTTTATAATTTTATTTATACAATCATACGGGTCAAACCGGAACGAACCGCGACCCGTGACCCGCATGGGCTCGACCCGGATGGGTCAGCGGGGCGGGCCAGGATTGTTGTTCAAAATTGTGGGTCGACCCGTAACCGGCCCGGAACCCGCAGCGGGCGGGCTTTATTTCACGCGGGCCGTTACCGGGCTCACATGTTGGCGGGCCGACCCGGCCTGAACCACCTGGATTGACACCTCTATGTGAGGGGATAGGCATTAACGGTGGATAATCTTCGAAAAAAAAGATCTAGACGTATAGAGGACATGCTGCGAGCTTGGAAGAGAACTTCGTGATAAGGATAGCAAACTTGTATGAGATATTATCTCAAAATGCAATGTATGGTGTGTGGAGAGAGGAACCGCCGCTGTTTTGAAGACCAAACACGGACGACAAAGCTGATTAGAGAATTGTTTTACGTGACTTTGTACACCTGGTTTAATGCCCCGACTACTAATCTTATAGAAGGACCGCCTAATTTCATGTTGTTTCAGTCTTGCTTAAATTGATAATACACTTCCTGTGTATTCTCTTTTTGATTAATTTTTTTTTATAGGTAATCACATAATTTTATAAATCAAAAGATAATACACAAGAAGTGTTTTAAACAAGATAGAAACAGTAAGAAATTAGGCAACCTTTCTATCGGACTACTTGCAGCTTTAAACCAACTATACAAAGTCAAGTAAAACAATTCTTTAATCCATTCTGTCATACGTGTTTGATCCTCAAAGCAACGGCCGTTTCTTTTTATCCACACACACCATACAATGCATCCTGAAATGATTACCTATTAAAAAAAATTGGGCTTTGAAGTGATAGTGCATAAAATTTCTTATATACTTTTTTTTTAATAAATAATCTGGAAATTTCATTAATAAAAAAGAATACACAGGGAGTGTATTATCAGTTTAAACAAAAAAGAAAAGATATGAAGTTAGATAGCCCCTCTATAGGATTGCTAGCCGCTACGTTAAACCAATTATACAAAGTCAGAAAAAATGATTCTCTAAATTGCTCTGTGTCCCATATTTGATCTTCAAAGCATCGGTTGTTCATTTCCCTCCATACACACCAAACAATGCATCCCGGGATGAGATTCCAAACTAGCTTGATATCCTTGTCTCGAAGTTTTCTCCTTCATGCCCGCAACACGTCCTCTATACGTCTAGGCAACACCCAATCTATATGCTGAGAAGCCAGAATACTATTCCACAGCCAACGGACTCCGTCACAGTGAATGAACAAGTGATCATGTGTCTCCTCATCTCTCCCACACATATAGCACCACTCGGTAACATAAAAGCCTTTTTTTCGGAGATTATCCATCGTTAGTGCCCGTCCCCTCACTACCGTCCACAGTAGAAATGCTACCCGTGGGGGTAATTTGCAATGCCACACCATCCTCCAAGGGAATGAACTCTCCACAGGACCCAATAGAGATCCAAAATAAAAGCAGACTGAAAAAATGCCATTCTGTGCCATCCTCCATCGGCTACAATCATCCACTTCTACTCGAATTTGCACTTCATACAAACCCGCTAAAAACAACGCATAGTCGTCCAATTCCTAATCATGCAATCCCCTTTGAAACGTGATATTCCAACTGTAACTCCCATTGTGGCTGGCAACGACTTCATTAACCATAGCAGAAGGCCTCAAAGTTATGCGGTGTAAGGAAGGAAACCTCAACTTTAGCGGTAAGTCTCCACACCAACAATCATCCCAAAATTTGATATTAGTACCATTTCCCACCACAAAAGTCAAGCTATTCCTAAAGTCATTCCAGCCTTGTCGAATATACCTCCAAAGACTCACCCCGTAGGAACCCTTGACCCTCACCCGAACACCATCCTCTCTCCATCACGCCATACTTCGCCCCAATGATTTTCTTATATACTCCTCAATAGACAAGTTGGTTTGCTTTAGATTTTATCTTGCACAAGGGATAAATTGCACAAACCACTAAAAAACTTGTGGATATAAGTTATTAATCTGATCTGCAATTTGAAGAAGTCTATAATCTCCTTGAATGCTAAATATATGGGCATTAAAGATTGTTCAGGTGTCAATACAATCCATTTTCACAGGCAGCAGCACACAAACTCACGTAGGACAGATTAGGAAAGATTTTCAGATCATTGTAGGCAACGATGTAGATTACCTAGATAGTTGTTCTTAAGGTTTTAGGGCTTCCGGGGGATATTTCAGGCAGGGTTCACAGGAGAAATTGATTGACCAATTAGGAGAAGTGAAATTCAATTAAATTGTACAATGGCCATTGTCAAATGGTATTTAAAATACTGCAATTGCAGCATCACGATAGTTTTGTACTTATATTTTTACATTAGGTATAGAAGTATCTGTTTCTTTTTGATTCAGAATTTGCACCTCTTTCAGACTAAGCCCCTCACAATTACACGGTCTATGAATTGACCAGTAAACTACTCGACAAGAGAGGTGACTTATCATTCATTATATACCATATTGGACATTAACACGTCAAAAAGAATAATCTATAAATATTTGAATACAGTCAGGCCCAAAATTAATTTAATTCCCCCTTTTTGCATCATTGTATCAAGATCCGAAGAAGTTAGCAGTACTAATGCACCTACCAAAAATATTACTTCAGCTTTACAGGAATGTCTTCAACTAAGATTTTGATGGATTTTAAACGATTATAAATCCTAATCAATTTTGTGGATTTGAATAGATTTCCACAAATTCCATAAGAATCTCATCAAATAAAATTTCAAAAGATTTGGTTATATGTATTTTTAAGCTTGAAATTCATCCAAATCTTTTAAAATCCCTCTGTTAATGAAATCTTTATAAATTCATTAGTTATCGTAATACCTAAATTTTAAAGGGGTGTCCTCAATTGAGATTTCTTTTCGTTTAAACCTCAAAAGCTCCAGGACTAGATTGTTCACATTTCTTTTTGTTTTATCCTTGAGGTGTTCAATTGAAGAAAAGAAAAGCCATGTAATACAGAAAAAAGAAAAAAAAAAGGTTAAACATTTCCTTGCTCTCTCCAATGATGAAAGGGCAGGAGAAACTAACCAATGCAGCCAGCTCTGTGGCCAAACACTTCCTTGCTCTCTCAACATAGTCGCGGGCTTCATCATACTAAGATTCCAAAGAAGAAGAATAAGAATGAGATTTTATATTCGCACTTTCAATAAACAAGAAAATAAGTTGATGGGATACACCTTTCCACGACGAACTAATAAAACAGCCCTGAAAAATGTCCCATTGCTACTCCCATCACCAGTAGCAGCAGTATTTCCCAAAACTCGAAGCTTGGTTTCATCTCCATCATCAAGTCGAGAAACATATTCTGACATCTGATCCCACTCACCCATGTTCCAGGCAGCACTAGCAGCCTGGGTAAATAACGTCAGGCACTTAGTGAAGGAATAGAATGAAATGAATTAAACACTCCCAAGGTCCAATAACATTATCACCTCAAGTTGTGGAATGGGCTTTTAGAATCAAGGGTATCGTAAATAAAAGTAAGAATTATAGTTGATTGCCATAAAAAAAAAACATATAATTGTTGTTTATCGTTTACTGAAGAGTTCAATATTTGCTTATCATTATTTTCAACTGAAGTGCACTCAAATATTTTATGTATTTTGTTTCAGTGTTCTAATCATCATTCGAGTTAAAATAAGGTTACATGCGTGAAAGAATTATTCGAATTTAAAGGTAGTTTGGAAAGGAAAGGTAACATATTTTTCATAGCTCTTCTAGAGTATCCATCATTTGAAAGCCAAAAACAAACCATTGGTGCCATTTCCAGTCGAGCAGCAGGCTCAGCAGGTGTCCAATATTCTTTGCACAGATTATTAAGCTCTTCCCACCGAGCAAGAGCTGCGAGGCATCTCATCCGCCCTAAGAGAAGCACAAATATATAAGAAAATAAATTATCATTTCTGAAGATCAAAAGTTTATAATAAAGGGAAATAAAGCATGGATTCATCAAAGACGGGGATCAGTACAATAAATACCAGAGATAACCCACCAGCACTTGACAACAAGTAGTCATATAATCCACTCGAAAATTGATAAAAAGAAGCAAAGACAGTACAATCTATGTTGCTTGGACTCAAGAAGGGTGTCCGATACAGGTATATACCTAGGAGTCGGATCCTTTTTCCCTAAAATCTAGGATAGGGAATGCAGCTAATGAGGATTCAAAATTTAGAGAAAGGCACGTGTATACATCTTATAAACTTAAAATTGCTTTAGAAATTTATATACTTACAATTTCAGATGAATTTTTAGGGATAGATATTAATATGTGAAATTATAATTCTTTAACAAATTAAATTTCAAATTATAATACTTCATTTGAAATTTGAAATACAATTTAAAATCAGTTTAAATACAATAGCCGGGATAAAGGATCTTCTTTTGGTTTAAGGGATCTAAGAAAGATCCCATGCCCTTATCCATGTCATGTGTGCCCGAAACATGTACTTCCTCAAAAATGGAGAGTCTGGGCAAACATAGAGTACACTGGACTCCGCTATATAGTGGAAAACTAATTATGTATAACATATAATGCATGGACACTACTACTAAGTCGTCGTATCTGTGCCCGAAACGTGCAGTGTCGTGTCAACCCGAACACTCAACAAGCAATGTTCCCTTATCCAACTTTATATATTTTTAAATTACCGACAGTCAAGGTAAGTGCAACTACTAAAGTTTATTCAAGGTGCAAAAGGAATTAAATTAATTAGGTTTCTTTAATTTTAGCTTGTGTTATATTAGGTTTATTTCATCAATTGATTTCTTACTAAAATTAGATTTGTTGAGTTTCCTATTTAACATGGGGAATGTTTAAACCTCAATAAATAGATAGTCAACAATTTGTTTTACTTACACCTTGATTATTGAACACATTACTACCCTCTCTCTCCATCTCTCCTTAATTCATCGCAATTCTCATAAGTTTCTGATTGTGGATCTTTTAACGAGCATCTGATGTCAATTTGGTATCAGAAAAAACTTGCTCGAGTTCTTTTCAGCAAGGAATAAATGATTCCACGATTTATTCTAAGGCACATGAGGAATTAAAATAATAAGGATTTATTTAATTCTAGTTTGTGTTAGAATATGTTTATTTCATTAGTAGGTTTCCTACTTAAAATTATATATTTGTTCAATTTCCTACTTAGATTAGGATTGTTTAAGCCCCTATATAATAGATGGTTAACAATTGGTTTTACTTGCACCGTGATTATTCAATGTCACTTTTATCGTGATTATTCAATACAATTACCTCATTTGTCTATCCTATTTATCTTTTCTCTCTCTCTCCTCTCTTCAATTATCACAAGTTATTGCAGATATTTTTACTAGCGTTAATGTCAATTTTGGTAACAAAGAAATAACTCGGCAGAGTCTAGTTCTTCTCAGCTAGAGATGAATGATTAAAGTATATTCAAAGCACAAGAAGTATTAAATTAATCAAGGTTTTTGTAATACTAGTTTGTTTTAGATTAGGTTTACGTCCTTAGTTGTTTTCCTATTCAAATTAGATTTGTTATTAGGATTGGATTATTTAAACACCTACAATAGAAGGTTAACAATTGGTTTTACTTCCACCATGATTATTGAATACAATTTGCGTGGTTATCCATGTCTGTGCAATTTAGTGTAAACCTAACTAATGGAAGTACTTAACTACTGCTAAGAAAAACTTCCGCCATTAATGAAGTAGCTATACAAATAAACACGATGTCACCACTGATGAAGTTGCAAACATCTTCATGCATCTAAACACGAGCAAAAACTATATCTTTGTGCTTGTTGGTTGGTTTCCCATACAAACACAAGTTTTTAGAACAACAATCAAATAAATGTTTGATTCAAAGAATGCAAGGGGAAAAGTGTGCAATAAATAAAGGTCTCATCTAATGAAGGAGGAAAAGCATCCAAATAAATAGGTGATAATTATATGAACTGATAAAGTCATCTTTTCCATTTGTCTTGAAATTGTTGCGATGAATAAAAAATCCAGTAAACATGACAAAAGAAAAAGTAAAACATAATAGAAGTGTGAATCGAGACACAAACCTAGAGTAGCATCTAAAGCAAGATGTTGAGTCACAGCTTGAGAGGCTTTGGCAGTGTAAGCTTTAAGAGCATCATCCCACCGCTGAAGTTTTTCATACCTTGATCCAGCAGTTTATATGATAAAAGGGATTTTCAAATGTACTTGAACCACACGCATATCAGAATTTTATTATGATAAGGAAATGGTGGAGTAACTAAGAGATAGCAGAGGTACCATGACTCCTTCAGTTGAACTCCCAAATGTTGTTGAGCATAAGTCAATATCCCAACTGCAGCCTAAATACAGAATAATAACCCAGTTAATGACAAGATTTGGTTTGCAAAATAAATGGGAGCATGAGGCACACGCTAACAACAATGACCTCGTGCTGATGTAATTGATTATTTATATGGATAAGTGCTTCAACAACAGCAACAGGGTTTGCTTCCATCCTATTTGAGCGTGCACCTTCGAATTCCATCTCTTTGTAGTGCAGAGCCTTTGCAAATGCACGACACTGAAAAAAGAGTTACGGGAATAACAAAATTTTGTGCACGAGGTAGTGTAGGCACATAGTTGTAAGTAGATTTCCCAAAATTGCATTCAGGAAAAGCCAACCTTTTCTGCAAGAGCACCAAGTAGACGGATATCTATAGGAAGGGGTCTTTCATCATGTTCCATAAACTCAGCCTGGAAAAGTCATTTTACATACTGATCAGCAGAATCAAATAGGGAAACATTTTCGCCCAAGGTTTTGATTTCATTACCTCCAACCATTTCAAGTGTTAATCTCATATAAGCCAACCATAAGCTAAAAATTACTTTCCTAACTAAGCCTTTGTTTGATTCCCATTTTTTTCAAAATATATTTCGCTCTCTTCTTTTCAACCACACATTTTTCAATAAAATAATATTACACGAAACCCAAAACTTTTCCTTATTTTTTAACAACGCATTCCCTATCAATCTACTATTTCAAAATGCATTCTAACCCAAAAAAAATAGGGCTCAAACATGCCCTAAATGATACAAAGCTTGATGATGCAATCTTCGTGCCATCTGTACCCAATGAATTTTTTTTCAGGTCAAAACAACAAAACAGCATGAATTGAATCTTTGGCCATAGTTGTCAAATTTGTCCAAATTCAAATTTATGCCTGGTTTAGTCATCTCAATCCACAGGTTCAAGTGATACAACCTAGCGAATAGACCTTTTCAATGAATAACTTCATACCCAAGCGTGGACACCCTAAACAGCATAGGTATCAGCCATGCAAGAGTGAAAATGTACAGAATTCTTCACTTAAGGTAAAAAATGAAAAAAAAAAGAAGCCATACCAAGTTCAGAAGTGTCGCAAGTATTTCTGGAGGTATGTTTGGAGAGGAAAATGCCATTTCCAAACTCCGTACTACCTGTCGCTGACTAGACTCGTGCAGGTGCGACCAGCAGCTAACAAAACCGGCTGCAAACAATTCCCTCCCAACAAACGGCTGCAAAAGCACAGTATTAGAAACCTGATAATAGGGAAACTATGCCTGCCTGTTGGGTTGTGATTAATGGGTTTGGTGGAGAGTACATGATGAGATGGAGGAGGAAAGCAAGATAAATGTCAGAATCCCTGATAGATACCTGCAGTTGTGCAAGTTTGGCACAAGTTCTTAAAGCCGGTGAAGGTGATTCCTTCAGAAGCTCAATGCTAAAATGCCTCATCCACTCTGCCCAATCCTCTTTGGTACTTCGCTGAGAAGCCTCCCCAGCAGTCCGCAATCGAACATCATTAACCTGTATGAACTGCACAGGTTAATAGTCCAGATCTCTCTTTTATGAAAAATGGAAAAAGAAAAAGAAAAAGAAAAAACACGTAGAACAAACTTAGAGCAAACCAAATCATATGTCCAACATCTTAGTCATAGTAACCGAGAGAGAGAGAGAGAGAGAGCCGCATTAACAATATTCAATTCATCTATGGTGGTTTAACTTTTCAATACTTTTATCCAATAAATGCATTAATGAGTAAAAAAGAAACAAAGTTCAATATCCAAGCAACAAGTTTGTATTCTTAACAATAGTACTATTCAAGAAGACTTCCAACATCGCTGAGCTATTAGACTTCTTTTTCTGAGTATATCGTCAGGACGCATCATGACAAATATTCTCATTTTCTTGACGCAATTGAAAACTCCAAAAATCAGGTCCTGGGATCAGTAATAGGCACAAGATACTGCACTTTTATCATTTTAGAAGTGTTCATAAGAAAGATTAAGTAACAGAGTAATATACTGCAGTTGAAATCATTTAATGTTCAATAATTGACTCAAACAGCTCATAATCATCAAACAGAACACTTTCCTGGGCAAGTCAAAATGAGTTATCAGCAATGGCTCGTTTACACAACTGTTTACGCTACTCGAGAACAAAACAAAGTACCTGATGAGTTTTATGTTGTTTCTGCATGTCAGTACCCCCTTCACGGTGATCATTCTCTGTATCACCTAAAGGGTCACTAATAACCTCAACAGGCAGCCTACGACTTAGTCTTTGAGCAGATGTACTGCCCGAGATCAGTGGCATCCGTTTCTGCAAGCGACCTTGAATTTCTTCAAATTCCTTGTGCTGGTAGACAGAAACAAACACATGAAAATTATTTACAAATTACAGAATTTCAAAATATGAAAAAGAAAGTGAGATGAAACATATCAAGACAAAACAATACTCGTAAACGATGCTTCAGCAAAAGCTTATGGATGGATGGGATGAAAATAGTGAAGTCCTCCCCAAGAGCATGAGCTAAACAGCATAATGCATCGACAGCATCGTTTCTAAGCTCATTATTTTTTCTGCAAAACAGATATTTAGTTGAAATGTAAGAAGTTGAGATAACTATGGAGTAGATTCAGCTAATTGAGTTTTACAAGAAATGTACGACGACCTTTGGTTTGGTAAGTAGATGTATAACTTTTTCTCTATCTTAAAAAACTCGTACAATTATATCAAATGATTCCCTCTTTTCTATCTACGGATGATCTATGTGTTTATCCAAGGAGTGAACATTTTTTTAAGGCATATATTAGTCAAAAGAAAGAAGAACCAACACATCCCCATCACCCAATACTTGTCAAGAGCTAGGAGAGCAATGAAACACTTTATTCTCTTTTAGCATTGTAAATTTGCCAAGCATCTGTAGAGGATATTTTGTTCGATATTTTTAGGGATTCCTAAGTTCAAGTGGCATCCTTGTCTAAACTTCTGCTTAGAGTCTGGGGGATTTGGAGGTACTTGGGAGATTAAGAGTTTGTGGAAGTATACCATCTGATGATCACATATTGACAGGTAGATAATATCTCACAATCACAAATTGACAGCTGAGTGCTATTGTGGAAGGGTGCTATTCTTAGCTTCTTTATAGACGAGTCAGATTGCTGTATCAGCCGTCAAGCTTTAAAAGATGCTCAACATGCTAGGAGAGCATTAGCTGTCTGATTTACTTAGATTCTTCTGTTTTCAGATTATGCAATCAAAAACACATTGTCCTCTATTATGTACTTCTTTCCTTCTATTAATTAATTCTTGTTTATCAATAGAAAACATAGTTAACCTATGAATGCTAAAAGGAACTTCCTTTATGCAAACTTATATCTGTGATTGGCTTCTGTCCATTGTGTAGAAATGTAAAAGAGCAAAACAGTGCTGATAGCAGACCACACATGCCATCATCTAACATATTCCCATCAGTCACTCAACAATGTTCCCGAAGAATATTTGATAAGAGTGCTGGTCAACCCTTTTAGGTGTGAAGTCATAGCAAACACAAGGTCTATGGTGTCCAAGATAGTGTCCTCAAAGGGAAGAGATTTTGTCTCTATAAAGTGAGTTTCAAACTGCACTTGTGTTGAGGATCAAGAGAGAAATCTGACCCATCCAATACTAGTTTCAAGTGATGCACCAAAGCTGATATGTGACCTGTAACCTGGTAAATATAAAACCAAAAAAAAAAAGTGGATAATTTTAAATATATTTTTCCCAGGCTTTCTAGTCAAATGAAAACTGATACAAATTTCAATGCTCACCTGCACGAGAGGAATTAATCTTGTCAGGGTTTTAATAGCAGCACGTTGCACATCTACTGAAGCATCCACTTTAAACAATCGAATAAGTGCAGGAAGAAGTAGATGCATATGCTCATCCAATGTCCCTGCAGTGTTCAAGTTAGAGATATCAAGCAACGTGAATAAGATACTAATGAAGCATCCAGAATGACCAAACAACCGATACTAACCACCAAAAACTTCAAGCGTGTGGAGAATGTCAATGACATAAGTGTAGTCATTAAACCGCTCGGCATCATTGAGGACTTGAATGCAGGATGGAAGGATAATAGGAAGATGAGTCCTAAATTCATCATTGAGTGCCAAGCAAAGTTGCTCAAGCAGATGTAGAATCTAATAACACAAGTCCAGAAAAGTCATACTAAAAAACGTATCAATCGTCTGCAAAATGTAAAAATAAACCATCAACAATTAGTGTGTTGTGGTATCAAAGAAAAGCTCATTACCGGAGATCCATGGGCAGGTCGATTAGTAGTAGGTGGACTGAAGGATGACCATAATTCTGCTATCAAAGAGAACAACTCTGGCAGATATTTACGGATATGCTGTACATGCAAAATAATCATATATAAAGGATCTAAAGACAAATGCCAAACTATATGATAAAAAATCCACCTCAAGTATGTAAGCACCTGGCGCACAATAGAAACCAAAGTTCCAAGCTTCCATGTAATGTACTCCTTAAGACCATCATCACATGTACGAACCGTATGAAAGAGATCAGGTAGAACCTAGCGATGGGAAGAATTTAGGACCAAATTTCATTTTAAAAAAAAAAAAAAAACAATAACATCTAGATTGTCACCATGGCAGACATCATTTAAGGCCTTTTTTTTTTTTTTTTTTTTATATAGATATCAGAAAATTTTATTAATCAAATAAGAATACACGAGTACTATCAGTTTAAACAAGAAAGAAAAGACATAAAATTAGGCAGCCCCTCTACAGGATTACTAGTCGCGACATTAAACCAAGTATACAAAGTCACATAGAAAAATTCTCTAAATTGCTCTGTGGTCCGTATTTGGTCTTCAAAACCTCGATTGTTCCTTTCTTTCCACACACACCAAACAATGCATCATGAGATAAGATTTCAAACAAACTTGTTATCCTTATCATGAAATTTTCTCCTTCATGCCCGCAACACGTCCTCTATACGTCTAAGCCACACACAATCAATATGTTGAGAAGCCAGAATACTATTCCACAGCCAACAAACTCCGTCACTGTGAACGAACAAGTGGTTATGCGTCTCCCCATCACTCCTACACATATAACACCACTCGATAAAAGTTTTTTCTTCGGAGATTATACATCGTTAATGTATGTCCCCTCACAACCGTCCACAATAAAAATGCAATCTGTGAAGGCAATTTACATTGCTACACCATCTTCCAAGGGAATGAACTCTCCACGGGTCCCAAAGGAAATCTAAAATAAGAGCGAACCAAAAAAATATTGTTCCATGCCAACCTTCATCAGCTACGATCATCCTCTCCTATCCAAATTTTCACCTCGTACAAATAGGTTAAAAACAGTGCATAATCATCCAATTCTCATTCATGCAAACCCCTCTAAAAAGTGATATTTCAAATGTAACTTCCATTATGGATGGCTAGCATCCAACTATAACTCCCATTATGGATGACTAACACGTCATTCACCATAATAGAAGACACCATAGTAATGTGATGCAAGGACGAAAACCTCACCTTTAGCGATATATCTCCACACTAACAATCATCCCAAAATCTAATATTATTACCATTCCTCACCATAAAAGTCAATATATTCCGAAGATCACTCCATCCTCGTCGAATATACCTCCACAAACTCACCCCGTACGACCCTCGACCCTCAACACCAGTCCCCCTCCATCACACTATACTTCGCCCCAATGATTTCCCTCCAGGAACTCTCCCTTTCCACTCCAAATCGCCACTGTCATTTGCCCAGTAATGCCTTGTTAAATAGAATAAGCCTCCTTAATCCAAGGCCCCCCATCCTCGTAGGAGAGCAGACAACTCACCAATTAACCAAATGAAGTTTCCTCTCCTCTCCGAGCCTGCCCAAAGAAATTCCCTTTGAATCCTCTCTAATCTATTAACCACTGCAGCAGGAATAGGACACAATGACAAAAAATAAGTAAAGATATTTGATAGAGTAGATTTAACGAGAGTAAGGCGGCCTCCCTTCGAGAGATACATACACTTCCACCCCGCTAATCTCATTTCCACCTTTTCCACAATAGCATTCCAAATATTAATACTTTTAAACCGCACCCCTAAAGGGAGCCCTAGGTATGACATAGGTAACTGCGCAACCCTACAACCCAATGTAACAGCTAGTTCCTCCACATCATTTAAGATAATTAGAAGTAAAGCAATTTCTAACATTTCATAATCAAATCCTAGTATAATCCTAACAATAAAATCAAACATCAGATATGATTAGTATTTAAATTTGCATTTCTTATGCTGATGTCCAGGAGTTTCAGTCTCATTATCGTCCCAGTAGTTGAGAAAGTTTACCCTTCAAAAGTGTTGGTTGCACAAATAAACAGGGGGGAAAAAGCATTTGGAAATGGAAGAAACTACTGAAGATAATGGAAACTTGTTTGACTGCAATACAAGATTGGATGGCAGCAGTAGAGCTAGGAAGTAGTCAATGTTGCATAGGTGAAACATTCAAGAATTCAAATCTTCAACACGGGGAGTGAAAGAAGATTGTGAATTTCATTTTGTCCAGCTAATGAGGCCTGCTTGTTTCGGACATGGATGGATACACGAGGATACTTGGGAAAGAGGACTGAAAATCCTCGTGTCACCAATTCAAATCTGGTTCATGGCACGTGATTCATTTGTATGAGTCTCTCAATTAGAAAGTAATTGATCCAAGAGAAATGTCTTCTGTTGAGTTCAGGAACATACCATGCTATACACATACAGTGGACTTATCTTTTCTACGGATCCATAAAATGACAAGTAATTTAGCCCAAATTCATTCAACACAAAAATGTATTTGGTGCATAAATTTCATTTTCATTTAGTCATCCTCTTGTATCCTTTTTTTTCCCCCTAGGAACTTGGTCTTATATCAGCGCTTCTTCTCAAGTCACCAATAAAGACTATTTAATGTATACCTTTTCATAATGCACAGGTCAGTTATTTTTTGGATACTTTACTTCAGACCTTAGGATACTGAAGCTCTATCCTTTGAAAAAATGAATTTAAGTAGAACCATGTTCACATGATAAGCAATTCTGTCATGATAGATAGAAAAAGGAAAATATATTATTGTCATTGCAAGGAAATATATACTGACCTTGGGCAAGTAAGGAACACAGCCAAGACTCATTGACTTATCTCGCGCAGAAGAAATAAAACATTGTTAAATCTATGCACGATAGCATAAACGATCATAAAGAATATATAACACAAGAAGAAGCAGGGGAAAATAAACAGGAAGTGATCCATAAGAATATTGATAATAAACCAACAACAATTAACACTATAAGCTTATCATTCCCAGCATCGAACTAACCTTGAAAATGAACATGAGGGATCCAACCACCTTTTGGTGGTAACTAGACAGTGAAGGATCTCTAAGAATCCGCATTAGAGAACTTATAGCAACCTGAACTAAATTGAGGTCAAAAAAGGAAGTGGAGTCTTTGATTTCAAATTGAAGTCTCGCTACTAGCTGAATTAGTGTTCAGAGTCAAGTCTCACTGTGGAATAATAATCTTCTGATGTTGCAAAAGATGGCCAAAGATCCATCGGTAGTTCGTCCATTGACATAATATGTTGACCAGGATCACTGGCTGCACGGCCAACTTCACCATGGGACCCCAAGCTTAGTAGATTGCGCTTTTGCATGTGGGGGTCTAAAGCACCCATTATCCCAAGAACCTAAAAATTACCAAACATAATTCGAAAAATGTAATCCAAAGGAAAAACCAGGTTGTTCAGTTGACTTCAGCTACCTTCAAAACTTCCCGTCTGGTAGACCATGCTAGCTCACTATTAAGCAGTTTTAAAAGTAACCCAAGTAACTGTGGGTACTCATTATATGGAGTTATAACATACCTGTGAAGCCATCCAAAAGAGTTTTGTCAATACATTTTCCATCATCAAAGATTTTTAATAATCAGATGATAGTCTGTGAAGACTGCTACTGGACTATAGGAAGCTTCTAGAGAAGAGTGAGTGGCTTCAACAAACAAATCAAGGTAGTCATGCCTTTGTCTAATTGGAAAAAATATGAGGGCCAAAAAGTTGCACAAATCATAAATAACAAGAAACCATCAACCTCCAACACTCATGGATTTAACAGAATAATATAAAAGAAAAACCATAAGGGTAAAAAAAAAAGGATCAAAAAACATCAAAAGAAATTCATACCCTGTGCTTTGTACCACTTGACCTAGAGTTGTAACAGCCACTTCACGTTTTGCAGCAGCAGCTCCATCCAATAATGCGTCAACAATCATTGGCATAAGTTCTGGAATGTACTGCCTCATGGCAAAGCCACCCTGAACATGGAAATGAAGAGTGAAGATCGTAAAACTTAGCTTCCATTCTCTCAATCTCAAGAATGGAAAAGAATGTATCATAAAGAGTGAATTCCACCGAACAATCCACAGGTTAACCCAACAATTTTTTCTACATGCATCGACATTCCCCTGGTTAAAAAGAAGTTATTGTGTTCAAGATGGAAGATGTTGCCCAACATTATGTACCCTTGACGGGTTGAAAAGAGAAGGCTATTGATCACTTCAAAATTGGAAAAGAATACAAAACTGGAAAAGTGTGCTGAACACTCGTATCTGCAGTTTTTACCCAAAAGCATTTGTGGTAGTCAAACTGTGGCAGCTAGCTCAAGACAGAAGAAACATTTCCAATGTTATCCTCAAATCTCGTTAAGGGTGTGTTTGAGCCACATTATTTTGGAAGAATGTATTCTGGAATAGTAGATTGATGGAGAATGTGTGTTTGAAAAAGAAGGAAAAGTTATTGATGTGATGGAAAATATTATTTTATTGAAGAATGTGTGGTTGAAATGAGTAGAAGAATGCAAATGAAAATTTTAATTTAGCTGAAACAGGGGGGCTAACTTACCCAAAAAAAAAAAAAGAGAATCCCACATTCAAATTGATAATGAGAGGCAAATATATCTGAACAACAATGAAGGACCTAACAGCTGTATCGAGTAGCATGGGCCTCAAATTACCAAAGGGCAATGAAACAGTACTTAAATATTAAAAACAACTTCAGTAAATGATGTGCCTAAGGCTCTGACAGAGCACAAAGTGATATATACACAACAAGAAGAAACAGAAAAAGCATCCAATGATTGACTTGCACAAAATACATATTACAGATATCCAAAACAGTTTTAGGAGCCACATTAAACATATATAAAACCAAAACTCGTATTGGAAATAAGCTAGGGATCAAAGGTCTGTCTAAAGTAAAGTACCAAAATAAATAATAAGTCGACCTAACATATTGGCGAAAAGCACATTAAACAATTAAGTAACATGGATAAAGTGCAATGGAAAGCAAAAGTCTAACAAAGACTCCCACCACTCTGGCAAGATCCCCAACAGTTACAAGAACTCCACTTATAATGCCATTGTTAGCATTGACCCCAGTTCCTTCAGAGAGTTTTGCAGTAAGGGCCTGAAATGTTGAACAGCTACATGAGTTCAAGTGAGATACAGGACAAAACCATGATCATGCAAGTAAATACTGAACCTTGTGTACTGGAGCAATGTATGGCAGTATTAGTCTCTCGCAGTTACGAATTAAGCAACCCAATAATTTTGCACTTTCTTCTCTACATTTGCTATCTGCACTGCTAACCCAGATAGTGATGCCAATAAATTTCGTGCTAAAGAAATAGGAAGGCAAAGGAAAGAATAATAACATTATCATATCACATGAATAAGAGTTGTCTAAAAAGATTCAATAATTAAAATCTTTCTACACCACCTTTGCTTTAGATAAGTTAACAACTGAATCAGATGGCGTCGGAGTGCTGGAAGAACGTATGCTGGATTTTTTTCAGATAGTCTTCCAGCAACAGAAATCGCTAACTCCCGAACTTCGAAATCCTAAAACAAGCAATAAAGAGTGTGACAAAGTGTACATGTTGTAGCAAGAAACAAAAAATGCCTTTAGACCTTCCTTCTTAAAAACATAATTTGTACACCTAAAAACTAACACATTTTTATTATATTTTACTCAAAGATACTTCTGTGGCTCACTCTCCAGCCTGCCTTATAGTAAGAAAACTCTCAAGTCTTCAAACCTAATGCAAATGTCAATATTACATATGCACAAACTTGGTTTCAGAAATTGCGTGAAAATTAGCCTATGTTTGGCCTCCCATTTTCAAAATTCATTTTCAACCGCACATTCTCCCATAAAATAATTTTACCAATAAATCGAAAACTTCCATACATTTTAACCACACATTATCCAAAAACTCACCATTCCAAAGTACACCTCTCCCCAAAAATGGGGCTCAAACAGGGCTTATTGATGGAGTTATGTTTAAAAAATCATAAAATGAAGACTACTACGATGGTACGGCTTAGACTCATAAAACAACAAATTGAGGGCCATGTTCCAATATTTCATTTTTCCAACTGAACTTGAGATAAAATGATAAACTGCAGGGTAAGTTTCACTTTTTTGTTTTTTCTGATGTTCCCAATTTTTCTAGTTATTAATTACTCCTTCCAGGTTCACTATCTTATTCTTCAAGATATTTTTCTTTCTTTATGTAGAACAACTAATAGCCACAAGACTTTTTTTTTTTTTTTTTTAAGGTAATCAAAATTTTATTAATCAATGCAAAATACACGGGGAGTGTATAATCATTTTAAGTCAGAAAAGAACGACATGAAATTAGATAACCCATCTATATGCCTATAAGCCGAAATATTAAACTAATTATATAATGTCAAATAAAATAATTCTCTAATCTGCGCTTTAGTTCTTGATTTGTCTTCAAAACAGCGGTTGTTTCTTTCTCTCCACAAGCACCAAACGATGCAACCTGGAATAAGGTCTCAAACAAGTTTACTATCCTTATCTCGAAATTTTCTCCTCCCTGCCCTTAACATGTCCTCCATATGCCTTGGCAATACCCAATCCATGTGTTGCGATGTCAAAATATCGTTCCACAGTAAGCGAGCAGCATCACAGTGAAGAAACAAGTGTTCAACCGTCTCCACGTCCCTCTTACACATATAGCACCACTTTGTAACATAGAAACCCCTTGTTTGGAGATTGTCCACTGTTAATACTTGTCCTTTGACCGTCGTCCAAAGTAAAAATGCCACTCGCGGGGGTAGTTTACATTTCCAAACCATCTTCCATGGGAATGAACTCTCTTCAATTCCCAATAATGATCTAAAATAAGTGTGAACTGAGAAGATACCATCACGTGTCAATTTCCACCTGCTACAATCACCCTCTCCAGTTATGAGCCTCATATAAAGATGTCAAAAACAGCGCATAGTCATCCATTTCTCAGTCCTGCAAACCCGACCAAACACAATATTCCAACTGGAGCTCCTATTACGGATATCTAAGACATCTTTCACCATGGCGGACGGATCCAACGCAATTCGGTACAAAGAAGGAAATCTCAATTTAAGCGGTTGATGTCCACACCAACAATCATCCCAAAAACTGATGGAATTGTCATTCCCTACAATGAAAGTCAATCTGTCCTGAAAGTCACTCCACTCTCGCCGAATATACCGACACAAACTCACCCCATAAGAGCCACGTCTCTCACCCGAGCACCAACCCCCCTCCAGGACGCCATATTTGGCCCCTATAATTTCTCTCCAAAAACTCTCTCTACTCCGAATCGTCAAAGCCACTTACCCAACAATGCCTTATTAAACAAAACAAGACTTCTCAATCCGAGACCACCGGATCTGATAGGAGAACAAACAACACGCCAGTTAACCAAATATAGTTCTCTCATTCCCTAAACCTTCCCAAAGAAACTCCCTTTGGATTCTCTCTAATCGTTTTGCCACTGCGCCTGGAATAGGAAACAATGACATGAAATAAGTAGGGAGGTTCGACAGTGAATTTTATGAGAGTAAGACGACCTCCCTTTGAGAGGTACATACGCTTCCAACCTGCAAGCCGTTTCTCCATCCTTTCCACAATACCGTTCCAAATCTATATGATTTTAAACCGTACTCCTAAAAAGAGCCCGAAATATGTCATAGGCAATTGCGCTACCCTACAACCCAAAACCGCAGCCAACTCCTCCACATTATCAACCTCTCCCACCGTGATAGCCTCAGATTTGCACAAGTTGATTTTCAATCCAGATACAACTTCAAAACATAAGAGTAAGCAATGCAAGTTCCTGAATTGTTCCGCATCCGCATCACAGAAAATCAACGTATCACCTGCGAATAGCAAATGAGAAACCTGCAACTGCTCAACAACGAAGCCCCTTAAGAAGTTTTGCCCCATAGCCTTCTCAAGCATCCTACTGAATGCTTCCATAACAATGACAACAGTAAAGGGGACAGAGGATCACGTTGCCTCAATCCTCTACTGCTACGAAAAAAACCTCCGAAACCATTCACCATGACTAAGAAAGAAACCGTAGAGATACAAAATTGGATCCAATGGCACCACTTCTCCCCGAAACCACAACGCCTGAGCATATACAACACGAAACCCCAGTTAACGTGATCATAAGCTTTCTGGATGTCGAGCTAGCATAACATTCCTGGAACCCTTAGTCACATTCTAGAATCGATGCATTCACTTGCAATAAGTACGAAATCCAAAATCTGGTGCCCTTTAACTAAGGCATTCTGAAATTTAGACACCACCTTGCCCAACGCCTCCTTTAATCTATTCGCCAAGATCTTCGCAATAATTTTGTAAGTCCCACTTACTAAGCGAATAGGATGGAGGTCCTTGATATCGGTTGCACCCGACTTCTTTGGAATAAGCACAATTAAAGTTACATTAGCGCTCCTTAAGAATCTTTCGCGCTAAAAGAAATAAGTAAGCACATCCATAATGTCAGATCGTACCACTTCCCAACAACCCTTATAGGAGAAAGAGAATCCATTGGGTCTTAGGGCTTTATCGTCATTCATGCTAAACACCACCTCCCTAACTTCATCCTCCCCGAACGATCTCTCTAGCCAAATGGCATCCTCCTCATTAATAGTAGAGAAGTCCAGTCCATCCAATTATGGCCTCCAGTTCAAGTGCTCCCAATAAAAATTCTGATAAAAGCTAATCATATGGGTCTTGATCTCCTGTGGTTCCTCATAAGTAACCCCGTCTACCTCTAACATAGTAATAGAATTGTTACGTCTGTTGGAGTTAGCAATCTTATGGAAAAATTGAGTACATATGTCCCCCTCTTTCAGCCACTTGACCCTGGATTTCTGAAGCTGAGCAATCTCCTCCATCTTCACCAACCTCTCCAACTCTTCCCTTGATTCTCCACGTCTTGCCCTATAGTCCCCTACCAAACCTCCACTTTCCTCCCTCATATCCAATTCTTTTAAGTCTGAAAGGCATTGATTTTTGCGATAGCTAATGTCTCCCACTACCTCCTCATTCCATCTCTTAAGGTCCTCTTTAAGGCCTTCAATTTCCGGTCCAAAACAAAGCTAGGAGACCCCTGAAATCATAGGATGCCCACCAATTCCGAACTCGTTCCCCAAATCCTTCAACTTTTAGCCACATTTTCTCGAACCTAAAAGGCCGTCTTCCACCTCGCCTTGCATTCCCAGACAATGAAACAGGAAAATGATCTGAATACAGCCTTTCGAACCTCCTCTGCGTGACCTCTGGGTACTTTGCCTCCCACTCTCCACAAACCAAAATCGATCTATACGGGATAGGACGGGTTGGGCTCGATTAGAAGACCAAGTAAAATCTCCCCCAATCAAAGGCAAATCCACCAGCATGTTATCCCTGATAAAGTCAGAAAAATCCTCCATCACCCCTGTAATTCTCCCCCCAGTGGACCTTTCATCAGTAGGAAAACGAACCACATTAAAATCTCCTCCAATACACATTGGGAGGTTCCACCAACTCATCATCCCCGCCATTTCATCCCACAATCTACCTCTACCATCATCTACATTAGGCCCATAAACTCCTATAAATATCCAACGGAAGTTATCCCTAATATTTTTAAACGAAAGCGATAGGGAGAATATCCCCTCACTAACTTCCTCCATAACAAAAACTCTAGTATCCCACATCACTAACATCCCCCTGAAGTCCCTAAAGATCCTACATACTGATACCCCACATGCGGTCCCCCCAAAGGCTACTCACAACAGTCTTCGAAACGACCTCCAACTTAGTTTCTTGTAGACATACAAGATCCGCCCTCCCTCCCCTTAAAAGATTTCGAACACCTAATCTTTTCCCGACTTCATTAAGTCCCCTCACATTCCAACTAATAATTTTCGGAGTCATCTAAACATTTCGTCTACCCTCCCCATCATACCTCCCCTTGACTCGCCAATTAACCGAGCATTCTAGACGCTTAAGCTTATGATCACCCTTTCTTCTTGTCTTACCTCCCAATGTACCCATCCCATCCTCTATCCCCTACTAGCATCCATCTCCTCAAATAATTGCAGAAGTCTGTTTTCATACCCATCGCATGACACCCTTACCATCTTACTAAATTCTAAGATTTTTTGAAGAACCCTACTGATGGTCGAGGTTTAACGTCAAAAACACTTTCACCATATCCCCAACATAAGTAGGAGCAATAAGAATTCCCTCCTCTTCCTCCACCCGTACAACATCACCGTTCGTGTCCCCCTTCTCGTCTCCTCCAACCCACACCACCAGCGCGTTCTCATTCCTTGAATCCCCTTCCTTCAAAGAATTTGAAGATCTCCTACAATAGGTATTTCTTACCTTTGACACTAACCCCATCCTACCTTGCTGATTCTCAATCACCGAGTTTGATTTTTCAACCAGTGCACCCTCACTCGTAAAACAATTGGTTGCCTCCAAAGTCTCTGTATCCAAATTCGTACCACCCAACTCCCCTAATGTAGCCCAAGGCTCCACCTCTCGGTGTGCCTCAATCATAGAATCCATTTCATCTCTTTCTGTTCCCTCCATCTCCACCTTATCCTTCACCTGTTTATCTTTCGATTGCACCCTTGCTGATGATAGTTCCTTAGGATCTAACTTCGCTACATTTTTACCCTTATCAAAATACTCATCCAAACTCATCCCACACTTATGGCAAAAAGTGTTCCTGGCCCCCACTAAAGACCCACTTTCCACAACCTTGATCAATTCATCCAATTCCCATTTCAACGCTTGGATACAGGCCCTTAAAACTGCATTAGGATCACATCCCTCGTTTTCTGCTCTCCCCTTGTTCACCAACACTCGCTGATTAGCCTTATGCGATTCCTTTACGTTTGATGTAACCTCGACATAGGTCATCCCAAGTCGGCTCCTCTCTTCAGCTATTTGGCGCTTAACCTTATCTCTGGCGACAAATGAATCAACAACTGCCTGAAACACACGTGAAACCGCTATCCATCCCTCTCCATTCGCTCCTTCCGGCACCATCACAACTCTTCTACGCCTCTCCCCATATTGTGCTAACATCAAAAACCTACGACTGTTGGCACAGCATTGTGCCAAGAATGCTCGAGAGGACTTATCAAACTTGGCGACATAATCCACCGTCATATCAGCCACCCGCAACTTATCCATCATATTCACCATCCAAACAACTCCAAACCAGCCCATGCAAATAGTGTCTGATACCTTCGGTCCCCATTCTAAAAACTTAACAAGACCTGAGTCCATAACAATCACTACAAACTCCTTTGCCTCAATTGTAAAGCGTGAATTGAAACTCTTGTCACCCGTTACAGACTTGTCTCCCTAGAT
The DNA here is from genome assembly GCA_019097785.1 of Fraxinus excelsior. Taxonomy (NCBI): domain Eukaryota; kingdom Viridiplantae; phylum Streptophyta; class Magnoliopsida; order Lamiales; family Oleaceae; genus Fraxinus; species Fraxinus excelsior. Next base: position 7,144,192 of record CM032633.1, on the reverse strand, counting down.
TACGTGCAAACAGGCCAGCCGATGATGAATTCACTGATCTGAATAGCCTCGAAACAGTGCGGAAGTTCTGGTATTTTCCTGACGGTGGGGTGTGGGCCCCACGCACCAGTACAAGTGCAAGCGGAACGGCGCGTACAGCACGCACCTGGCCCACCGGAGTAGGAAATGTCTGCGCAGTCCGACCAGCAGGCGCGTGGCAGGACGAGGGCCAGAGGTGGTCGGATCTGAATCTTGGCTGCGAATGGCAGCCCTAGTCTCTCGTGTTCTGGAGTTGCGATGTCACTGCTCCTTTCGATGGTGACTGTCGCAGGAGGCTTCCGGTTGCTCGCCGACAACTGCAACATGATTTGGGTCTCCGATTGTAGGCCCATAGACATAGAGGTTTGCAGCTAGCTGACTACTGATTTGTGGCGTGAGGCCAGTATGGTTGGGGCGTGTAAGTGGGGTCAGGTTGCTGGTGGCGACGACGGTGGTGTGGCTGGTTAGGTTGAGTGGTGGTTGGTTGTTGTGTTGGGTTGGGTTGGGTTGGGTTGGGTGGGGGGGGGGGGGACCATCGCAGTTTACTTATTTTGCAATTCAATATTTTTCATAGACTTGAGCCTTCTCCCAAAACATTGGTTTCAGAAAATTGTTATATTACTACTTTCTGCAAAAATATCGTTCCAGTTCTCAAACTTCCATAATAAAGCACATGACTGGGCCATACCCAGTAACTGCACATATTTCATATAGGTGTAATATGATAATTGTTGAACTTGGATAAAGAAGAAATCTGAAACTCGTAATTCACAGTCAAACTTAGAATAACAAAGAATACTGAGAACCATTTTTGAACCTCCTTTCTTCCAAGGTACCCTTCCCACATTATTCACAGTTCCACACTTCAATAACATATATCTTATTCAATAAAAAGAAACGTGGATGAAGGAGTTTTCTACTTTCCCAGATTTCTAACAGAAATACCTCATCATTCAAGGCAGCAAAAATAGCAGTCAAACTATCAGCCTGTGCCAGAAAATCATCAAATCCTCCATTCTCATGCAGAGAGGAAAATATGGATTTTCGAACAGTAACATCAGCATCAGCCACAGCTGCAATAAGAAGTTTTTCCACTATCTGCAACAAAAGAAGCAACTTGACAAATGAGTGCAACATTTGTTAAAGGGACTATCTAATCATTAGCTCCATGTGCAGCAGCCAGTAAAGGGGAGAAGGGGGGGGAGGCCAACAATGAATATAGACATATTTGTTTAAAAAGACAAGGACTAGATGAATCAATAGAAAGTGCAACCACGTTGAAGTGCTGCAACGGATAAGGATTACTCTATCATGTTAAACTCCTAGATCCAAAAAGAAAAACTCTTCATGGCTGTAGGGTATATACTAGTAGATCAAGAGTGAGAGATTATTGAGCAACAACTATTAGCTTGTTTGGGAAAGCTTAAATTATCACATACCCACTTTTTATCCACCCATCCTGTGGGACCTGCTGCTTATTATTAATTCATTTTTCTTAAATAAGCTATATATCAGCAAGAGTAAAAATCTAAAGACCAGCTGCTTATTATTAATTCATTTTTCTTAAATAAGCTATATATCAGCAAGAGTAAAAATCTAAAGAGGAATATATACAGTTTATTTAGAAACAACCTCCTCAACAAGACGGCGACGCCTTCCACCAGCACGACTAGTCCTGCTGGAACTAAACGGTGCACAAGAGGCACCCGATAATGAATTTGCCACTAATTTGCAGCAACACAAAGCAGCATCTTTGCGTGTGGCTCCATCCTCATCTTCCAAATATACAACAACAGACTCCCTTGCAAACTCAAGAAGATCATGACCCTAATACAGTAGAAGTTACAATGTTAATTGACAAGAAAATAAAGCAGCACAATAGATAATTTAAAATCCACATACCTTGAAATTGAATCTGGCAAGAGTTTGTAAAGCAAGTTGCACTGGAGGAGAACCACCAAGTTCTAATACTTGTGCACTGGCAGTTATGCTATTAGCCCGAGTAATACCAACAGACGACCTTGACTGAACATGATGGTGTCTCGAAAGAACTACTGAAATGCATTCAAGCAATCGTTCTTGAATGGTAGGAAGCAAAGATGGGATGCTGAAGCACCAGAAAAATCGTGAGGTCAGATATAAGATGGGATCCTGAATGCAAATGGACAAAAGAGGACATATAAGAATGCTCTATCCCAAGCACCTGACAGTTATTTGTTCGAGGGCTTCCACCAAGGTGAAGGATAAACCAACAGAAAACATAGCATCCAAGAGACTGCGAACATAAGGTTCCATAGTGGGCCCCATTGCTTTTGCAATATTTCCAACACAAGCCAAAGCCTCAAGAGAAGGTCTTCCTCTACGAGGTGCAATCTATAAAATAAAGGCAGCCACATTTCAGAAGAATAATCTATAATAGACAGATGCAAACAATTCCAGAAGTGCCATCGTGCAAAATTGTCAACCAAAAGAAGAACTGCTATTGAGAAACACTAGTATTAACAAATGACCTAGCTAGCCGAGCATACCGCATCACGCAAGTGCGATGTTATTGTCGGCAAATAGTTAATAAGTTCACCATCCAATGCACCAGCCATTTCACCAAGAGCAATGAACCCACTAGCAGATTCTGCAGGAATTTTAAGAACATGAAGTATATGCTTCATGCAAATCTGTGAAAGGAAAGGTCATAAGCCAAAAATTGAAGCAACCAACTGAAGATTAAAATTTAATTTATAATAGCCCAAAAATAAATGATTTATTGAGGAAACAAAAACTAAATCTCACAAACCGTCAGATAGTTTGTCACAAAACGGTCACGAAGGAAATGCGCAATTCGAGGAAGCAAAGAAGTTATGCTGAGACGAACAAGCCGGTCCCGGTGCTCCAGATATCGCAGATAAATTTCTGCAACTTCTCTGTATCTTGACATCATGAATTCGCCTGTGTTCCTGCCCAGTTAAAAATAAATTGTATTCTGGTTAAGGATAAATCACTATGGCAGAAAATTTATGAGCGTGCTAAACATTGGATGCACAAAAATTGCATAATGCAATTTGATGTATTGGCTTAGCTTCAGCTTTGACTGTTCTAAGAAAGCGTACACAGTTACCACTCAAATGAACTTGTAAGAAAATGCCTCTGTTTGGGATTCATTTTCTGCTCCTTAAGTACTTCTTTTCAAAGTCAAACACTAATTTTGACCATACATTTTGTGAAACCCACAAATCATACCCACTTATCAGCCAAAGTAAAATTTTAGCAACAAAAAACGAAACCCAAACAGAGGCAATAATTCATATGATTTATATTGGCTTTGATATTTAAAATTCAAAGGTGCCAATAAGACCTAACCCAAGTGACAAAATTAAGGCCATGGAACAACGAGGTTCAAGTCCTTGAATACTCGACTTCAACGAATGTGAAAGGTCGAAAGAGGCTGAGGGAAGGATGGAATAATCTGCCATATACAAACTTGAATGCGCAAATGGAAATAATTTATGAATTCATACAAAAACTTCCTCTGTTTAGGATACATTTTTTCTCCTTGAGTACTTCTTTTCAAAATCAAACATTAATTTTAACCACACATTTTGTGAAACCCACAAATCCTACCCTCTTATCAGCCAAAGTAAAATTTTAGCAACAAAAAACGAAACCCAAACAGAGGCAATAATTCATATTGGCTTTGACATTTAAAATTCAAAGGTGCCAAGAAGACCTAACCCAAGTGACAAAATTAAGGCCTTGGAACAACAAGGTTCAAGTACTTGAATACTTGACTTCAACGAATGTCAAAGGTCGAAAGAGGCTGAGGGAAGGATGGAATAATCAGCCATATACAAACTTGAACAAGCAAATGGAAATAATTTATGAATTCATAATAAAACTTGCTTAAGATTGACAAAATTTTGAAAGAAGATCATAACTCAGGAATCTTATTTATTGTATCAGTGTACCTCAGTAGTTCTCCAACTGCCAATAGAGAACCATGTATGCTATGAACAGGGGCATTTTTGCCCAATCCATCTTGTGTTGCCTCAAACATGCGATAATACCTGAAAACAGCATGATTGCAAACAGAAGTTCAAGACAAGAAGTACCTGCTAATAATTCATGCTGCAAAAAAGAAGCGAATAACAATTTTGATCAAAGCACAGATCAATATTTTCCATTATGTAAAAATCCAAGAGCAAATATAGCCAACCAAGCTTCCATACTGAACATCAATCAGATACAGCATCAGAAGCATTAAAATACACACACACACACACACGAAATAATCTAACATGTTACATCTAATCACAATTAAACTATTGATTTTACATTTTAATAAAAATATCTTACCAAGATGCTTTCTTTTTACAATCTCAAGTCTGTAAGCACTTCCTTGCTCCAAATTTTGAGCACCCCCACCTTTTTTTTCTTGACAGTTTCATTTTGTACATAAAATTATAACCCTCCCATCGGAGAACCTTGCTTTCTTTCACCAATGCATGTTTAGCAAAGCTTAAATTTTTTTAAAAGCTCATCAAACATACTTTTTATCCATAAATTTCGTAAGACCCACAACTTACTACCACTTATTATTCACACATTTTATAGAACCCACAGCTATAAGCACTTAAAAGCATGACCCAGCAAAAACTGAGAGTGTGTTTGAGGCTTTGAGCCCCATTTATGGGAAAATAGGTTTTTTAATAGTGACTTTTTTTTTTAAGAATGTATGATTAAAAAGTATGAAAAAAATTTGGGTTTACATGTAAAATTATTTAATTAAGAAAATGCGTTGTTGAAAATGAGAGTGAAAAAAAAAATAAGCACATGTTTGGTACACATTAAAATTTTCGTTCTCATTCTACTCATTTTCAACCACACATTCTTCAATAAAATAATATTTTCCATCACATCAATAATTTTTCCTTTTTTTTTAATCACATTTTCATCAATCTAGATTCTAAAATACATTCTTCCAAAATAATGTGGCTCAAACATTGATGCTCGGACTCTTCGAAATGGACGAAGTACCCGTGTTGGACATGACACGACACGACATGGGCATGTGTATGGGATATTTGTCGGATCCTCCAAATTTCAATCGGACACTTTGTCATTTCTACTTTTTTTCCTTCCCCTTTTCTTATTCAACGACAGCACAAGGTTTTCCATTCTTTTTCTTCTATCTTTTCTCTTTGCATTTTCTTCTTTTTTCCCTTCTTTCCTCTCTGTATCGATGGTTTAGGGTTTTGTTTTTATGAAATGAAAATGGTTCCATATAGTGCAACTTAGTATTCCATTAAGTTTAAATTGTAATCAAATCCCTCATTTTCTATTTTGAATAATTTTTAGTAATTAACTTTCCATAATTGAAAACTAAACCCCAAAAACCCCTTATTCAATATTCATTTCCTTCTTTGTGAATGATTGATTTTGGTATATTTAAAATGATATCTTGAGTTAATAAAAAAAATTGAAGCTTGAAAGACGTACCCACGTACCCGTGTCCAAAATCTGGACTCTTTTTAGTCATATCTCCGTATCCTATATTTTAGAAAATAATGAATCCGACACTTAGATACATACTCATACCCATTATTAGCCTAAAGAAACAAAAATTCATCAAGAAAGAAAGCCAAAGGACCATTGAAATTTTATACATTCCATGTTACTGCAACCGCCTAAAAAATGCAACTGTCAAGCAACAGCGATTTTTTTAATTTATGCATTACCCTTAACAAGGCAAATTATTATTTAAAACTCTTATTTTCCTTGGGAAGCTTACAAGTGACTGTATACTAAAATCACTCTCCCAAAAGACAGCTCCAGATTGTAGTCAAACTGAATGACAAGGTCCAGATAATTCTGTCGAAGATTAATTTACAAAAGGGAATTGTGGTGAAATTTGAAATTAAAGTAACACAAAAAATCTTATTTTCACATATTTCAATGGTGCAAATTTGAAATCCATCAGCAAAAAAATTAAGTTCCAGACTTGCATGTTCATCTTCCATCTAATCCAACTTGAAATTCAAGATTTGGAATCTTGGGAGAGGATCTGTAGAGAGACGGCTACATTGAAGGGTTTTCAATTTAGCAGAAGACGATGGAAATTTTTTGGGTTTTCTAGATTTATATTCAATCAGTGGACAGCTCAGTTCACTTAAAATTGGTCTGGTGTGTTCTTAAAAACTAGGTGGTTCGGGTGGGTTAATAATAGGTTAATTGCACACTGAAACAATTGAGTCACCCGGACCAGGGAGCGGTTCGTCGGTATCCGGACCGAACCGGCCAGTCCAGTCTAGGTTTAATAACATTGGTCCTAGCACTGGTCCAGACATTCATATCCAAGGTAAAGCAACTCACTACTAAATTTGTTCTCGCTAGTCCTGACAAACATTTTTTTCTAACAATTTTTTCTTTGTTTCAGCCCTCTTACATTCCAATTCCATGTGTCATTTTCCTCACCCAAGCTCTACCACACTCGCGAGCTAATTTCTCCATCATAACCAACCCTAATGAAAATTAAGAAAACTAGAAAAGAATAAGTTTTCATCGAAACGAGATAAGAAAAGCATGAGAACAGGAAGATTGGTGAAACATGTCTAAAACTCAAGTGGCGCACTCAGATATCTTTGAGAGGCAGATACCACACGACATTAAAGTAATCACGTGTTAACGTAAATTATTTCCTTCAGTGTAAAATGGAACTAACATTATATTATTAAAGCTGAACTTACCATTGGACACGCCAACGAGTCTCACGCTTCTCAATAACCCGCAGGCAAGCTCGCAATGCCTCCACAGCTCGCTCCCGAATATCCAGCTTTGGATCCCTCAATGCAACCCAGATAGCATCTACAAACTCAGGTACGTGGACATTGAAAACTGTCGAAGCATTCTCAGCCATTTCCTACAACCATCATTAAGGATAGTCAAAGATCACCCAAGGCCACATAATTCTCCATCAGACAATAATCCTTGTTCTAAAGACTGGAAACCAAAATTTTCCCCAATTCTACCATAATCGATGCTTCCGTGGAATGAGTTTTCCCCTTGAGTCATGAATATATGAATCATGAGGGAAGAGATAACTGAGTAAAGACCTTAATGTTAGTGTGAGCATTAGCATCCCCAAAGCATAAAAGAAGCAGAGGTGGGACTTCAGAATTGTGTAAAAATGAGCATAAACAACACGCCCATAGAAATAGGACACATACTCCCCCTCCCCCAAAACCAAAACAGTAACATTGTCTAACTAGGCAGATTTCCGTGCAGCTTCAGGGCTCCAAAGCTTTTCTAACTTGTTTGGTTAGAGACAGTAGTGGGAGGAGAAATTGTTAACTTACTTTTAATATCAAAACAGCAGCAAAACGACGATATTCAATTCTATCACCCTGAAGCCATTCCAGTGCAAGTTTCACCTGCAGAGACAACAGCAGAGATGTCCTTGTGAAATCCAAGACCATCATGCTAAAATACGGAAAATTTCAACATACCAGGCATTCCACTTCATCAGCAGTCATTGCCCCACCAGCTCTAGCCAAGTGACCCAACACTTTACTTGCAAGAACCAAAATTTCAGGTTCACGCTTTGCCTCAAAAGATGTTCGCATGTAATTTGCAATTTTAGCAACCTTTACAGCATTTTCGCCGACTGTAACATCTATTAGCTCATCAATGGCCCTCAGAGCACCCATATTTTCAGTGACTTCATTGCTTTCTAAAAGAGTAGTAATGCAATCATACAGCTGATCCATAAAACGGGAAAATGCTTCACCACTTAGATCGCGAGCATGTTCCTCTACATGTCTCCTCAGTGCTAATGCAGCCCCATCCTATGCATAAGAGAAGCCCGAACAACACTAGTGAATTACTGGTTAAACAATGATCAGAAATTCAAGATACTAACAAAAAATTTAATACCATATAATATTGATATCCTATTAGTATACAATCAGCAACTTAAAGAAAATTGCAGCCTTTCTAGTTATGGCATCTACGTAGGTTAAATTTCTTGCTAAAGTTGCAGGCTTGGAATTCTGTAGCTGTCACTATAATATTCCAGTTTTAGGAACACACAAATATTCTTATGAACAAAACCTAAGGATACGTCTATCTCAAACATGTCAAGAAATAAAATTCAACTGAAACACAGAGCTTTGTGAAAATATTAAAATTAAAAATGGACAACAAACCTTAGGATTGCGAGTGCAAAGGTCAGCAAGAACGCGATTCAATGCATCGAGGTTTCCGGCGCCGGTGGCAGTCGCCGGAGGAATAAACCTTAGTGACTGCGTCGTTGTAGCCAGTGCCATGGTCGACTGCTTATGTATGTGTAAATATATACACAGAAACGGTTGCTCAAAACCCTAGCCTGATTTTGAGCTCATCGAAGAATCTGAATTACTCGAGATTCAAGAACTCGGATCTCTACCTTAGCAATCGAAATATAAAATCCTTAACTCTAAATTAATTATAACACATGTACCAGTAGATAGAGAAAATTGAAGAATTAAACTGGGAGCGAAATTCTACAAGCATAGGCGATTCTTCTGTTTTTATGTTTTTCAATTTTTTCATAACAGAGTAGCGTTTTCCTAGGGGAAAATTGTAGCCTTGATCCCCAACCTACTTTTATTGGAAAAATCATTCCCGATTATTAGTTTTGATTTTTCATTATTTTCACAGTTAAAATCAGTGTTTTAAAAAGCGTAAAGCGTGATTAGGCGTGAAGACTAAGCTTCAAACTTTAGAAGTCTAAGCGAACCTTAAGAGTAAAAAAACGTTTTTTTATTTTAAATTTTTAATTATTGTAAAAAAAATTCAACAATTCAAATAATATATACCAAATATCTAAAATTATAAAATATTGCATTTACTTAATAATTCATTCATAAAGATAAGTTTCAAAATCATAATTACATAACGTAGATAACTTGTAGCTTAAATCTTATCTAATCTAACTCTTTATCGGACTCTAATTTAATGTCTTTTTCTTCATCTATAAACAAACAAAAAAAAAGGAACAAAAAGAAAGATATAGTTAATGGAGTATAGCATATTTAAGTAATTATTCATTTACCAAAAGAAATGAGTCGTGAGCGGGAAAATTTGGGCCTCCAAGGGGAAAGCACGCTTTACCAAGCCTAGGCACGCTTAGCTGCGCATTAAGCGGTCAACGTTGTCCGTTGACCGCTTAGCCTCAAATTGAGACGTTTTCATCTCGCTTCGTGCCTAGGAATCGCCTGGTTAAAATATCCATTATTTTCCCATCTAAAATGTCCATTAAAATAGCTTAAGCCCTTCTTTAAGCCACATTATTATTCTTCTACTATTTTCAATCATACATTTTTCAATGAAAAAATATTTTTCATCCCATCAATAATTTTTCCTTCATTTTCAACTATATTTCTCATCAAAAAAATGCATTCTCGAAGCAAAAATGTGCACCGAACAGGGGCTAAAACTTTTCTATTGTTATAAACTAGAGTGAACAAAAGACAGAAACCAATAAATTTGTGTATATTTTATTGAGATTCAAAATCCCATATTTATGAGGAATGATTAGGGATACAAGGGTAATAACTTCTAGGAATACAATTGTTATTTACTAATAAACTTATCATTTACAACACTCTCATTTGAATGACACATTACAAAATATCTGACTCATTAAATTCTTGTTAAGAAAATTCAGTGGGACAAAACTTGACCAGATGAAAAAAAAAAAGTACAACTGCTCTCCTAATTTCAATTTTTTGAATCAATTCATTATTATCTTGTATGTCAGCATCTTCAATATTGAAATTTCTTGTGAAATATGTCTCATGTTATCTTGTATAATTTTCAAATAATACCGTTTTCATATGAGATATTTATCAATCTTTGATGACCGTAGTAATATAATAATTCGAAAAATTAACTCTTGTTGATCTCTTGGATAATCTAATACATAGAGGAGACTTTGAGGATTATGTTATAGATATTCATTACACGAAGAATATGTCTCGTTAAAATCATATTAGGAAAAATCCTGTAGAAAATATACTAATAAAAGAAAAAGAGTAAATTATTCTTTTGAGTACGCTATGAAAATTGTCTCGGTAAAAACCTTGCTAAAAAAATTTAATGGGACAAAATCTTGGTCAAAAGAAAAAAAGTACAATACGTATATACTTCCCCTCGTAATAATATTACTTGGATTTTATGTTTCAGGCGTAAAATCCTTCAAAAATAGTTATACGAGTGTTTGCGAAATTCATTATGTAAAGAGTCGTGAGTCAAAAGAAAAGAGTACAATATGTATATACTTTTCCTTGTAATAATATTACTTGAATTTTATGTTTTGGGCATAAAATCCTTCAAAAATAGTTATACAAGTTTTCACGAAATTCATTATGTAAAGAGTCTTAAGTTTCCTATTACGACTTTATTTTTTCATTTTTATTTCGCATAAATATACACTTCTAGGTATTCGAAATATAGATCATGAAACTTTAGGTTTCTCTAATAAGTTTAATTTTAGTATGATCTCTTTATTTTATTTGGCCAATCATTATTTCGATCGATAAGTCTCAACGAATTTATTTCAATTTCACACTATTCATAATATGATGCATTACATCAAGTGCAAAAGTGTTATCAGAAACTTTTTATTTTTTATTCTATTTCTTTATCAACGAAGACATAACTTATTGTGATATCTCAATTTTCAACATATCAAGTATGTGCATCTGTTCTATAGTTTTTATATTGTATTATACCTAAATACTTATCAAAAGTATATGTCTCTTTAATGGGACAATCTTTGTTAATTGCTCCATTTTTATTTGAAGGTTTTTACATTAAAATCAAATATCATCATGTTTCAAGCATGTTATAAATTTATCAAATATAATATTAATTAATTTCCCTTCAAAGCATCACTTCGAGTTTGAACATTTAAAACTGGTGTGTGAGATATTGCTGATCTCTTTAATTAGTAAATGCATATGTCACGCATTTTCTATAACGTGAATTTATGTCGCAAATGTACAATGTTAAGTTTTGTAATATAATATGAAAGTTATGATGTCGAACCCACGGATTGTAATTTAATTCACTAAGTACTATAATTATGCAACTTCTATTTTATCTAGACAATTGATAAATGGTTGAATTGATGGTTTTAAATTAAACTAATGAGATTGGTTGAGACAAAATTGAGGAATACAAATCACCGTGTTAAGAAAGACTATGGAATGATTTCACCTAACCTTCAATTATGATTCAATGATTTTCAATTATTCTAATTAATTTTCTCATATTTAAATGCAAGAATCCTAATATAATTTTATTTCATCTCTCAAGTACCGGCTAGAATTTTATTCTAAACTTCAATTCCAATATCTCTATTCTGAATTAAAGCTAGAATTTACAAAAGTTCTGATTCTTTTATGGAGTAAGCCTCATAGATTTATTACCTTTTCTCAAAGTGTAAAAACCTACGTCGTGACAATCCTACGATCGTGCCTAAATTCCCCTCTTTCGAGTGTCAGAATTGACTAGCAACTTTTCATTCAATTATTGATCAGGTAATTGAAAGCATTAAAATCATGACACAATTAAACATATGTGAGAGAATCAAATAGAAATAATTATAAAATCATCAACCCATAATTTCCAGTTGGCTACATCAAACTCTAGATCTAAAATTTTAGTTCATAATGGATACAATTGGCAACATGGAATTAAAAATGAAAAACATGGATAAGAAGACAATGGTTCAGAAAAATTATTCGTTGCCGCTTGATTTCTTCTCCAAATTGTGCCAATCATCATTTTCTCAATTGATTTCTTTAAGATTTTTGCCTTCAGCCTTCTCGCCTCTTCTAGTCGTCAAAAGTCTACTTTCCAACCTCACAAATTAGGTCTTTATGGTGGTATATATAGTGTCCACAAGTTTTAAGACGGAATAGGGTTGGACCGGGCCGAAAATATTTTAGATTTTCAATTTTTTCTCTTTCTCGGGATCCGGTGTCGCGACGTCCAAGGCTGGAGTCACGACGCCGCGATTCCGTCTTCGGTGTCAGCTGGCGTTGGTATTTGTTTCATAGCTTTTTTGTCTGATATTCGATTGAAGTGATTCAAGATGTTGTGGAAAGCTGATTCAAAGGGTTACAACTTTTATTCAAAAACCATTTCCCAATTTAAACGTTTTCTATGTCGAAAATGAGTTTCAATATAAGACTACAAATCCGGAGCATAACTTTCTCAGTTGGAAATTGATGTATGATCATACTTTGATTATATTTGATCACTTTGACTTTTTTCTTTATCCCATTGACTCCTAACATTCTTGAGTCTTCATTGTAAGGTCCAACACAACTTTGGTGTATTTGCACCTTAATCCTCAAACTTTGGATCTCTTACAATTTAGCTCATTTCTCCAATTTGCCAAGTTTTGCTTATTTCCTTCAATTTCATCAATCTATATCACAACATCAAAACACTCATTAAAACATCCTAAAACTTTCTCAAGGGTAACAAAATAACATATTTAGTGACATAAATATCATGAGTGTAGAACATTCATCAAATACCCCACAAACTTAACATCTTGCTCGTCCCGAGCAAAATTATCTTTAACACACTCATGCAAACTAGATAAAGATCAACACATTAGATAACTTGCCAAAAATATCAAAGAGTGTAAAATTGTATATCAATTCACAAGTAATTCCAACCCTTCCAAAATTTCAAAATACTATAAATATAACATTGAAAACCTAATTCTAGGATAGGAGAATTGTTCAAGAGGCAAGGGAAAATTCAACACAATTCTTCAAGAAAGCAAGGAGGAAAAATATCAAGAGATTCAAGAATAAGAGAAAAAATTGAAGATCTACATCCTAATTTTTCTATTCTCTTCCCTATCTTTTTATATGAAATTTAGTATTTTCATAGATTATATCATGAGCTAAATTCATTACCTAGGGTTTAATTGTAGCAAAAAACTTGAGAATACGAATTGATTGATTTTAGTTATTTCTATTAGATTTTCCGCGTGTGTTTATTTGTGTTATGATTTTAATGCTTTCAATTAATTGGTCATTAATTAAATGATTTGATTCTAGTCAATTTCGACACTCGAGAGAGAGGAGTTTAGACGGGACCATAAGAATAACACAAACTAGGAAATTATAGGTTTCGAGATAAACTAGAATTTCTTTGAAGCATGTTCTATTTAAGAATCACGAACTTGATAAATTCTATATTTTAATTCTATTTAGAGATATTGGAATTAATTCTTATGATTAATTTTTATCCGGCACTCGAGAGAGGGGGTAGAATTACATTAGGGTTCTTGCTTATAAATATGGAAAATTGATTAGAGATATAACTAAGTTTTTTATAATCATATTTGATAGTTATGTGAAATCATAACCACAGGCTTCCTCACTTGATTATTCTTCTAGCTTGCATTCATTTGTTGAATTCGCCATCATATTAGTTTTAAAAAACATTGATTATAAAATTCATTCATCTAGATAAAATAGAGGCTATATAATTATAGTACTTAGTAGAAATTTGAATTACAATCCTTGTGGGTTCAACACTCTTACTCCAATATTATATTACAAAATTTGATATCGTACACTTGCGGTATAATTCACGTAGCATAAAATGCGTAACATTATCATTAACAGAACACACTGTCTTGATTGTGTAATCTGAAAATTATGCTCATAATTTGAGTAGCAATTTTGTAAACTTCAAGTTACGAATATCGTGCAATCATTTACCATTTGTATCAAATCTATTATATACAAATAATATCTGGATGGTCAACGTGGAAGATGATGGAACCCAATTTATCACCTCAATTAATTTTCAGAAATATAGAAAATTCAATCCCTATTTTAGTGGTGTATATTTAATGAGCAATTATCGATAAAAAGAACAAATAATATATAGGAATTCATTACATTAAAGAATCTTCTGGTTCTCCGTTAATTTGAATTTTTAATTTCGCATCATTATTGATCCAATGATGATTCAACTGGTCATACCAAATAAATTGAACTTCTAATTCAATATAAGATATAATTCAATTATTTAATTTCAATAAATATGATTAAATATTATATAATCATATTATAATCAATGTCTACATACATAAGTCATATATTTTCTTTCAGGATAAACATAAATTCATAAATTATACATAATATATTTTTCGAAACATGTACTACTTTGAGAGCACATTATATTTTATTATCGTTTTTCAAGAGCAATATATTAATATTCATCTGAAATATTGAAATCTTAGGATCATGCTCATATTGTTATTTGAAAAAATCAATTGTATAAGAATTTACTCTTCAAGAGTAAAAACGTAATTTTTATTAATACTCTTTAAGAGTAAGTAAAATATAACTAGAACATCAATATATAAATATGTATGTAGAAGAATCGACACGTAAAGAAATGAGATAATTTAATTCGTGAATTTACATAAAAATCGATCAATGTTTTTCTAGAATATTGAAATTATAATATTATGTTCTTCTAGAGCAATTAATATTCTTCTAAAATATAAATAATGTTGTGTTAATTCACGAACGCCAACAAACTATTATTAACTCTTCAAGAGCATGTTTTCTAGTAGAATATTAATATTTGCAGAGTTGTGCTTCTTCAAGGACAATATATCAATATTCTTCTGAAATATTGAAAATTCATGCTCTTCAGGAGGAAATAATATTCTTCTGAAATATTAATTATAATGTTGTTTTATTTCAAGAGCAATTATTATCAATTTAAATTTATAAAAGGACACCTAAAGTTATTTAATCAAGTTAAAGAAATTAATTATTAAACATGCATTAGTATAAAAATAAATCATTATGCAATTAATGTAACATGAAATGAATATAACGTAATCCTTAGTAAAAAAAAATGTATAGGAGTTGAAAAATAATTATGCACATAACAAAAATTGAAAATTTTCATAACTAATTAAAGTAGTCCTCAGTGAATATGACAGGTAGTGAATCAATAATTGGTAAAGAATAAATCATTATCATACATACAAATTATGACAGAATGTATATTTAAAAAAAAAAAAAAGATTACATATATAGAGGGTGTTTGATGTGGATTGTGATAGAAGTTTTTGAAATGTATGGTTGAAAATATGTGGTTTATATTAAATGTTTAATTTTGACTTTACCTTAGATTAAATCAAATTTTAATCCGGCCTAAACAAACTAATAATTAGCCAAAACAATAACCAGCTTGGTCTTCTTCAACACTAAAGTCACTCGCGCTCACGATGTCCTTATGCTAAATTTCTAACTTCCGATATCTTGAAAGGGTGGTATCCCAAATCTAAAAGGACAAATTATTTCTACAACTATCTAACGAATGAAGAATTTTGCAATCTATTCATTGAGCTTAATGATTTTTGTTGGACCAAATCCAATGTAGGAAAGGAAATTGAAATACCGCAACCTGCAACCTAGACCAAATTGTTGGGCAAATTGGCTATGGTATGTCCAAAAAGCACGTTGAATAGTCAAATTGTTGTTGGGAGCATTGATAGTGCCCTCGCCGCCAATTGGTAAAGGTGGTTACTAATGGCAGCCGGCGGCATGAAGTAGTGGTTGGGTTGGATTTGGGTGGCTGGGCTTTTGTACTTTTTATTATTACTAGTTTTACACCATGCGATGCACGGGTTGTGTTATTTTGATGGTGATATTAACGTTGAATGTTAGTGTAATTGGATTAACATTGCGAAACATTTGTAAAAAAATAAAACTATATATTGACATAGACGAGAAAATGTCTATAGTAAATGAATCTATGAGCACAAAACCCATCATTTTAACACAAATAAATCACTTGAGCAGACTTGTATGTTACACTGAAGCAACATGATTCTTAGTTTCTTGTCTTCCAAATTTCTTCTCATAACAATCTATTACCGTGGAGTGTTTCAACATTAGCTTCTCTTGCAGTTTCTTCTCCTTGGCAACCAGCTCCTTCACGTGTATATGAGGCAATAAAGCTATAAGACCATAAAATGTTCAGATTACCAATATACTCTTATCCCTTTACACAAATATGCCGTTCATGTTTGATAAGTACTTGAGACAATATTAGATATTATAATAAAAAATATTTTTTTTAATCTTTAATACTATTAGGTACTATATAATATAATTCTACAGTTATAGTTTTAGATACAACCAGTGTTAATGATAAGAAAATCAAATAGATAGAACATGAACCTTAGATAACATTTGAACAGCTTGGGAGGAAGATTGCAAGAATAACAAGGGTTCAATTCTTTGGACAGATTCTTAAGCAAACTATCAGCAGCTTTGCGAGCTGCTTTGCAAGTTTGCACATGACCGGTACTTGAAAGATCTCGTAATGATGCTTTTATTTTGTCGTGGATTAATCCAATTAGACAAATTGATTAAAACAAGACATGAAGATATACTCTATATAACAACAATTCAACCCAAGAGTACATATATAAGCTTTTGAAACTAAAGTACTCGTACACAAAGAAATGTGAATACATAATAAAGTGAAGTAAAAAGACTTACAATGTAGGACGGATGTTTGAATCCTTATTTTCATCTACAGCAACAATCTTTCTTTTTTACCAGAACTCACTCTCCAACTTACACAATAGGTTAGAGGCACCTTCTTCCTATATTTTGTTCACACACACTCAAAATTTATATGTATTACTTATTTGTGATAACTTTTTCGCATTTAAAGATATTTAATATCACGCTACTTGTTTATTGACAACACATCATGCAAACATGATTTACTACAATAATACAATTGTTACAAAAATTATTGACGAAATGATAACATTTAAAATCAATTGAATCACGTATAAGAAAGAAAGTTTTTTTTTTTTTTGCAAAACAAATAAAGTCTTCCAAAGAATCAATACATATTAGAAATCATAGTTTCGGTTTTATTATTATGTAAAGCAACATGTAGTACAATTTTCATCCTAATTAGTAATAAATTAGTTTGCTATTGCTCCAGCAGGGTGAGACACATCATCTTAGCAGCAACACAAGTCCTTGAAGCATTTTCACAGCTATAGAAATTCCCCAGCAACCTATAAGTTAGATCCAGAAACCTATTACTTTGACAATAGCTCTTTGAACAAAATATAGTATTGATTTCTGGAATTAGTAGATAAATAAATATAAGGTTCATAGATTAATAGACAAGGTGTTGATCGCAATTTGTTTAGTTTATAAACTTTTATGAATTGAGTTAGGGAATTTTTTTTTGGACAATTGATAGTTCCGGCTAAAAATGTGCACAAAAGAATAGTATCATAAATAAAAAAGATTTTAGGTTAACTTAATAGATGATTAATTTAAAAGATGAAAAGAAACCTGATAGCATTCACAATATACTTCAGGCAACCAGACTTTTTTGCAATTGCATCCTCTCTTATTTCGTAGACATTTTTCTGGACTCATCCTGCAATGAATAATAAATAAAGAGAATATTTAAATGCGCTTAAGCACCACATGAGTAGAACATGAGTCCAGAATTCACTGGCTAACTTGACTTTAGATAGATAATCCGAGCTCCTAATCACTTTGGGAGCAAAAGCTAGAGGATTTTTGGATTAAATCTGTTTGTGAGTTGCAAGGACAGTGTCCTCATGGGTAGGCTTGGTACACAAATGTATGAAAAAATAATTGGAAGAAAGTTTTTTTTTGAAAGAACTCACCGAAGAAAAAAAAAGCACAATTAAGTTCATTGATTCCACCAGCTTGAAAATAGAATACTACTCATGGAAATTAAAAGTAAAAATTAAACTTCAGGCAAATTACATATAAAGTGAAAATGTAGACTCATTAAAGGAAATGCAAATATTCCACACAGATGGATGAGAAATAAATTGAAAGAACAATTATTTTTTTGGAACCTTTACTCAAGCAATAAATATTAAACTACATTCATCAATTCAACCAACTTGCTTTAGGAGCACATAAATAAACAGATAATTAGCACCCATTTCGCCAAATAACCAAGAACCCTTCAAGAAATTTCCCACGAATCAATTTATAAGAACTTTAACATCTAGAATAAATCTTAAATCAAGAACTTGAATCATCAATGACACAGTATCATTCACATGACGTCGTCTTGCATCAAGCCTATAAAAAATAATGGTATAAATCTTTAGCTGTAAAATTTAAGCAAGATCAGTAGAGAAGACGAAAAAATAAAGAGAATCCGGCAAGAACGTCAAAGACTCAAAATTATAGACCAACACTCTTTCTTCCCATACTTCTTCAAATAAATCTTATCAAAACCTTGGCCTAACCATTCCCTTAAACTAACTAGCCCATTCCCATAATAACCCAGTACCCAAAAATAGTTGACATATCAATGTGAGCTAATATTCCAAGAAGTGGAGGTGGCTATAGCCAACAAATTCTGAATTGGGAAATCAGTCAACAAAGACATGGGCCACCTGCACAAGTTTAAGGGTTACAAATAAAACATATTTCAGACTTGCTTTAAATTTGACATAAGAAAAATATTAAACAAAAAGGTAGGATATTGACTTGATCTTAGAATTAACTGAAGAAAATACAGAGAGAGAGAGAGAGAGAGAAAGAGAGACAGGTAGGTAGGACATCAAACTTGATTCAGAATTAGCTGAAGAAATATTAAGAAAAGCAACATAAAGTGTTGATGACTACATTTATATGAATAAATTTACGGAGGATGCTATGTGTACAAAATCTTTTACATAAAGTTTTACTAAATCAACACGTGGCGACTCCCTATTGAGGACGCTTGTGTGCCCGGGCGCATCCCCAATAGGGGGTTGTCACATGTTGATTTGGTAAAACTTTATGTAAAAGATTATATACATAAAGATTTTTCCTAAATTGACATCCTCTCCATCATGTAAAATCTAATATAAGCAAATCAACACTATAAACTAATATAAACACACAACTAATTGATTATTGTCAATTCTATGATGTAACATTGATCAGATCACAACAAAATGAAAAATTAAATATGAAATTAAATACAGTCTTTCAAAATCATATATCCTAACATTCATTCCACATCATTCCAGTCAAATTTAAAGCCAAAAATTAAATATAATCATTATTTTTCTTTAATTCAACTATTTTATGAAAATGAAGAGAAGAATTAGACTAGATAAAAACTACAAGCTCTTAGCAACTAAAAGCATAAATTTTGAATGAAAAAACACATCTTGAAAAATGGGCATGCTTAAAATTCAGAAAACACCCGTACACTTCACAACACGAAGCCAAAAAAAAAAAATCGACAAAAATAGACCAGAGACGGGGTGAGGAACAAAAAACACAAATTACGAACAATATGTTACATAAACAACTAAAACTTTTAAAAAAAGAATGAAATAGAGAATACAAATGAAAAACACGAACAAATTTGTCTTTATTACAACGTTAATCTTCAGATCTGTCGAAGAAAATGACGAGCATGAGAAGCAATTTGTAGGGTTTCTTCAAGAATAGAGAGAAAATGAAAAGGACGAGATATAAGTGCAATGATTTTTCAACAATTGTGGCTGACTATTCACTTAACCAGTTGGTGAATAGTAAATGTCCAGTTAGAGTGTGAAATGGGAAGCAAGCATAATTTTTCAACAATTGTGGTTGACTATTCACTAACCGTTAATGAATAGTAAATATCCATTTTAGCGTGAAAAGGAGGGCAGAAAAATGAACAGTGATTGAAGTATTCACTTTTTTATAGGAAGTAGTGATTATTATTATTATTTGTTATTTTTCCTGTTTCAATTAAAGGTGGGACTATATGGGAAGAGTTTTCAAATTAGTCTTGGTCAACAAAACTTTTTATAAAAACATAAAAGGTAAATTTTACCCTTAATGAAATAAATTTTAATTTATTGCAAAATATATTCTTTTATTATGAATAGTTTTAAAAACTAGTTTTTATTTTATATTTATTTTATTTTCTTATTCGTCTTCACTAGATATTTCTTCTGATTTTACATCAATTTCTATTTCTTCTAAGTTAACTTCTTCACATTCATCCCTAATTTATTCAAAGTCTGTAATTAGTATTCTAACTTTCTTTTTTGGACATTCAGTACTTATATGTCCTTTTTTCATTGCAATTCCAACATTTACATCATTTTTTATCTAATATTTTTTTATTATAGATTTATATTTTCTTTTTGGTTTAAAATATTTCTTTTTAAACTTTTTATATTTTATATTTATATTTTTCTTTTATAATCATAACATCCTTAATTTCCTACTGATTCAGTATCTCTACGACAAATTCTATATTGTATAAATCATAATTGTTTATAAATCATTTGATTACTGGGTTAATTTCACAAATGGTCACTGAAGTTACAGCAAAATAACAAAATGGTCACTGAAGTTCGAAACTTGCATTAACGGTCACTCAACTTTTAGACACTTTCAAAAATGATCACTGAGGTAAGTTTTTGGACCTTTTTGTTCTAATTAAAACCTATGTTAACAAAACACGATCCCTTCAAAATTGGAGGACATGTAGTGCAATTTCCTTTTTACAAAAAGACCAAACCCTATTCCTTTCATACTATACAAACCCAGACGCCACTTCCCTTTCAGTTCGAAGCCCACACTCCAACTAGCGAGAAGGAAATCATTGTACACCGGCCGAAAGTCAGCCTTGACACTCCCAAACCGTAGGTAAGCTTCCATTCTACCTTTATCATCAATATCTTCTTCAAAAACCGCACGGGACAGTGAATAAACTTGCAATTTTTTTTCAGCGAAAATCGAAGTGTGGGGACCACAATCTTCTAAAATTTATTCGACATGTCGGATGTGGAGGAACAAGATGAAGGTTAGCATTTTGGTTTTAACGTTTTTTGTCTGTATGTATTGTTGCGTAAAGGTACCTTGGACATATTTTGGGTCCATTTTAATTGGTTCTTTTTGTGTTGAAATGGAATAAAGTCTCCATTAATTGGTTCTTTTTGTGTTAGTTCTTCTTGTAGCCTGGAAAATAAAGTCTCCACTTTAATTGGTTCTTCTTGTAGCCTGGAAAATAGACAGAGAAGTTAAACCCCGTTGAACCATAGGTGACTCGTAATAGACAAAGCTCCAAGGATCAATTAGTTGCAAAAATTACAAAAGAACCACGAGACACTAACAAAAGTGAAAGGATTTCCAGTAGAAGACGAAAAACTGTCCAACAATACTACAATAGAAACTAAGCATTCTAAAGAGTGAAATTATACAGACATTATGATGTAGGAGATCAGCCCATAGATTAAATTTCACCACACAGGCTTGGTTCTAGTTTAATTTCCATTTCCAACATAGGTTTGCATTTCTTGCAAATACATTATTTTACCGAGAAGTTGTCATTTTGACAGCAAAAGTCGTTAGACTTGTTCTTAGCCCTTCTTATATGATTGTAATTTCCATATTGTTGTAGGAAAATATATACAGAAAGCTTTGAGGAAGCTCAATCTTTTTTTAGTTCATTATTGACCATTGAGCACACAGTTTTGTTTGCCCAGTATATGTGTCATTCCCACTGCTCTATGCATGCATGTTCATATCATCTTCTTCATTTATTATCTATAAATCCATCACTACAATTAGAGGCTTTACCCCATAAATTATTGTCTCTTCCTACAGATTCTTATTTCTCACTGTACAGTCAGTTAATTCCTTTTTATAATCCCCATTGTTTAGGTGATTTAAACAGTGCTTCGGATAAAGAAGATGCCACCTTTAATGATTCCGATTATAGCCTTGGTGAAGAAGATGACATTCTCATTCAGAAAAACGTTACACAGAATATTGAACTCAAAGTCCCATTTCATGATGGCTTTGAAGTGTGACATTTTGTTAAACAATCTTTGTGAAAACGGTTATTTTGAGTCGTTCTAAGTTATGAAGCTGTTATTTACATTGTTATATTTACATTGTTATAGCGAATGTTGTAGTCCGGCAAAACACATCTATTTTTTGGTGAACTGTTGAATATTGTGAGTTGTTGTATGCTATGAAGTTGTAATGTAAATTGCTATGGTGAAAATTTATTTTCAATGTTTTGGTGAAATTGGTGTTTTATATGGTTGGAAAAAAACGGGTTATTTATTATGGTTGGAAAAAAATTTGAAGCAAAACAAGTTATTTATTATGGTTGGAAAAAAATTTGGAGCAAAACAAGCAAAACAGGCAATTTCCTATGGTTGAAAAAAGGGGACTAAAAAGAGGTTCACGTCAATTTGTTCTTTTTGTAAAAAGGAAATTGCACTATTGCACTATAGGTCCTCCACTTTTGAAGGGACTGTGTTTTGTTAATATATGTTTCAATTAGAACAAAAGGTCCAAAAACTTACATCAGTGACCATTTTTGAAAGTGCCTGAAAGTTGAGTGACCGTTAATGCAAGTTTCGAATTTCAGTGACCATTTGTGAAATTAACCCTTTGATTACTACACATTGTACTTATTTCATCATTTATAGTTCTTATTATAAATCATAAAGTATAGGCTTCTACATTTCTTCCAATTTGTTTTTCTCTAATCTAATTTTTTTGAAATTAATTATTCAATGGTGATGATAATTTTCTAATAAAAACTTCCTTATAATAATTGTTATCGACTCCACTTCCAAACATCATATAATAATATTTACTATATTCACAATAATATTCAGCAAGATAACACATATTACAGATTTGTAAATGTTACATTCTATTTTTAGCATCTTCTATTTCTTCTGTTCTAGCTCTAGTGCTTTCTGTTACCCAATCTTCTCAATTCTCTATAAATTCTTGTGGCCACTCTATTTATACCTTCACTTATGCTAATTCCAAATCCTGCTTCAACACTATCTTTTCAAACACTTTTTTTTTTGTATCTTCTAATCCTTCATACCAATTAGCTATATTTCCTTTAAAAGTTGCTAATAAATTTTCAGTCCTATTTTTATTATCGATATTACTACGGTTATAATTAAAGTGTGTCATCATATTAGTACTCTATTCATTTATAGCTTTTCTAACATCTAATTCACAATCTAAGTTTAAATTGATCCTGCAATTTTCATTAGGTTTGATTCTCTTAATACTTGTTTAAATTGGTCTCTGTACATTTTTTTTCTAGTTTTAAAATCAACTTTTGTATTAACATATCTTCTAAGGTCTATTTCAGCTTCACAGCTATCTGTGCTAGTTTCTCCATAATCTTCTTATTTAACTGCTCGTGGTCCTCCCGTTCTTCCAACCATATGATTTTTAGTTATTTTTTCACAAATTTTTAAATCTTCTAAGTGGAATATTAGGTTTTCCATATCTTCGTTCATTATTCTTCTATGATTAATTTTCCATCTCTTTTTTCTTCTTCTCTTTTTATAAGACATTCTTCTTGTTTTTTAAGATCAATTAATATTCTTTCAATATCATCTTTTAATCATCCATTAAGTTTTATTAATTCTTCATATTTTTTAATTTTCTTTCTAACTTCTTTAAGTTCTTCTGTATAATCTGGTTTAAATGATTTTTCTTTGTTTGGATTTTTTATTATTCTGTTTAAAATATTTTCTATTTTCAAGAAATTATTTTGTAGTTTTTCTTTTTCTTCTTCATAGCTAATTTCAATTCTAGTAATTTTTTCATCAATTGTTTTTTATACCTTTTTCTATTGAGCTAATTTTATCATTCATGCTCATCATTTATTTTTCTTACAAGGTGGTTTAACATTTTCAAATCGTAATTTGTTTAATGGAATATCAATTTTATAATTAATAATATCTATTTTTTCTTCTAAATTTGCAATTTTATTAATACTATTTTTCTATGCAATTTTTGATATTTGATTTTGGATTTCTTCGATTTTAGTTTCATCAAACATTTCTAAATTATTAATTTGTTCATTTATTTTATTAAATTGTTTGGACATATTTTTGCTTAAGACTTCTAGTTTTTCTTTAGCTATTTCATATTTTGGATCAATGTTATTTATTCCATCTATAGCTTCTATGTCTTAAGATTTTAATTGTCTTAATTGTTGCCATAAAAATGTATTAGTCCAATTTGTAGTCATATTTAACCATCCATCTATATTTTCTCATGAACTTAAGGGTTGAAATAGAGTTGTATTACATCCTCTAGTTTGATAACTTCCTATTGGGAATCTTATATTTTCTATTTCTTGTTTATCACATCTTACTTTTGTTGGTAGACTCATATTAGTCTGGTAGGTTTAAGAGATTTATTATATTGTTTATTATTTGTTGTATTTCTTTCATAAATTGTTCTTCTCTTCTTCATTCTCTCATAATTTTATTATTTATTAATTCTCTTTTAATTTTATTCCATCTACAATTTTTTTTTCAATTTCTATAATATTATTCCTAGTTATTTGTTCTTCTAAAACTTTTATTTTATTATCACAAAATTTTTTAGTTATTCCAGGCATATATTTTCTAAATATTTAAAATATTTTTGATTTTTGAGTTATAATTTCTTATAATTCTTTGTTTTTATGAGTATCTCTAAATTTTTTATTCATTATCATCAAAACTAAGGTCAAAATCATATAATTAAGCAATTTTATTATAACTCTCAGACTGTTCTATAATTTCGAAGATTTTTTTTTCACTATCTAGCCAGAAAAATATAATTATTTTTATTATTTCGTTCTATAATTTTTCTTTTAATACAGATGATACAATTGTAAGACATTTTTTTTATAATATCGGATGTCTCTTTTTATGAAATTTATTCCTCTAGTATAACTATCATAGGTTTCTGAGATTTCTATTATGTGACTATAATCAATGCTATTAGTATACATAAAACGTACAATTCTATAGAAAAATTTGTAATTTTCCATGATGAAAAGTTTTCCAGAGTATACAATCTTCTAAAAATTCTTATGTAATAATTTTCACACAAATCTTCAAATAATAAACTTTTTTGTAGTTTAAAATAAGGGTCTTACCACGCTTCGCAAAATAGCAAGAATGTTATACGTTCCTGGTCACCTTTGTCAAAGGAGTTGGCTAAAGTCCTGATAGTATCACAGCAAAACACACAAAAGGGCCTCAAAACTCTCAAACAGACTCACTGTGTAAAACAACACTCAAAGCGTAATAAGAAATTTATTTTAAACTCAAAGACTTTATTGATCTGATGATATCTTGAAATCTATTTTACAAAGATTGAAACTTCAAAGAGTCGTTTCTACTCCCTAATGAGAATGACAAAGATCATTTTTCAAGATGGTGCTTGTTTTTTAGAGATTGTAATTCAGGATGCTCCCATTCTTGAGAAGAGACTCAATTTATAGAAGGCACTTACTTTACCGAGAAGCTTCTGGCCAATCAAATTGCTTTACCTTTTCAAATGGTTAATACAATAATTCAAAAAGTAGATGAATTATTAAAGCATATGTCGGCTGCTTTATTACAGCTTTTGAGTTGTCTCATTTTTCTTTAAAGCTCACATAGTGCATTTGTGATGTCGTTTTCTTTATCGTCCTTTACTTGTGGACGAGGCCCATAAGTTGACAAGCCTCTTTAATGCATTCTTCGCTTCCAAGGAATTGGTCGTTGATGATTTCACAAATCTTATCTTCAATGATTTTTTATTCTTTATCTCATCTACAAATAAGAATCCAATTATTGCTCATTACATAAACTATGTATCTTTCTCCATAAAAGAATTGCATTGTTGAGCAGACTGATTTTATTCTGAGAGCTTGTCTGTAAATTATCCATTTTCTATTAATAGTGGGTAATTCTTTGAAAATCTGAATCTCCTTAAGTGGATTTTCATTATTCTTTCGAATAGTGATGATATGATGTTCTCCATATCATTTGGTTCTTTATATTCAGAATTAATTGTGTAAAATCTCAATTCAACTGGTTGTTTATCATTGAATTTTTTAACACAATTAATGAATTCTTTAGAATTAATTGTGTAAAATTTCAATTCACTGATCCTTGGATAAATCGTCGTTGGAAGGGTTGTCGAGTAAAAAGAACTTCATTCTCTAAAATTATATACCCATTCTGAAAATTCATAATACTCCTTTTCCATCTGATGTAGATTAGCCTTGATATGATGAGTAGTAATTATTTCCTTCGGTGATTTAAGGTCACTAATCGGTGTTTTTTTACATTCGTGGAATTCGAATTCACTGATAACAGTAGACTGTTTCAATGGGCCTTTTAATAATGATGTTTGAGTACTAGACTCAGTGGCTTCTTTTCCACTTGCAAAATTTTCCAACAATTTATCAATAATGATGGGTAATTGTTGTGGACCATTTTTTATGACTTTTTCCTCTTACGAGGTAAGAGAGTAATTTCTCTTAGATTTCGAATCTCCACTTGAGGTGGATATATTATTCTTTCGAAATGGGATATGACTAGCCTTACGGCTGTATTCACATTTTTCTAGATGAGCGTATTCCTGACTGCAAGTTGCACAAAATTCTAAGCATTCTGATAATTTACCAACTATTTTTCCTTTATTTTCATTTAATTTATCAATCTTTTTTCCACTTTCAACAACTTTGTTTGATAAATTGCACAAAGTTTGTCGAATATCTAGATGAACTTCTTGAACAACAAGATAATCTGCATTAAAATCTGCTAGAAGATCTTGCAATTTCTTTATAAATGCTTCAATCATGATTCCTGCTCAAGAAATCAGTAAATAAGTTATCATTTCCTTTAATATATTCAAATTTAAAATTATAGAAAGATAATAATAATTGCCATCTATGCAATCTTATATGTTAAGGTGAATTTTGTAATCTATTATTAATTAGTCCATTAAGTTGAGTATTATCAGTTTGAACAATAAATTCCTTGGATAACAAGAACATTTGGAATTTACTTATTCATTTAACAACTGCTAGTAATTCTTTTTCATTGGTTGAATAATTTACTTCAACATTATTAAATGTTCTACTAGTGTATCTACAAATTTCATTGAAATCGATTTTTAATAAAGCACTCCAATATAAATCTGATGCATCTGTTTGTACAATTAATTTATCATTTTTATCTGAAAGTCTAAGTTTAAGTAAATTTTTACAATTTTCTTTTAAGTTTTTAACATAAAGAGCATATTCTTCATTCCATCCTAACTTATTTGATTTTCTTAATAGTTTCTGAAATTTATTTCTTTTTTCTGCAAGTTTTTCTATAAATCCTTCAGCATAATTAAGATATCCTAAAAACTTTTGAATTTGTTGCTTATTTTCAAGTTTATCAGGAAATAAAATTATCTTTTCAGAATTGTGAGATTGCAATTTTATTCATTCACTATTTATTATGATTCATAAAAATTTAATTTAATTTTTTGCTATTTTTGCCTTTTCCTGACTAAGTATTATACATTCTTTTGAGTAAAGTATAGCAAAGATTCTAAGGTGTTTAAGATCATCTTCATATATTTCTAAACAAACAAGTATATCATCAACATAAGTAATAAGAAAATTATAAGTTTTAAAATTTTCATCCATTCGTCTTTGATAATTTTGTGGTGCATTTTTTAATCCAAATGGAATAACTATCCATTCATAATATCCTTGAGGGGAACTAAATGCTGTTAACGATATACTGTTTTCTTCAAGCTTAATTTGCTAAAATCTAGATTTATAATCAAAATTTGAATAATATTTTTTTTATTCTTAACTATTTATTAAAACTTCTTTATTTGGTAGATAATATCCATCAAATTTAGTGTTTTTATTAAGTTCTTTATAATTTACACCCATCCTAGGTTTTTTTCTTTTTATTTCTGCATTATTTCTAACCATAAAGGCTGGGCTATTACTTTTTCTTATAAGTTTTTGGTTAAGAAGTTCTTGAATTCGTGCATGAAATTCTTCTGTATCTTCTTAATTATAGAGCATTGGTTTGACTATAATGATGATTGTTGGTTATAATAGTTCTATCTTGGCTATTGTTTTTGATTTTTCCCATTTTTCAAGTGGGTTATCATTATATTTTTGCTGAAAGGTCTCTTATTTGGTCAAGAGTGATTATTTTGATTGAATATTTAAGCAATTTTGGTATAAAATCTGTCTTTTTACCACGCCGAGCTAGCTGAATTCTGGATGGCTTAAATTTCTAGCTATTTTTAGTAGATGTCCTCATGATGTTTTTAATTGAATAATATAAATATTTTGATTATATTGACTAAACTGTTGTAAAAAGTCATTTCCTAAAATAATATCACAATCATTTATATTATATTGGTAAACATTTCTTATGGTTACTATTTTGGATCCTATGATAACTTGTATATTTTCATTTTTGTATTTTAAGGATTCTTTTGCTCCAGTTATTCCTTGTAAAGTTAATTGTTATTTATTTTCAATCCATTTTGATAATAAAAATTCTTTAAAGATAGTTATTTTAGCTCTTGTATTAATTTGGGCACAAGTAGTTATTCTTGATTCGAATACATTTATTTGTATGTATACACTTATTGAAAATTTTATTTCTCTGCTAATTTTTCCTTAGGACAATATGTAGTTATTCCTTGATTTATAATAAGAATTTCTTCCTTGTCTATTTTGTAATTATCAAAACTATATAAGAATGAATTTCCTAATAATATTGGATATTCATCAAAATTCATGTTATTATTTATATAACATTCTATGTTAAATAATAAACTTGATTTAGACTTGTTCTATGATATCACAAGAGTTTATTTTTCTTTCGAAGTCTTTATAACTATATGGTTCAACTTTTTTCTTTTTAATTTCTTCATCTATAAGAGAGCAAATATGATTTTGACTTGTATCAATAAATATTTTACTTTCATTTATTCATTTATTTTCATTAAAAAAATTTCTTTTCCATAAACATCGCTATTCTTATTTTGTTTTATTTTTGAAATATCATATCTTGTTGTACTGCTTCCAATAATTATCTTATTTTCTTTATAAGTTATTTGTTTTGGTATTATAGGTTGATCGATACTTACAGCATCATGATGTCCTATTTCAATTTTTTTTTTTATTTCCTCTATTTTTTGTTTTCTAGGTAGGATTGCTTCTCCTATATCTCTAAATTCTTTTTCGATTTCTATAAAAAGGTTTTTCTTTATATATTTTTCCGTAATTACTATTTGTATAACAATATAATCCTTGGTATATAATATAATAAAAACTTTATTATCATCTTTCAGGATTTTATTAGTCATCTTAAAATGTGGACTAAAACAATCATATAAATTTTTATCATTTATATGCACACAATATCTTGGATAACAAGTAAATTTTAATTTTCCGTAAGCCAAATTTCCTTTGACCATTCATAAATATTCATTTTCTGTTATACATCTTTCATCTTGTAAATTAAGTATTATATGACTATTAATTTCTTCTTTAAAACATGATTTTATTATTATTATTTGTATTCCAGCAAGGTAGACACAAGATATATTACTTCTTTTTTCTTATTTTAATTTTCCTAAAAATTCATTAACATTTCTTTTTGTTATTAGATTTAATTTTATTTTTCCTTGTGTATGTTTAATATCCATGACTTTTTCTATTTCATGATATTTATTAGTGACTAACTTTTTTCTTCTAAAGGCTAATCCTAGAACATTAAATAATCTATTTTCTTCAGGTGGTTTAAGATTTAATTATGCTTTATTGATTTTTCTAAATTTTTCCAATCAAATTTTCCTTTTAAAACATATCATTCTATTCCCTCATATACTTCGATTTCTAAATCCTCAATATTTTCAATTCTCACGATCTCTATGGCTCTAATATGGGTTGTGCAAAAATATAATTATGAACAAAAATTAATTAAAATCAAATCAAAATTTAAGGTTAATTTAAGTTATTTTCATATATTTCCCGACTATATGTACGTGTTCAACAAAGATGAAATTTAAGCAAGAGCAATAACATTAATGTTTAACACTGAAAATAACGAAAAACATCACAGATGGATCAAAGGTTATCCGAAACTAATACATTATGGAATCATGCTATATGTACAATATTGGTTGACAACATTAGTTAACAACATCCTATTCGACATTATCATATCTATCCATTAAAAAAAAAAAAACTATTTTCTACATCACATACTAGGGTTATGGAATCACATGATTGTCAACCATTGTTGTCAACCAATATTGTACACTTAAATTTTGCAATTATGGATGATGTTGCAAGAAAAATAAGTTGGGGACCGAATCGCGATACTTATGGGTTGGGGACCGATTTTGAATTTTTCCTTTTTCTCACCCCATGATTTTGGTTCGAGGTAGGGATGTAAATGAGTCAAGCCGAAAGTCATGACTTGGGGTAAAAAATCAAAACTTGGCTCGGGCCTTTATCGAGCCTTGCAAAGTGACTCGGTTATTTTATTTTATTTTTTAAAGACGTGAAATTCGAATTCTTTTTAACAATGTAAATTATGTGCAATTTATACTAATTTGAAATTTCGAATTTCGAATTTTTTAACAGTCACAAAGTAGCTGTAGCTGCCTGATATAACTATGGATATATTATGTGCTAAAACCAGTGGCAAGTATGAAATTTTGGATTCTAATTTTGTAGATGTTATAAAGGTAGCATTTCACATGCCTAATAATAATTTGCAATTGATTGATGGAACAACGGTAAATGAATGAGAACGCATAATAAAGGGTTTCTGTTAAATTATGTTTCAATTTTTAGCACTGCAAGGTATGTGCCTTTTATTTTCAGTGTTTTCCCCATTCTTAGTTTTAGTCAGCATTGAATATTGATATGGTACATTACACATTGTTGTTCACAACAAAAAAGAAAAATTGGGTATGCTATGTAAATCCTTTTCTATGACTCAATGCTGGCTTAGTCATGAGCCGTTGCCAAAAAATGAGGCTCAGCCCGAGTGAGCCGAGGCAGCTTAGACTTTTTACAGGTCGAGCTACAAGCCGAATTGACAGCCCTAGTTTGAGGTTTTTACAAAATTTCAAGTTGGCCATTGAAAACTCATTTAGCACTTGTTTGAGCCACATTCTCATTTTTATTCTAATTCTACTCATTTTCAACCACACATTTTTCAATAAAATAATATTTTCTATCACATCAATAATTTTTCCTTATTTTTCAACCATATATTTACCATTATATCACAAAAAAATGCACTCTTCTAAAAGTTGTGCATCAAACACACTCTTAATTACAATTTATTACGTTTTCACCATTTGTCATTCAATTAAACATCAACATATAGCGCCTGTTTGGAGGGGATTCTCACTCGATTTTAATGAAAATTTGGATGGTTTGGAAATGCGGGTCTCCTCTTCCGGTCACAATTCTTGACTCAATATTTGCTAAATTACCACAAATGCCCTTCATTCAAATAGAATGAATTGAATGTCAAAAGTGGTAATTTTGTAAAATCTGGTCAATAATTGCAGCTCAAATTTTCTGTGTAATTCTACAAGTTTTTGCTGAGCATCTCTCCAACGGTCTAAATTTTCATTAAATCTTATTGAGAATCACCTCCAAATAGGTGCATAGTGTGGTGTGACATTCATTGATGCCAAATGGGAATACAAACCTAATTCACTTGGCTAAAATCAATTCGATGGAGTAAAAACCTCTGTTGTCGAAAAATAAATTCGGATATCAATCTATCCCTAAACTAACCATAACCTTAATCAATGTTAATAGTTGTGGGAAAAGCATGACATTACGATCTTGTGAAAATATATTTTATCCTCTAAATCAAAGCGGTACATTGTAGGGGACCAGCAATAAATGCCACATTTGATTATACTTTTTTTTTTTTTTTTTTTTTTTTTCCAACCGAGTGACCAATAGTGAAATTGTTATAAACTTTAGTGATTGGATGAAGAAAAAAAGATCAACCTGAAATTTCGTTCAAGCATCATTGACATTAAGGCTCCGTTCGATAGAGATTAAAATTGAAAAATTAGCCGTTATTGTTGACTTTTATTTGAAGAGTGAGACCCAATAACGACTATATTTTCAATTTTATATTGCAACCAACAATTATCACTTGCATAGTCTTAAGTCCTAACGTGTTATTTCAAGTTTAGAAACTTTTCGTAAAAATCAAGTTTTAGCATGTTAACACATTCTTTTAATTCTTGGATTCAAATAAGAGGGTGTTTGGTGTATATTAAAATTGAATTTTAAGTGGATTGTGATAGAAGTTTTTGAAATGTGTGGTTGAAAAGATATGAGACCATGAAAGATGTGATTACTTAGATTAAAATCAAATTTTAATCCAACCCAAACAAGCCCTAAGCATCGGTGACATTTTATGCTAAACAACATTGACTTGACATATTACTTCATTATTACATTATAAATTTAATTCAAATCTTATTCGCCAATAAAGTAATATTCTGTATCACCGTGAATTGATATATCCTTACCAATAATATAAGAACCAGTTGAGAAAATGATTGTTCACTGTTTACCCAAAACGGGGCCGTTTTGGATGCCACTGTTCATCCAACTTCTCTGCTCTCTTTTTTGCTCCCCAGCGGGTGCAATACGACTTCGTCTGGGGCCTCAAAACATCCCAAATGATATTGTTTTTGTTTCCACACAGAGAGTGACACCATAATTAGGGTCCTCTTTGTACCTTTCATTGTCTTCTTTCCAAGCCCTGACACCCATGCAGAGCTTTGATTGTTCAGATCATCATTTCCTCCTATCTTTTCTTTCTATTATGCGCTAGGGGTTCTTTATCTCTAACAAATGAATTGGCTAAGACAATCTCACACAAAATCGGAGGACTCAGAAATGATCTACCGAGAAATAGGCTTCATGATGTCAAGAGTTGTAATATTGGATCTCACCCCCCTCGAAAAGAGTTTCCATTTCTATGTTCCTGTGTTTTGTGTATATGCTTCACAATTATGGACTATTCAATCACACATTTTTATATTTTTTGGAATAATAAACTATTAATTACCAAATTCCCTGTATTCATGAATGACTTTGGTAGATAAAATGTGTGATTGAATAGTCCATAATTTTTTAAAACTTTTTTAAAGTCTATAGATATCTATATTGAATATGTTAGGACTTTTATAAAGTTTTACCGTTGCAAAGTGGGTGTGGATCTCGGTGTGGGAATTGTGTTAGAAGCAAGTTAAAAAAAAAAAAAAAAAAGGCAGCCGTGGGCACATTTGGGTGGCAACGGTAAAAAAAAATTGATATAAATTTTGTTTAAAACCAAGAACGTGGGAGCTAAGTTTAGAGCACATGCTTCCATGTTGAACTAAGTTGCGACCTTTAGTGTGCAAGCTTTTAGTGTATCTTTTAGGTTTCAAGTCAATTTTATAACAAACTAATCCTGAAGATAAGACGAAGAGCAAAAGGTTCGATCAAAATAAAATGGAGGCATTTTGTGTTGTTCAATCACTTGATTTAAAAACTTAAGTTATTAAGACTGTGTCTGGGAGAGTTTAAATTGTCCTAAAAACTGATTTTCCTATCGTTAACTACTGAAGCTGGACCCCACCTGTGACACAGCCAGTCAACAATGACTGATTGTCTTCATCTTTAACAGCACAAAAATCAATTTCTTGGGTTGAATTAAGCAATCCCAGACAACCCCTAAATGGAGAAAATTTTATTTAGTTATATTTATATTTTCGACATGCCCTATTACGTGCAAGTCTGGTTCATTTTTTAATCACAGACTTACACGTAGAGTTTTCACTACAGTGGTGAGATATGAACTCGTACTTTTAGTTGTTATGATTATATTAAATCACCTCATTTAAAACGTCTTAGGAGAAAAGTTATTTATATCTTCAGTTGTGGCTAATTATTGGACTTCCATTTGTGAAATAATTATGTGATTAACTTAAGAGTTTATCTTTCTTTTGCTACAAATGCCAGTATGCAAGTGATTTGTCTTTCCCTTAATTTTTGTTATACATATACAAGTCAAAACACTACTAAAAAACAACTTATCATCGATAGACAATTACCAATGAATACAATAGATTACCCGTTGGTGTTAATCATCTTTAATAATTAAAAATTAAACCATGCACCTACTGAATATCTGTAGTTAAAAGATAATCAATCTTTGTAACAAAAAAAAAAAAAGCCTCAGTTTGGTACTGATTAAAACTCAGATTCTAATCAACAATTAATTTTAACCATATATTTTATGGGTTCCACAACTTTTTAATCACAGATTTTATCAATTCTTATCAGAATTTACTAAAAATATGATTTCAATCCCTACTAAACAAAGGCAAAATTTTAACATCTTCATCCAAGGAATACTTCGTGGGTTAACATTAACTCAAATTATCTAAAGAAGATGGGTTCCGATATTAATTAATTTTAAAAATTAAAAAATTTCTAAAAATTCTCCAATTGAAAATTCTTAGTTGAATGGTAATTAATTAATTTTTTTTCCGAAATTTTTTCAATGTCTTCACCAATGAATATTCTGTAGGTGGAGATTAATTCATATTACCTACAAAAAATTCGTTACTAATATTAATCAATTATTCAACCATTCACCTATTGAATATCCATTGTTGAAGGGTGATCAATTTTTTTTCCAAAAAAGCTTCAACATCTTTCCTCGCAAAAATTTAGCCGTGAAAATTAATTCATATTACATAAGAAAAATTCGTTATTGATATTAATCAATTTTAATAATTAAAAAAAAGTTAACCATTAAACTACTAAAAAATCATTATTCAAGGGTAATCATTTTTTTTCAGAAAAAAAAAAAAAAAAAGTTTCAACGTCTTCGTCAACAGATATTCCATAGGTGGAGATTAATTTATATTACCTACAAAAATCTCATTGCTCATATTAATCAATTTTAATAATTAAAAAATTTCAACTATTCAAAGATTGAAAATTCGTAGTTGAATGAAAATCAATTTTTTCGAAAAAGATTAAATCTCTCCACCAACGAATATTCCATAGGCGATGACTAGTTTATATTACCTATGGAATATTTGCTACTGATATTGATCAATTGTAAAAACATTTTTTTTTTTAAACAGTCACCCACTAACAAGTATTTGAATGATAGTCATTTTTTTAAAAATAGTTTCAATCTCTTCTCCAACGGATATTACCGAGGTAAAAAATAATTCATATTATCCACGAAAAATACATTGTTGATCTTAATTAATTAATTTAAAATAACTAATAAAAAGTCTCAATCATTCACCTATTGAAAAGTCGTAGGTGAAAAATAATCATGTTTTTTCGACCTTTAACCTACGAAAAATTCGTAAATGAAGGTAAATCCGTTTTGTAAAGGGTAAATGGTTTGAAGTGATGGTTAAATCATTTATGGATTAATCGTAGGTTAAGTGTAATTCATTTAACGTTTGAATTTTATTACAGCAAAGTAATTCTATATATAAAAAAAAATTAAAATTAAAAAGGGTCAATCTAATCAACTGCGAAAATGCATACATGAAGTAGCTAGTTTACTCATTGTTCCACATCCATTTCATTGGGAATTTTGTCTTAAAAAATGAAAGCATGTAATGTTTAACATTTCACATAGTTCGTATTACTATTAAGAGTATGTTTGTCAGAGATTAAAATCGGATTAAAATTGAAAAACTAACCGTTATTGTTGACTTTTATTAGACGAGTGTGACTCAACAACGGCTATATTTTCAATTTTAAATGGATTAAAATTGGTACCAAACAAGCTCTAATTTTTTTCAAAGCAAATGTTAGACTTTAAGTTCTCATGCTTAAATATTTTAAGGGATGTGCTATAGGTACATAATTGTACTCATAGGGGTGTCCCACCCCCTATTGGTGGGGGTACCTGCACAGGCACCCCCACCAATAGGGGGTGCCGGGTGTCCATTATAGACACCTGTATGGATGCAATTATGTACCCATAACATTTTACATATCTTAATACAAGAAAAAAAATACTAAATTTTTTTCTCCTATTTGTAGGCAATGACAACGTATGTCGAAAATCTTTTGATCATAAAATCTTAGTAGCATAATTAACTTATTTAGTACATGTTTAAATCAATTTTAGTATAGTTAAACGTAGATATCAAATTAGTATTTAAATACTATTTCTAAAAGTTGAATCTTATATATTGCAAGAAAGATAAATTTATAATGTAAATCACAATATTTAATTATAGTCATTTGCAATATGGAAAATGATTATACATATTACTTAACTAGCCCGAGTTTGATTTAACTAAAAATTAGATTTTTAATATATTTTGTTAAAAATTGATAAAATATGTGATTGAGAAGTTGCAGATTCCTTATTGTCGTTAATGAGTTTGAGGAAAAAAAAAAGAATTTTGATATTGAGAAACAAAAAATGATTTTTTTTTTTTTAAATAAGGGCCGAGCAGGGCATAATAATTATTATAATCACAAAGAAAAGTATGTGTGTGTAAATAACTCGTGATCCATTTTAGTTTACAAAAATACTTTTAGCCCCTCGTTGGCTTTGCATCTATGTCGGCTTGAATATTGATGTTATATTGACTTTGATTGTTGAATAAAAACAAGATATATCAAAATTATTGGTCAATGTGTTTACATTTTGCTCAAAACAATGCAAGATGCGTTCTTCTGATATTTGTTCAAATCATATGGGCCATAAGTGGGCTCAAATTATGGAATGAAATAGATGGGACCTCAAGTTTATGGCCCCCATTCCGCGAAGCCAAGGCAAAAAAGTCTTAACCATGTGACCGCATGGGCTGGGAAACAAGCCTTTTAAGGCTGGAAAAATTAAGGCAGGTTTCCAAGTTTAAATTCTGGTGACTTTTGGTGAAAAGTTCGAAACCATTTGTGTTCTTTAAGTTTTGGAAGAAAATCACAAGTGCTTAAGTATTTATTCTTTTTCAAAGCTTGATCAATCCTACAAACCATTTGTCAGGAGTCCCTTTAAGCATCAATCAAATCTTAGAGGAGACAAATATTGTTTGGGGGCAACAATATCGTGTTTGAGTCTTTTTACCATATTTTGGTATTCTTTATTATTCCCTTTTGTTTTCTTCTCAATTCCCTTAAAAAGATAATATTCCAACAAAGTAGACAAAAAAATTAGAAGAGGGACAATACGTCTAATGTGTCTGGGTTACATGCTTATCCAAGAATCTCTACGACTCGAACCTTAGTTGAACATGTTGCTCTTCATCAATGTTGATGCAGAAAATCCTCACAAAATGTTATCACATCTCATCTTCTTGTTTAACGGTTGCTTAGTGGAATCTCCATCACAATAGAGCTTTGTTTTTTATTCATCGGTATGTATTCTTAGAAGATTCCCAGTGACTTCAGAATGTAGATGCTAAAGGGCATGGATAACTTATTCTCTGTGTACTTGCATTGTCGCCGAAGCTCGCTCCAAGAATCTTCAAAACGGTGTTTTCTGTGATCAGTTTCACATTACATTTCTCTACCAAATAACCAATCCAAATGACTCCAACCCACAACCAATATATTTATTTCGGTTGCTTCTCAATCTCATTCACAAAGGACAAGATAATGGTGATAATTTGTAAGCCATAGAGGCACAAGAAAAACAATAGAAGAAGACACAAGAGGAGGCGAAATACATAAAGAGAGCTACCGATTTTTTTCTCTCCACTAAGGTAGCCATTTTTTTTTAGCAAGAAGGCATCCACATTTTCTCTCAATTGTATAAACAAATCACACACTTTACGATTAGGGTAAAGACACCATATATATAGGCTATGTCATGCTTTAGTTGGACCAATAGAATGTTAAATGGTCAAGAGTCAATGTTATTAAGTAATATATATGGGTCGTGAGCAACATTAATTCTTTAAGCTATTTTCAATGGCCTACGTTGTTTTTGGGTTGATCCTTTGGACTTTGTCATTGGTAACAATCTAATCCAACGTTTACATCATAACTCAAGATTCATCAGGTATCAAAATCCAACAAATCTCCACCTTGATATCCAATTAGTTTGCAAGCAATCAAAACGCAAAGTTAACGCTTGCATAACCAAGGCAACCAATAAAATTGGGATCACAGATTTTACCTCATATTTCGAACCTGAAACACATATCATACTTACTCCATGTACTCACTAGGGCTAATGTCAAATAATAGCTAAGTAGAAGCATATAATAAAGGTAAACAATCAAGATCAAATAATCATGCGATGAAAATATAATATAGGATAATACACAGATCTTTTCCAAAATAAGTTCACACAGAACAACGGATTAACACTAAGTCAATCAATCAAACGATTAAAACACATATGCAACAAATGCATAAACGACCTCACGAAAAAGATCTCACCACACTTTTCATATCCCATTCCATATTACTCACACCTCGAGAACACATTCTTCTTCTCATCGTCCACCATACTCACTAGATTCATCACTTAACTCATGTTTTACGATAGACCTCTATAGATCCTATGTTCTTGGGACAATCTTCTATCACCACATCACTTCTCCTACCTAAGTAGATAATGAGTCTCCAGATAACAGAAGTGAAAAAAGTCGTGATCTAAATGTAACACTCCATATCCTTGATACAAACCACCAATTTACCCTATGCATCTATACTTCTCATCACCAATAGACATACAACACACTGCTAATACATCTTAACCCACTATGCATGCAAACAATTACATCAAGTAATTAAATTGCTTTCAAATTCGCGCAAATCCACATATCAAACACATTGAAAATACATATATAACCATGCAACATAATTAAACAATCATTAATGAAAAAAGGATTACACATGGATGCACATACAGTAACTAGGTTTACTCTTAATAAACTTCACTAGGATCATCACTCGACCCTATAGCCACATTCACCCACCTCTCATCTCACTCTTCTGCTTATCGTTTTTTGGGACAATCCTTCACAAAGTGTCTAAATTTACCACAGCCGTAACACCGGTTATCACCGGACTCGTCCCATCCATTGCCCTTCTTACCACCCTCATCACTCAAGTCACTACTCAAATCACTACTGTCTTGAGTTCTACCAAAATTAATGTGCTTAAATTCCATTCTACTCCTCATCATATGTAACTCACCATTCCTCTTGTAATATTTTTCAGTCTTAATTTTTATCTCCCTACTCCTAAAGAAATCTATGATAATCTCGGGTGTTAAGGTGTCCATACCATACTTAATTGTATTCTTAACCTCTCTATATGAATTAGACATAGAATTAAGCAAAGTTTATATACATTTTCATTACAATTAATGATATCTTGAACAAGTTTATTAAAAATGTCCATATTATCATCAAGATCCTTTAAAAGCTCTATTTTAAAACTGAAAAACAATTGCTAACTTGCAGTAAAAAAATCAACACTTCAAATTGGGCAAATAATTCCTAAATTTTTTTTTAGCACAAGCAATGTTACCCACACATTAACCTCAATCCTAATGTTACCACACGATGACGCGCTAATACTGAAATTTAAAGCTGGGATAAGCCAATATACCATAACGGACCAATCTGAGTCCACAAATACAGAGATGCGAATTGATCACTTTAGAAATACCTCTATTCGTCCTAAAGTCTCCAACAATCGTAAGAATCAATCAACCACAATCGAGTCCTGAACACACGAAGATGCGAATTGATCACTTTAGAAATACCTCTATTCGTCCTAAAGTCTCCAACAATAGTAAGAATCAATCAACCACAATCGAGTCCTGAACACACGAAGAACACAATCATCCAGACTTCGTCGTATAACTTGAAACAGAAAAA
Organism: Fraxinus excelsior; assembly: GCA_019097785.1. Lineage (NCBI taxonomy): Eukaryota > Viridiplantae > Streptophyta > Magnoliopsida > Lamiales > Oleaceae > Fraxinus > Fraxinus excelsior. The sequence goes on along the minus strand of CM032633.1, from coordinate 7,104,350 downwards.
TATATATTAACACCAAAATGTTACGAAAAATGTCAGGAACAATCTGCCTGAAGACAGCATCACCGAAAAGTTCTTCACGCGCCCTCATGCGTCACCTACACTTTCTGCACATGGTCGCCACACGCCGTTGCCATGCGCTGTCACTGGTGACATGCACTTGACCGTCAAGACTACCTCCACCTGTACGTCACACTAGTGGTCTTCGTTTGTCCAATAGGTGAGTGGTATGCCCAGATATCCATAAAACAACCTTGAATTTTTCACAATTTTCGGATAGCTTTTTGATTTTTTTGTAGCTTTTCTGATCGTTTCTTAGTCAGTTTTTTGAGCCAAATCCACTACCTTGAAGCTTTAATACCAATCGTCGCGGAAGCTCGCTCCAAGGATCGTCAAAACATTATTTTTTGTGCTCAATTTCACGTTATCTTTCTCTACCAAATAACCAATTCAAATGGCTCCAACCTACAACCAATATATTCAGACCGGTTGTTCCTCAATCTTACCTACAAAGGACAAGATAACGGTGATAATTTGTAAACCACAAAGGCATGAGAAAAACAATGAAAGAAGACACAAAAAGGAGGCCAAATACACAAAGAAAGCCACCGATTTTTTTCTCTCCACTAAGATAGTCGTTTTTTCTAGCAAGAAGGTAGCTGTGTTTTCTCTCAGCTGTATACACAAATCGTACACTTTTCGGTTAGGATAAAGACACCATATGTATTGTCTGGGTTAGACTTTAGTTGAACCGATAAAAAGTTAAATAGGCTAAGATTCAAAGCCATATAAGAGGTAAAATATGGACCGTGAGCAACGTTAATTTTTTAAGCTACTTCCAATCGTCTAAGTTGTTTTCGGATCGAGCCTTTGGACTTAGTTGTTAGTAACAATTTAATCTAACGTTTACATGATAACCCGGGATTCAATGGATATCAAAAACCCCATATGCATATTATTATTAGAGCATCTTTTTTATCAAATACCATCTACTTCTAAATATGGGTTTCTGCACCCTATATTTATGTATGGATGAGGGTTTGGTTTTGAGTGTTGACTCTTACCTCTTCTCTTGATTGAAAGAATTTATGTAAAGGAGGGTAAAATCTAACCTTATAATCCCTAGAATTACAATGAGGAGTGGAGAAGAACTTGTAAAAGCCAAATAAAACTTGAGAATACTACTACTACTTATATTTGGACCTCTACTTGCCAGCAATATTGAGATTTGGGGTTCAGCATCGGCAATTCTACTTATGTTCGGGCCTCCACCGCTTTACTGAAATTTTCAGTAAAAGCAGGGTATGGATAAAGATATACAAGAGGCAGGTCAGCTACTAATTAACAGTTAGACACCTTCCCTCTATCTATGCCAATATTACAGGGGTCGGAGAAGGAGAGGAGGACATCGAAGAAGTTACCCACTTGCCAATTCATATTGAGGTGGCTTAAATCTTTTAAGTCTTGATCTTCTGTATCTTCGGTAGACGATATATTTTGACCCAAAAATCATGAATCCAAATGAGCATGTTTTGGTGGAAGCGTTTCTACTTGCACGGTCAAATTGAAAGACACAAAAAATTTTCTGAAATAAAATTGGCAGTTTGCTATTATTCTAATTAATTTCTAACAAATCACGATTGCCAATGAATTTTTTTTGACTATATATGAAATAAAATAAATCAACATATCAAGGTCTTTATCATTTTACACAACTATTAAGATCTATAAACTCTTAGCCGACAGATCATATCACTCAAATCAGCCAATGATGTTGATATATAAGTAAAGTCATTAATCATTTCGTTTTGTTTGATGCTTTCCAGTTATGAAAAACCGTCATTTCAAGATTTATCAATATTGGTCAAATTGTACAGTACTGATCTTCGTAATTATATTCTTTTTCTGATGTTTCCAATCACATCATACAACCATAACTTCAATAAAAAGAATAATTCCTATGGAAGTCACGTTTAGCAATATACTTGCAACCTCATATGTATATAATTGAATTATTATTTTCAACATGCCCTTCACATACTAGAAAAGTTCGTTTTTCTTATAAAAGCATAACACATGCGAAATTTCATTTGGAAGGCGTTGAGACTTGAACCTAGGATTTTTTCCCGAATATGAATGTTTTGGGGGTTTTGAATAAATAAGAAGTATTACACAAAATGTTCTTCTAGTCATAATAAAATTGATGGTTGTCCAAAATATGTTATTAGGTTGATTATTTACAAGGAATGAGGACTTGAAAATTATGTAGTGCATCGTATTAGATTGAGTTGAAGGAAATAAAAAAGGATTAGGGAGCTGAGTGGAAAGCTAAAGACCATAACATCCACAAGTTGAACATAAGTAAAAATATAGATGCTAATCGAGAATGGATTTTGCAAAAATAAGATTATGAGTCAACAAGTGCAGGTAGCGTCTATAGAGTATAATAAGAAAATGATGATTGATGGTGTGGCAAGTCTTGTGTAGACCTAAATTTAAGTCCTTTTCCTAAAACAGTGGAATGAGTTAGAAGAGGTATACATGAAAATTAACCTAGCTTGATGTGACTGTAAAAGATTTGTATTTATAAAATTTCAGTAGATTTAGTGCTGGATCAAATGGAATGGGGGAAATAAATTCATGTAGACTGTCCCAAGTTTATTGGGAATAAGGGCCTCTCGCTAATTTTTTTTATTTGTCTGAGGTAAAATGTTCCATTCTTTCCAAGAGTGAGCAGTGCACAAAGGATGAAACACCACTCTAAAAGTTGCTATCAGTGTTCTGTAGTGTGTTGTATTTTATCCAGCAAGGAGGCAGCTATATCTCTACCTTTGTTAGGTGAAGTGGATATTTATTGGGATTTATTTTCCACGTGAGGTTTTTCTCAAGTCTAATTAATCAGATATTATTTGATTTGTTGCCACGTGACTAAATTTAAGAGCGAACCCTTTATATACGCGTCCTAGTTTGTCAGGTTGAAACACATCTATTCAGTTTATTGCTTTCCAGATTTTTTTTTTCTCTCATTGTTAAGGGCTTGTAGCTATGACAAGAAAGAGCAGGGGACGCCAAAAGATAGAGATGACAAGAATGTCAAAAGAAAGCAATCTTCTTGTTACCTTCTCAAAGCGACGCTCTGGTCTCTTTAAAAAGGCCAGCGAACTTTGTACACTTTGTGGCGCTGAAATTGCTATAATTGTGTTTTCTCCAGGCAAAAAGGTATTCTCTTTTGGCCACCCTTGCGTGGAGTCCATCGTGGATCGTTACATGATGAGAAACAGAACCCCAAGTTCCAGCACAATGCAACTTATGGAGGCTCACAGGAATGCTAGTGTCCGGGAACTCAACATGCAACTGACCAACATGCTCAGCCAGTTGGAAGCAGAGAAGAAGTGCAGCGAAGAGTTAAGCAAGATTAGGAAAGCCAGCCAAGGGACGTGCTGGTGGGAGGCACCCATTAACGATCTTTGCTTGGAAGAGCTCGAGCAATTGAAGGCAGCAATGGAGGAGCTCAAGAAGAATGTGGCCAATCAGGTGGAGAGGATCATTGTGGAGGCATCAAACTCTTTGCAGCCTGTTCTTGGGGCGTCGACTTCTAGAGGAAATGTTGGGCTTGATGTTGAAGTTAAGATTCCTGGCCTTGGTCTTTCAATGACTCCTCATGGATATGCATTTGGATATGGCGGTCCATTCTCCTAATTGTGGTGAATGCCACAAAGATATATCATCAATTATGATAGCTGAATTACCGTTGTCCCCACTCTATATTATCATGATAAAGTTGGTGCCAATAATACTGGATTTTGTTTATGGGATTTTATCACACTAAAATATTCATGGAAATACATTTTGATCTGAAATTGTTTTTAATGATTGTGATAACATTTTTGAAATTATGGTAGTTTACTAATCTAGCCTTTTGTAACGTTTGATGCTTGATTTTTTCAGAAAAAAAGAAACCAAATTTCTTTTTCTTGTTGTGAGAAACGTTTTTATGTGGGCAAGAATTAAGTATCATAGTGGCAACAGGTTCAACTGATTTGAATCTGGATGGATACTCAAATGGGGATTCGGACCGGATCAAGGGTTCATTTTTTTTTTTTGGGATTTAATTGCAAAATGATCTTGAATAAATCGATTTAAAGTATGTTTCCAAATGTCAATAACAGTTTCACTGGAGGAATTCTAAGACGTAGAATGTGATCATCTTGTTTTTGTGCAAAAGTTTTTTTTTTTTTTTTTTACGATAGCATTTTGGTAGTAAATCTTTTTGTAATTTACCTAGCTGCTAGCAAGCAGTCATATATGAGCGTTGGAGATCAATATATGTGATAAGTTAACAAATTTTTCAATGAAATTCTATATTAAATTCTTCTAACTAAATTAAGTTTGATATTCTTAGAACTGAGAATTAATGGATTAATATCCTACATATGGGAGAACTCTTGGAAAGTGAGTGAGAGGAAAATGACCACGTGAATGGTATGTTTTATAAGGTGGATTGAATTATACTCGGATAATATTGAAGAAGAAAACAAGCAAAAAGAAGTAACTCTTACTTATGAAGGGGACCCGGGGGGGGGGGGGGGGTGAGTGGGGGCATAGCACATTAATATTATGTTTAAGAAGGCCGATTGATGCCTACCAAATAACATTGAAGAAAATGAAGTTACAATCTCATATTTTCGGTATCATGCCCAAAAATGCCTGTATTTAATATTTCATAGTAGAACAAGTGTGTACTATATACTATGTATATGGAAATAATTTGAATACCCTTTAACAGCTTAACATATCAGTCACTAAGACAAATTATAGAGTTGATTTACATACCTTACACATTTGAATTTTGTCTCATTTGGATATTCGTTTAGGTCATGTTATCTTTTTATGGATATTTATTGTCATGAATATCATATGTTCATATATGTCAGCTTAAATTTTTATGGATATTTAATGTTAAGAATATCATATGTACATATATGTCAGCTTATATAATTTCCTAATAGTAACTAAAACTATTATGTGCCATGTACAATGATGGAATATAATGGATCCTACCTTCAATTGTGATTCGATAAATTATTTTGATTGATTATAGTGCTATATGTTGTGTTACCCGTACGTATGTTATAGCACTTCCCAACATATAAGTTTATACTATAAAAGGAAAAGAATCATCTTTATATTTCTCTAATGAGTATTTAAGTAAGGTTGAGTTAGACGTTTCTTCTTTATCATAATTTTCTCTTGAATTATCAAATTATATAACAGTGGGGTTGACTATGTAAATATACCATACCTATTTATGTCACAAATCAGAAAATTATGACATAAATTAAAGCTGAGTTTGCATACATGCTTATAGTCAATTAATCTTTAATATGCCATCTTAGAGCACATTACATGCATTAAGATTCAGTTTGATGTAGATTTTTTAGAAATAAATTTAGTGAAAAGTGATTTTTTTTGGAGAATGTGATGTTAAAAAGTAGGGAAAAAAATCAAGTCCACGTGTAAAATTATTTTGAGGAAATATGACGTCCAAAATATGTTTGGAGAAAAATGAATTTTAAAAATATTCTACCAAACATAGGCTTAATAAATAAAGATTTTTTTAACTACCAAATCAGGTGATCAAAACTCAAAATGTAACAAAAACTGCCAAATAAAATGATATTTGCCAGCTTTGATACAGATAGAAGTTGAAGTCCGTATTATAAAATGTACAAGTTTCCTCCGATGGTTTCTCATCCCAAAATCTTGATTGCGAATTGAATACTTCCCTATCCGTATCCCTATGTACAATCACATATAATTTCAGCCATGGCCAAGAAGCCTAGCATGGGTAGTGAAATTATCAAAATCGAAAAAGTAGGGATAAAGAATCATCTGCAAGTCCGAACTCTGATCAGGTCTTTTCAAGAAGGCTAGTGAACTTTGTACATTTTCCTGTTGACAATCTTTTCTCCGGCTAGAAAAGTATTCTCTTTTGGTCACCCTAATGTCGAGCCCATAATTGAAAGATTCCTAGCTCAAAATCCTTCTCCAAACACAAATTCATATCACATTCTTGAGGCTCATGAATGCCAGAATTTGTGAACTGAATTTGCAATTAGAAGACGATAGGAAAAGGGTGAGAAATTGGACCATACCAAAAAAACTAGCCAAAAACATTATTGGTCGCAAGGCTCTGTCAATAAAATTACTGTTGTGGTTTGATCCAAATTATAGTGGGTATTGAAATCAAAATTGGAGTGGTCTTAAAGAGATCAAAATTATGGATCTGAAGAAAAAGTCGCCACATTTTTGCAAGCTCGGCGCTAGCGCATGCTCGAGCTAGCCCAGTAGAAAACAACCCGAGACTTGGTTGCTCACCGCGCTGTCCTGTCGCTCGTGCGACGGGCTTGTTCGGCCAATGCCCCTTTTTCGTTTTTGACATGGTCTTGGACTCCTTTCTTTCAACAACTTGTTCTCTAAGGTTTGTGTGTGCGTGCGTGTGCACGCGTGTGTACACACACATACTTGTATAGAAAAAAACAGAACTACTATTGATTATAGTTGATTTCTTCTCCCTTGTCCGCGGTTTTTTCTCGTATTGGGTTTTCACGTAAATCTTGGTATTTACTTTCTTGTTTATTTCATTATCGTCATTATCACTCCATCTAAATCCATAACAAGTAGTATCAGAGCGATGTTGATTGTTTCGCATGACGACAATGAAATATGATATTCCGCTGTTGGATAGAAACACGAGATTGACTTTATGGAAAGTGAAGATACGAGCGGTTCTAGCACAGGTGGATTTAGAGAAAGCTTTGCTTGGCTTTGATAGGATGCTTGCTACTTGGATGCAGGATGAAAAGCAGCGTAGGGAGCGAAAAGTCCAATCACAAATTCATCTACATCTTTCAAATCAAATTCTTTATGATGTTCTCAAGAAGAGAAGTGTTGCTGTGTTACGGTTGAAGTTGGAGTAACTTTGCATGACAAAGAGCTTTACCAGCAAGGTACACTCGAAATAACGCTTGTATTCTCACTGGATGTTAAAAGGTTTGTCATTGGATGATCACTTAACTATGCTCAAAGAAATCGTGGCTGATTTGGAGATATTGGAAGTTACGTATGACGAGGAGGACTTGGCATTAATGTTGTCGTGTTCTCTTCCACCATCATATGTGACTTTTAGAGCTACTATTTTCTATTGTTAGAATACTCTCACCGTGGAAGAAGTCTATAATACTTTACTATCTAAGCAGAAGATGAGGCATCTTGTTGGAGGATCTGAGAATCATGTTGAATGCTTGATTGTGCGTGAGAGAAATCAAGATACGAATTTTAGCAGAAATATGAGGGGCAGATCGAAATATAGACATGTTGAGAAGACATGTCACTATTGTAAAAAGAAGGGACATATTAGGCCCCTGTTTGGTCTGGATTAAAAAATGATTTTATTCCAAGTTAAAGTCAAATAATTAATATTAGCCACATCTTTCATGGGTCTCACAACTTTTTAACCACATATTTTAAAATTTTCTATCACAATCTATTAAAAATCTAATTTTAATCTCCACCAAATACGATCTAGAGCTAATTGCTATACCTTGAAAAATAGAAATAAAGTTGTTAGTGCTACTTAGAAAGGAAAGTAACCTGCTAATACAGCGGGTGCTGATATTGTGAAAGATAGGCAAAGTGAAGGAGAGCTTCTTGTGATTCTGACATGGATTCGAAACCTTGTGAGGAATATATTCTAGACTAGGCTTTTACTTTTCATATGTGTCCCAATATGGACTAATTTTCAATAAATGAACGAGTTTCGAGAGGTACAGTGATAATGTGAAACATTGCGCCCTGCAAAAGTGCTGTAGTTGGTATAGTCAGAATCAGAATGTTCGAAGGGATGATTAGGATACTTACAAATGTAAAGCATGTTCCAGAATTGAAGTAGAATCTCTGAAGCGGAATCTCATATCTTTGAGTGCACTTGACTCAAAAGGTTATAGACACGCTAGTAAGGTGGAGTTTTGAAGGTGAGCTGGGGTGCTCTTGTTGTCATAAATAGATATTAAATCTCTACATAGTTATACATTTTACATGGTTCCGCAGTAATTGGGGATGTAGCATTTTATACTTTTTCTTTAACTGATGATGAAATTACAAAACTTTAGCATATGTGACTTGGGCATATGAGTGAGAATGATATGACAAAACTGAGTAAAGGGAGACTTTTTCATGGACAGAAGACCACCATAATAATTTTTTGTGAATATTGTGTCTTTGAGAAATAGAAAAGAGTTAGATTCATGAAAGGAATATACAACACGAAGGAAATACTTGAATATATCCATTAAGGTCTTTGGGGACCGGCCACGGTACCATCAAAATAAGGCCATTATTACTTGTTGACAATGATTGGTGCTTTCTCCAAGAAAGTTTGGGTATTCTTCTTAAAGTAGAAGAGTAATGTGTTTGGGACCTTCAAGGAGTGGAAAACATTGGTAGAAATGTAGACTGGAAAACAGGTGAAACGTCTATGCATAGACAATGGGTTGGAGTTTTGTTCAGGGCTGAAGACATCTTGAGACACTTGACATTACTTAGAACTTTTCAACAGAATGGTGTGACAGAACGGATGAATAAAACTTTGATGGAAAATGTTCGTTGTATGCTTTCAGATTCTGGGTTGCCTAAGACTTTTTGGGTTGAAACTGCTACTACAGCTTGTTTTTTGATTAATTGCTCACCTTCAGATCCATTGATAAAAAGACACCAGAAGAAGTATGGTCTGGTAAACCTTCTTGTTATTCTAATTTGATGATTTTTGAGTATCCTGCTGATGCTCATGTTGATAATGAGAAATTAGAGCCTAGGTCTAGAAAGTGCATCTTTCCTGGGTATAAATCAGATGTGAAGGAGTATAAATGTAGTGTCCTGAGACAAGAAATGTGGTTGTTAGTAGGGATGTAATATTTGATGAACTTGCTATGGTTCGTGATTTACCTATTGAGGATTCTGATAAAATTGAGAAGCAGAATGATTCAACTCATGTGGAGTTGGAAATTGGTTAAGAGGAACAATAAGAGGTTGCAAAATAGTCTACTATAAATCAGTCCAATTCGGGTCTTACCTACTTTGTCTACACCACTAGCACCCCAGTACTCAACAGCCAATGATAGACCTCTCAAATAGATTAGATCTCCACAAAAGTACGGGGAAACATATTTGGTAGTTTATGCATTGAGTGTGTAAAAACATTGATTCCACCGAGGAGCTTGCTATATATTTAGAGGCAGTCCATTGTAGTGATTCTAGTATATGGATGATGCTATGCAGGAGGAGATAGAGTCATTGAGCAAAAATAACAATTGGGACTTGGTGAAATTACCTAAAGGTAAAAAAGTTGTTCGCTGCAAATGGGTGTTCAAAAGAAAGGAAGACACATCAGGGATTGAAGATACTAGATGTTGGGGTTGAAAATTATATAGATAAAAACTCAAGCAAACTTAATGTGATAATAAGGACTCGATTGATAATGAAAGATTTTAACACTTTTAATACAATGATTTCACCCCTTTTTACTAAGGAGATATGACAAAGTTTTTGTAAGGATTGTAATGTGAAATCAAGTGTTCTTGTATCTCTCATCCTTCATGCCTTTATTCCTGCTATTTTTCTCTTTTTATAAGGAAAATCCTGCATGCATCTATCATTTACCCATCTTGTCAGCTACATTGTCGAGCTGAGAAAGTACATTCATTGGTATGTTCGGATTGGTTGAAGAGCTCGGCCTGTCAAGTAATTATGAATTAATCTCATATGTGGTCCTTAATAATTAATGAATTACTTAGGGAAGGAAGCTAAGATATTTCATTGGTGTGAATAGTGGGCGCTGACGTAAGATCTGCCAAGTGTCATGATTTTGTAGATAGTTTGTACAATGTGTAAATGATCTATAATCATTATGCTCCATCGAGCCTCGATTAACTACACAACCGAGCTGACCTTGCATTCTCGAACTCACATTAGCATGGGCTTACCGTACACATTGATCCGTATTTTACCGAACTCAGAGGTCAGTCATCAACACTAGATATAAAGCTAGATTCGTGGCAAAGAGCTAGAGTCAGATTTTAGTTGTTGACTTTACATACGTGTTCTCACCAATTGTGAAGCATAGTTCCATCCAGTCTTTACTTGGAGTGGTGGCTAAGAATAACTTGGAGCTTGATCAGATGGATGTTAAGACAACATTATTATATGGAGAACTTGAGGAGTGCATCTACATGCAACAACCTAAGGGGTTCACAATCCATAGGAAAGAAGACTGTATATGCTTGTTGAAAAAGTTTTTGTATAGACTAAAACGATCGCCGAGCAATGGTATGAAATGTTTGATTCATTCATGACTACTCAAGGTTTCTTTAGATGTAATTATGATAGTTGTGTGTACTTCAGAAATGAAGATAATTGATCGACTACATTTTTGTTATTATATGTTGATTATATGCTCATAGCAACAAAAAATAAAGTAGATGTTAGAAAAGTGAAGTCTCAACTCAGCAAGGAATTTGATATGAAGGACTTAGGTATAGTAATGAAGATTCTTGGTTGAGGGATATAAAGACCAACATATTTGATTCAGAAATAGTACATTGAGAATGTGCTTAGAAGATTTAATATAGTGAACGCAAAGGATGTCAGTACTCCCTTGGCTGCTCACTTCAAATATTATCTAGCTTGTGTCCTTAGTCAGATGAACACATTGATTACATGTCTCGAGTTCCTTATTCCAGTGCAGTTGGTTCGCTTATGTATACTATGATTTGTACAAGACTTGATTTGGCACATGCAGTTAAAAGATACATTGTAAATCCTGGCAAGGAACATTGGAAAGCGATGCAGTTGATTTTCAGATACTTGAGGGGCTCTTCTAATGCTTGTTTGCATTTTGATAGAAATTCAGATGGAGTTATTGGGTATGTGAATTCAGATTCTGCAGGGTATCTTGATAAGAGAAGATCACTTACATGGTATGTGTTTACCCTTGGAGGTTCTACTATCAGCTGGAAAACTACTTTACAAAATACAGTATCTTTGTCTACAACAGAAGCAGAATACATGTCCATTACTGATGCATGTAAGGAAGATATGTGGCTGAGAGGAATGATCGGTGAAATCATTGAAAACTTGCAGATATCTACAACATTCTGTGATAGTCAGAGTGCGGTTTTCTTAACTAAGGATCAAATGTTTCACGAGAGGACTAAGCACATTGATGTGAGGTATCTTTTTTGGGTGATTTGATTGCTCGTGGTGATATTGTAGTGAACAAGGTTGATACCAAGGATAATCCTACTGATATAATGACAAAATCACTTCGTATTGCTAAGTTTGAACATTGCTTGAACTTAGTGAGTGTTTGTCATTGATTTAATCCATTGGAGCTTATTTAGAAAAGGATGAGTGGTGTTTATTGATAGAGTCGTGACTTGAAATTTATTGTCTTGAAATTTGGTTTAAGGTGGAGATTTTTGTGGTTTGACCCAAATTCTAGTAGGTATTGAAGTCTAAATTGAAGTAGTTTTGAAGAGATCAAAATTATGGACCAGAAGAAAAAGTCGCTGCATTTTTGCTAGCTTGGCGTTAACTGGACGCTCGAGCAAGCCCAGTAGAAAAAAACTCGAGACTTGGTCGCTCTCCGGCGCTATCCTGTTGCTTGAGGACGGGGCCAAGGCCCTTTTTTGTTTTTGACGCAGTTTTGGACTCTTATTCTTCTACAACTTGTTCTTTAGGATTTATGTATATGTGTGTGTGATATATATATATATATATATATATATATATATATATATATATATATATATCACGACTTGTATAAAAAAAAAGAGGACATAAGATAGTAGAGAGAGTTTCATACAATTTCTTAAGAGTTTTGGATTTCAATTAAGTGCATTGAGATCTTGTAAACACAGCTGCTATTGATTATAGTGAATCTCCCTCCATTTGCTTGTGATTTTTTTTTCTCGTATTGAGTTTTCACGTAAATCTTGGTGTTTATATTATTGTTTATTTCATTATCGTCATTATCACTCGATCCAGATTCATAAAAATTATGGTTACACAAATTTGAACAATTAAGAGATGCCATGGAGGAGTTAAACAAAAATGAGTGTACTCAGGTTAGTAAGCTCATGTAAGTAGTCAATAATGCATTATCATTTTTTGGATCGACTTGCACGAGAGCTTTTTTTATCAATACTAGTTGCATGCCTGTGCAATGCGCGCAGGCTGTGTTTTTTCTTAAGGCATTGTTAGTGTGTCAAAAAATAGAAAATGCATGGAACAAAATTTTAAATATTCCATCCAGGGCCGGCCCTGGCCCAATGCTACTAAGGCAGTGGCCTTGGGCCACAAATTTTTAGGGGCCTCATAAAAAAAAAATAAAAAACTACTTGGGCCGAAAAAAAAAACCAAAACTCTCCCGCCCAAAATGCCCACCCCCTCATCTTCAATATACCCCCAGGCCCCATTTTCAATTCTTCATTCTCCAAAACGCCTCTCGCGTCACCTCCTCTTCAAGTCTTCACCCTCTTCACCACTCACCAATCACCATTTCCGCAAACGTCGCGTCGCTACATCTGTCTTTGTATTCTCAAACCTTCGCCCATTTGCCGCCACCATCCGTTAGTTCTCGGGGCTTCTTCAAGGACTAAGTTCAACTGTTCAAGACTCAATACTTCGACAATCAACAACGTAAATGGTAAACCTCGACCTAAAACTCTGTCTCCGACCTCCGTTCTTACTTTATTTTGATTATTTGATACTTTCATACTTAGTTTCTCTTTTAACTGTTAAGATTATTGTGAAATCTGAAATTTGACATTTACTGTAGTCTAGATTTGGTAAGTATTGGCATTGCAGAATAGAATAAGCCCCGAGAACTAACGAATTCGGATTTGGGATTCAGATTGTGGGATTTGAGTTCATTTTTATAACAACGTAAATGATTGTGGGATTCGGATTTGGCATACAGATTTGATGTTTTATTTTTGTTGTGAGATTTGAGTTTATTTGATACTATGTTGAATTGATTGTGGGATTTTTAGTGACTGTGGGATTTGAGTGTAATTGGATCATGGATGGAGAATTGGAGAGGTTGAAAGGTTTCTGTAATATTTTTATTTTATTTTATTTATCTGCTCAATGTACACTTCGTTCTTATACATTGTAACTACATATTTGCAGCTACTCTATCTTTCGAATTATTTAAAGTTTTCTTATTTGATATAAAAGTGTTATTTATTTAAATTTTTTAAAAAAATTGCTATTAAAGGGCCTCTTAATAATAGTCGCCCAGGGCCTCTAAATTCTCAGGGCCGGCCATGATTCCATCAAGAAGACAGAGATGACATTGAAGCACCAACTCTTCTGCATGCTTGAACTGTATTTGATTCTGGAACATCAACATTGCCACGAACTTCCTGGTACAATTAAAAGAAAACCTTGGAAACAATTTGGATAAGTGATCAGAGTTGGCTTATCTTGGTCTCCAAAAACTATAACAAAGAGAGAACCAAGGCGAGTCCATATGATATGCTCCTGATTGAAGAACAATACCAACACAATTATATACATGATTTTACTAATAATAAAATGTAATAATACTCACATTGAAATTGTTGCTGTATGAACAAGATTTGAACAGAAGAACTGAACCAAATTAAGTAGGAACAAATTTCCAAGCATGACCAAATACAAGAGAGGAAATGATAAATGGCTGATATGTTACGTTTCTTTAAAATGGCAAAAGTTACAGTTTTAGGTAGAATATTGCTAAATTATCCTTCTTCATTCCTTCTCTCATTTGGAAGTTCCAACCCTGCAATCTGAGTGTGAGAGATGATTAGCGAGTAATAACTAATAATATTGAGCAATTGAAGAAAAAATGAATTCAAGAAATGAAAATTTGAAATCAAATGTTTATGCGTTTGACGGTAGTGACAAATATAGTTCTACTTAAAAAATATCTTTTGCATTTTGCAAATTCATCTTATTTGAAAATAAATATAAAGATGCTACTACTAACTTCTAACATGAAAACCTTGAAAGCAAATACAACAACTTCCATTGAGGACAAAGAGCATTACAAGTATCATAATTCACACAAAACAAGAATCTGTAACATGAAATACTGATCTAAAACAAGATTAACACGTCAAGTTTCATTCTTTTCAGCAAATAAAAATATATCATCACGTAAAATCCAGGTACATTGGCCGAGAGTAAACTTCAATGGCGTCCCTTTATCACAAGTGGAGTCAAACTAAGACTAATGGATTTCTTAGTGATTCTCTCCTCTCAAACAGACCTCTCGTCTTTCAATTTATTTGCCTCGAATAGTCCCAACTTTCTCTTTTGAGTCTAAAGAAGCAGATGAAGTGAGGAGGCATAAGAAAATAGAAAATGTCAGAAAAAAGTAAAGTTTTTCCTTAGAATATATGTAACTCAGATAACAAAAATCCAATCTTTGGACTTCAAAAGATCACGTTTCCTTTTCTTCAAATATAACCAGAAAATGCTAGAACCCAGAAAACCCAAAGTATTAACACAACTCTAAAAAGGACACTCTCTCATGAGATCAAAGCGATACAAGATTATATAAAATGATATAATAACAACATAGTTACAAAATTAAACTCACAATCTTGCAAGAAACCAGTTGAAGTACGCCATGTCCAGCTTGTATAAATCTATAGTGCTTGAAGACATGTCACAGGATACAAAGGTTAAGCCATTAAGCATTGAATGATTCATAGATTGAACTCACAATTGCAACAATGAATACCTTTTTTTGAACTATTGAGTCTGACCTGAATCTCTTATTCAAACTGATGAGTCCTCTCTGAAGAAAGTTGCAATTAATAAATCACACAAGTTCAATCAAATCAATAATTATTCACTATCAAGATTTCCAATGTTATTATAAAAGATAATTGTTCTATCTTTTCTCGTCTAATTCAATGTATTAAACATGCTATAAAATGGGTTTTTTTATTGAAAGAAAAACAGCTTCAAATGAACTATGCCAGTAGTTGGAGATCTTTGGTTTACACTCTATTGGTTCTTTGAATACGCATTTCTGACATTTACCAGAAGCAACTTTCCTCATCAACCTGCATCCAATTCACACAATCACAATACACTCATTTAATAGTCAACACACATGCTAAAAAAACTTTAAAACATTTTCAAAGATTTATTTCAGTTCCCTGTGCAACAGCCTAATCATTATTTGGGTACATATAATGACAGAATTTTTATCAATAAAACCAAAAGTTCCCTACGTTATTTACCATAGGTCATTGAAGTTTTTGTTCACACATTTGCCTGGTGCAATATTTGTGTATATATGTGAAATTAGCATACCCAAGTAAATTTGACCACCACAGATATTTTAAATTTGGTTTTCATGTTTGAAACCTGCTTGAACAAACTGGGTGACAAGAAAACCTCCAAAAGAAAATGAAGCGAAAAGTTAACAAATCAACGGATCATTCTTCTGTTTCTCTTTTTGGCTTTTTAACTAAACTAATTCATTTAAATACATGTTAAGCCTAAATGCAGAGAGATAAGAAGAAAGTGAAACTCCATTATGAGAAATCAGATCCAAAGTAAACAAGTCACAGATAACGAATGAGAAAGAAGAAAAACACACACAATTGTTCTCCGATCTATAAAAAAATCAAGTACAATTAGTTTACCAGTCAATTGAACGACATAACCACCACATTTATTTTTCGCAACTTCAATGAGTTCTGATTGAATAAGGTAAAGAGGACAAACATTAACAAATTTCATTTCCCAACAGCATCAATCAAAAAGTAGCTAAAAATCTACCGCAATTATCCATTAGTATTAGGATCAACGAGGATGTAGAAAGTATTCATTATAACAAATATCTACTACAATCTTTCGTCAGTATATAGTCATCATGTCTGGAGAAATTGATTCTATTAGATATCTTAGAATGAAGCATTCTATGTATTTGAGCAAAAAATTGCACAGTTTGAGGATGAAGCTGAATTTGAGGGTGAGTCAGACTCAGAAAATGAAGTGATAAGAACCAGATCACTTCATGACATTTGTGCTACCTACAATGCAGCAATTCTGGAGCTTTCAACCTTCAATGAAGCAGCTCATTCCCAAGATTGGATAGAAGCAATGAAGGAGGAGCTTAAAGCAATTGAAAATAATGACACTTAGATACTTGTTGACAGACCAAGAAACAAAAATGTTATTTGTGTTAAATGGGTATTCAGGACAAAATTGAATGCTAATGGTTCGATCAATAAGTTCAAAGCTAGGCTAGTTGTAAAAGGCTATGCCCAGCAATATGGAATTGATTTTACTGATACATTTTCTCCTGTTGCCAAACTTGAAACAATAATTCTATTATTTGCAATGGCTGCTCAGTCAGATGGAAGATATACCAGTAGATGTTAAATCTGCCTTCCTGAATGGGCATCTAAATGAAGAGATTTTCATTGAACAACCTGAATGCTTCATCAAAGAAGGAAAAGAGGATAAGGTGTATCTATTAAGGAAAGCCTTATATGGCTTGAAACAGGTGCCAAGGAGTTGGTATAGCAGAATAGACAATCATCTGTGCAGCCTTGGTTTTAGCAAGAGTGTTAATGAACAAACTCTCTATATCAAACCAGTGGAGGAGGATTTGCTTATCATTTCACTGTATGTAGATGATCTTCGAATCACAGGAAGCAATGCAACCTTAATTGAAGAGGTAAATGATGAATTGAAGAAGGATTTTGAGATGACATATTTGAGAGAAATGAAATACTTTCTTGGAATGGAAATAGATCAAACAAAGGATGGTATTTTTGTTTGCCAAAAGAGGTATGCTAAAGAAGTGTTAAAGAAGTTCAATATGAAGAATTCCAAATCAGTAAACACTCCTTTAGTTCAGAATTCAAAGTTGATGAAGGATGATGGTGCAAAGAAAATAGATGAGAAGATCTATAGGAGCTTCGTTGGATGTTTGCTCTACTTAACAGCCACAAGACCATATCTTATGTTTGCTGTTAACCTGCTGTCTAGATTCAGGCAAGAGCCAAGTCAGATTCACTTCCCAGCTGCAAAAAAGGTGCTGAGGTACATCAGAGGAACAGAGGACTTTGGAATAAGTTTTGGAAAGTCAAAAACTCTAGTTTTAACAGGTTTTACTGATAGTGATTGGGCCAGTTCTGCTGATGACATGAAGAGTACTTCAGGCTATGTTTTTTATGCTGGTTCAAGCCTTGTTTGCTAGAATTCAATCAAACAAAAAACAGTAGCACAATCCACTGGTGAAGCAGAGTATATAGCAACAACAGAGACAACCAATCAGGCAATATGATTAATGAGAATTCTGAAGGATCTGAGGCACCAACAAACTGAAGCAACTACCATTCTTTGTGACAATCAATCTGCTGTTGCGATTGTGAAAAACCCAGTGTTCCGTGGAAAGACAAAACACATAAGCATCAAGTATCATTTCATAAGGGAAGCACAAGAAAGGAAAGAAGTGGAATTAACGCATTGCAGTTCAGAAGAACAGGTTGCTGATATCTTCACTAAAGCATTGCCTAAGGTAGGTTTGAAACACTAAGAGGATGTCTTGGTGTTTCCAACAAAAGTGTCAAGGAGTAGTCATGAACTGTGTGATATGTGATACTTTTGTTGTCAACCAAAATGTTTTTATTATCATTTGTTTCACATATATTTTGCAACTTATATTAGCTTAAGTTATGTATTATAATTCAAGCAAGTTAGGTGCTGCAACTGTCCATTGTGCAGCCAAGTATGGAAGAGTGGAGTTAGGTAGAATAGTTGTTGGAAATCATTTTGAATTGTACCAAACGTATGGCTATATGTATCAGCCGTGTTCCACCATCTTTTGTGAATGCTTTTGAATATTTTCCCTCCTCTTTGTCTTGTAAATTCTATCATAAAACCCATCTCCTGAGAACATTCCCGAAAGAAGCACTCCCACTCCATATTCTCCTTTTAATGATTTGGATACTTCTGTTGATGTAACTTACCTTTCAGACAAAACTGTTACAAGCCACAAAATCAGTACTCACCTGATTTTGTGGGAAATAACTTAAGATACCCAATTTCTAATCATGTGTCCTCTCAGAAATTATGAGAACCCTTCAAGGCATTTGTTCTCAAAATGTCATCAATTTTCCAAGTTGTATACAAAAGGCCTTTACAGATCCAAAGCGGGTTCAAGCAAAACAGGAAGAAATGGAGCCTCTGCAAAAGAATAAAAAATGGGACATTGTTTCGTTGCAAAAAAAAAAGGGTGCTCATGAGTTTTCTCGGTTAAACACAAGGCACATAAATACATGACAAGATACAAGGCGAGTCTTGCGGCGAAACGATATACACAGACCTACGGCATAGATCATCAAAAGACTTTCTCGCCAGTGGGAAACTAAATATTGTTAAAGTTTATTCTCTCTTTCAACAAAGTTAGATTGGTCATGAAATCAGTTTGATGTAAAGAACACCTTCCTTCATGGCGATCTTGAAGAGGAGGTTTACATATCCCACCAGGGTTCACTTTCTTTCCAAAGTCTGAGGCTGTGTGTAAGTTGAAAAGAGCATTGGCTATATGAAAATATTGTTTGCAACAAAGAAACTCAGACGATACTTTATTCTTGACACATCTACTGGGAAAAGGTAAAAACTTCAATAATCTATGTAGTTGACATAATTATTTTAGGGGACACCATGAAAGAGATATCTAGACTTCAAAAGCAATTGACAAATTAATTTGAAATGAAGAATCTTGAAGGGCTCAAATATTTTCTGGGAATTGAAGTAGCTTGATGAAGACAAAGTATATTTCTTTCTCAATGGACATATGTTCTGGATTTACTGTTAGAAGTGAGATTATTTGATTGTAAGTCGCCTGATACACCAATTATTCAGAATTACAAACTTGGAGAGTTATCAAATTAAGTACCAACTAATAAAGAAATGTATCAAGGATTAGTTGGTAAGCTAATCTGTTTAACTCATACTTGCCCAGATATTGCGTTTGCCATAAGAATTGCAAGTCAATTTATGCACCATCCTAGTGAAAATCATATAGATGCAGTAATTTGGATTCTCTGTTATTTGAAGTCTTCTCCTAGAAAAAGGATTATATTTACCAAGAATAATCATCTCATTATTGATGGTTACGCAGATGTAGATTGAGTGGATTAGTGAGAAAAAGTTTACATCAGGCTATTTTACCTTAGTATGAGGCAACTTGGTCATATGGAGGAGCAAGAAACAAGTAGTGGCGTTATCCAATGCCAGAGCTGAGTTTACAGGAACGACCAAAGGAATGTGCGAACTTCTTAGGCTTAAAAGCTAGCCAGCAAATTGTTTTGGTCCTATCTTTCAATGAACTTGTTATGTGACAATAAGGCGGCCATTGATATTTCTCATAATCGAGTTTAGAATGATTGTACTAAACAAGTTGAGGTCGACATTTCATTATACAGAATCCCGAAGCAGAGATAATTCGATTTTCATTTGTCAAATCTGAAGATCAACTGGCTAATATACTTACAAATGGCTGTAAATAGCGAAATCTTCCACACTGATCACTTGACAAGTTTGGCACTAGAGATAATCTATGCACCACTTGAGAGGGAGTATATATTGACGTAAGTTATCATTCAAGAGATTATTGGAGAAATCATTGCATCGGACTTACCGTAAAATCCTTTGCTTTAAATGTCAACCATGATATTCGCCTTAGATAGTGTTTAGACTATAAAAAGCTTCAGTAAATTGCTCTTTGTACTGCAATTTATTTGTAATCATTTATGTATAGATATATATGAAAAAATATACACTTCTTTGTCAGTAGTGACATTAGCACATCTAAAGAAGATGAGTAAATATAGAAACTTAAATATTTCCTGTTTTATTTTAAGACGAAATTAAAATGAGTCACATGTAGATTGTAGGGTTCTATATACAGGGCCGGTCCTGTGATTTTTGGGGCCTGAGGCAAACTCCCAAAATTGGGCCCCGGGTCCTCCCAAAATCAACGTAAATGCAGAAATGCAAAATCCAACAAGCTACAATAACCATTCATATAAGCTATCGACAATATTTCAAACATTTTCAATATCAAGTTAAAGCAAGCTATTACTTACTTGGGAAGTAAAATTTCGGCGAAAATTGTGGAATCACACCATTCAGAATTCCACCGTCACATCTCACAAGTCTAAAATCAAAATTGAACACGAAGGCCTGAAGTCAAACGTATATAAGCACACAAACATGCTCCATAGCTTGCAAAACATGAAGAATGACCCAAAAAGAATTTATTTTTCTCACCCTATAAGTCATTTTTCCTTAATTTCATTTGAAGTCACAATATATTATTTAGTTCATAATACTTTGATCAAATGTCTTTAACATTGCATTTTTTCAGAATTTTTTTTATTGAAAATAGCTTCCATATCAAAAGTTCACAGATAAACTATGAATTATACTCGATCCAGGTTTGCTGATTATATAGTAATAGTAATTGATAGAATAATCAACAGGATTATGACTTCTTTTTATTTCTTAACATGTCATTAGTTTATAGAAATGATTTTTTTTTTATGTAAAAGACACAATAGGATCAAATTAGCTACTTAAAAAAAAATATATCAAATTCATAAAATGAAACTCAAATTCTGTACCCAAAGAAACAAAGATAATTTCAAATAAAACATTTAGAAATCATAAACATCCCTATATGTCAAGATTCAAGAATCTAACCAATGATTAATAAAAAAAGAAATCAATCGGCATACTCAATCATCAAAGTTTCAGGAGAAATACAAACCATCGTGTACTGAATTAGAATTTGGAACAGGAAATTGCAGTTAATCAGCAAGCACATGAACATGCTTCATTTTGACATAGGGTAAATAAATATTGTTATTTTCGAAATACAATCAAAATATCAAAGAAATAAGCTAATACCTTGAGCAAATCAAGAAATCACGTTTATAGCCATTGATTTATTCCAATCCCTTCGCTCATAGATCAAAAAGGCTCCTAACCCAGCACCATAATCAACATATGCAGGTTTGTAATTTGTTTTTGAGAAACCGTAAATGGCGGTTAGGGTTCTTTTGAAAAATGGACCGCAAGATTTGTGAAAGAGTAATGCCTAAGATGTAAGAAGGGAAGGAAAGGAAGAGAGGGAAATGAAGTAAGGAGAGTGGAGAGATCGGCGTGGCGTCGTGGCGGTTCACGGTTGGACTAGGAGTTGAAATGGAAGGGGGAAGAAGTGACCTGAAGGTAGAAGGCTTCAAGGTGCCAGCGAGCCATTTATATATATATTGGGCCAAATTGAGGCCTCCGATTTTGGGCCAAACCAAAAGGAAAAAAAAAAAAAAAACGGGGGGACCAAAAATGAGGCCCCCTCCAGTTTTGGGCCCGAGGCGCTAGCCTCATTCGCCTCGGCCCAGGACCGGCTCTGTCTATATATATAGAAGAACGGACATTTTACTTATTGAACACAATACTCCAACTTGATTAATACAAATTAATCTTGAATGTAAGTACATCTGAGGAAAATTAAAACTGAAATAGTCTTTGTTGGACGTTTATGGGTTGCATTCTTTTTCAATTAAACGCTAGAAATGAGAAAACTATATGTACTTGTTAATTGGTATCTTCATATTTTTTTATTTTTTTATTTTTTGATACCCAGGTGTCCACCTTCGGCAACTAATCCTGGAGTCTACGCCTTGGCCCCTCAAGACGCAGACCGGTAAATCGCGGGATGTGCCCCAAACTAGTCAGGGTCCAAGAGCCCCCAACTGATCTGCCAAAGTGTCGAGCGAGTCAACATATATTGCACCTTGCCTTCCAGGAGAACTCTTGCCTTCCAGGATAAATCCTGCCTTCCAAGAGAGAGCCTGCATTCCAAGAGCCCCAAGAATTGAACCCGCGATCTCTGAACTGTCAGCAACTAAGAGCTCATTCCTTTGCCAGTTGGGATGTGCCTCGGGGGGCGGTATCTTCATATTTTTACTTCATTACAAGATCAAACAAGTTCATTTACCAGAAAACTATACTCATAATGTTTAAGATAAAACTATATTTTACACTAATTAGTTTACTTACGTTCATTGCATGTTTTATTTATATAGTAGAAGAATTTGTAATTATGCCTTCTATATATTGGAATTAAAAAAAAAAATTTAGTTCAATAAATTTAAACATATTTGTTCGTGGATTTTGCACATGTTTCATAGTTTTTTTTTTTTTTTTTTTTTTTTCTCACGACTTTCATCTTTATGTCTTTTATATGAGATTGGATATGTTATTGAAAATATATACATTGGAACTATCTAAAAGTGCTTGTATTACACTCAATGAAATGGTTTAGTGTGAATGAAGGGAGATGAATTAATTAAAAAAATTAATGTTCATCTAATATAAAATAAGGGTTTTTTTTATATCCTAATTTCCACAGGATTAAAACTTGTACACAAAATTTAGCTAAGTGGTTTGTCAAATAAACACTTGAAAAAAAAATGTACTGAAAAAATATGCTCGTTAATGTGCCAAGTAAAGTTAATAATTTTATTCAATGTTAAACAGTTCAAGTTCAATTAATTAACAAATTAGACCAAACACAGCACGCCTACACTTAATTATAGAACATATTTTTTACATGCCGATGTTAAAACTATTGATTAATCATGTGTATTAATTAAATTTGAACCTAAACTCTCTCTCTCTCTCTCTCTCTCACACACACACACACAGATTTCAAACACCCATACTATCACATAAATTTTGAATAAAATATTGATATCAAATAAATAGATGTTGCGAGAAATTAACCCCTCTCAGCTACTATTTCAAGCCTGAGTGCTACACACTAATCTCTCAACAATAAGCCCAAAATGATGCAGTGACCAAAGGATGAAGGAGGAGAAGAGCACGTCCAGAAAAACAGAGAGCAAAAGAGAGGAAAAATGGTGGACTTTTTAAGAGAGAGAAAGGAAAGTCTATTGTCCCTTTTTTCAAAATTGAAACATTCTTCACCTTGGTTCTCATAACACACTCTCTCTCTCGGTTGCGAATTTGCACATGGAAGGACTGTTCATCATCATCATCGCCCACTACCTGCAAGAAAAATTAACCAGTGTCAATATGCAACAAAGATAAGCATAATTTAAATTTTCCTACAGGTAGAATTTTAGTTCCCACATCAGAGGGATTCCTATCAGTATGAATCTTAACAAGTTCGACTTCACCTTGAGACAGTTTCTCACGAATGAAATGATACTTCACCTCAATATGTTTAGATCTCTCATGATAAACAGGGTTCTTACTAAGGTGACAATGCACTTTGACTATCAGTAAACATAACAGGTGTATCATGCATGAAGTTCAGTTCTTTTAAGATTCCCTTTAACCAAATACATTCCTTAACCGCTTCGGTTATGGCAACATATTCCGCCTCAGTACTAGACAAAGTAACTAAAGGCTGTAACTGAGATTTCCATGTTATGCAGTTATCACCTAGGGTAAAGAAGTATGCTGTAGTTGAT
This sequence comes from Fraxinus excelsior, assembly GCA_019097785.1. Classification (NCBI taxonomy): domain Eukaryota; kingdom Viridiplantae; phylum Streptophyta; class Magnoliopsida; order Lamiales; family Oleaceae; genus Fraxinus; species Fraxinus excelsior. Next base: position 7,080,714 of record CM032633.1, on the reverse strand, counting down.
TTCCTACTGTCTTTATCACCAGCAAAGTCAGCATCAACATAGCCTTTAAGAGTTAACTTTTCAGATCTTTTTTCATACACTAAGCCCAGATTTAAAGTCCCAACCAAATACCTTAATAGCCATTTCATACCAGCCCAGTGCGGCTTACCAGGATTGGACATAAATCTACTTAGGAGGCTAATGGAAAATGCAAGATCAGGTCTGGTAGTAATCATAGAAAACATGACAGAACCTATGGCATTAGCATAAGGAACATTTTCCATCTCTTTAATTCAGACTCAGATTTAGGCGAATGATCACGAGAAAAATTCATATGACTAGCAAGAGGCACATTCACAATTTTACTGTCTTTCATACCAAATTTTGTCACAACTTTGTTCAAATAAGCTTCTTGTGAAATAGTCAACTTATTTTTAGCCCTGTCCCTTGTTATCACCATCCCGAGAATTTTTCTAGCATTCCCTAAATCCTTCATGTCAAATTCAGATTTTAAAAGATCTTTCAGTTCATTAATTTGAGACTTGCTAGGTCCAGCTAAAAGCATATCATCAACATAAAGCAGCAAGTAAACTTCACAACCACTCTTCATGTCATTAAAATACAAGCAAGCATCAAATTCACTTCTTTTAAACCCTATCTTTAGCACATAAGCATCAAATCTCTTGTACCATTGTCTTGGGCTCTGTTTCAGCCCGTACAAAGATTTCTCTAACTTGCACACATAATCAGACTTGCCTCTAGCCACAAGCCTTGTGGTTGGCTCATGAAGATATTCTCTTCCAACTCTCCGTCCGTGTAAAAAAGCAGTTTTTACATCGAGTTGTTCAAGTTCCCAATTGAATTGAACAACAAGAGCCAACATCAATCTGATTGTCTTGTACTTAACCACGGGTGAAAAATATTTCATTATAGTCCACACCCTCTCTTTGAGTATAACCCTTAGCCACTAACCTCGCCTTAAACCTCACGGGATCATTAGGACTCAAACCTTCTTTTAACTTGTAAATCCATCTACATGGAACCAATTTCTGATCTTTAGGTTTCTTAACAAGTTTCCAGGTTTTGTTATCACTCAAAGATTTCATTTCTTCCTGCATAGCTTTTAACCAATTTTCAGAATAATTTCCATTAATAGCTTCTTCATAAGTGGCAGGTTCTATCTGTTCAAGGGCTTCACCTGAAACTAAGGCAAAATCAGTCAAAGTTTAGGGATTCATATCTCGGATTAGGCCTGATTTGCCTTCTTGCCCTATCCCTAGTAAGCTGATAATCTTGATTAGGTGGTGGCTGATCATTAAAATGTTCAACTTCAGTTGGTTCAATGTTATCTTGATGTTCAGTCACCTCTTCAGGTTCAGTTTCAGTTTCATTTTTTTCATTTTCATGTGTATAGGGTCATTATCGTCATTCCCAGGTGTAGGTGAATCAAGCTTAGTCAGCTTCACCTCAGTCTGAACACTCCTCTCAGTTTCAGATTTGTTAGCTTCATCAGTTTTCTGTTTTAGACATGGCATTTCAGATTCATTAAAGACTACATTTCCTGCTGTTAATAATCTTAATGCCTTGAACCCCTAAAACCCATAACCTATAGCCCTTCACACCCCTCGGGATACCCTAACATCACACACACTTGACAGCTCTAGGCTCAAGTTTCCCTTCAGACTGATGTGCATATGCAGCACATCCAAACACCCCTCAAATGACTCAGATTTGGAGGCTCCCCCGTCCACAATTCTTGTGGAGTCTTAAAGTCTATACTGCTGGACGGAGACCTATTAATCAGATAAGCTGCAGTACTAGCAGCTTCAGCCAGCCCAAAAACCTTTGGCAAGCAAGGCCAGAGCTAATCAACATGCACCTAACCTTGTTCATTATGGTCATGTTTATTATCTCAGCTATCACATTCTGTTCAGGTGTGTATTTAACTGTTCTGTGTCTTGTTATCCCTTTTTGTTTACAAAAGTTGTCAAATTCGAAATTACAGAATTCAAGCCCATTATCAGTTCTCAATGTTTTAAGTTTCTTGTCTAACTGATTCTCAACAAACTTAAGCCAAATTCTGAATTTTTCAAAAGTTTCCGACTTAGCCTTCAAAGGATAAATCCAAACTTTTCTTGAGTAATCATCCACTAAGGACAAGAAGTACTTACTTCCACCAAACGTGGAATGCTTCTCCGGGCCCCATAGATCAGCATGGACATAGTCCAATGGTCTGCTGGTCCTATGAGAGCTAGCTTCAAAGCTCACCTTATGTGACTTACCCAAAACACAAGTTTCACAGAAGTCCAATGCTTCAATATCATCTTTTCCAAGTAATTTCTGATTACTTAAAGATTTTAGCCCTTTAAACCCAATGTGACCCATTCGGTTATGCCAAAGTTCAGTTTTGTCTTTACTCACTGTAAGAAGACTAGAATCAGGTGGTGTTTCAGTTTTACCCTCCAGATAGTACAGTCCATTCCTCTTAGGTCCTTTCATAACTACCAGAGACCCCATCATAATTTTCAGAATTTTATTTCCAGATTTGAAAGTATAACCCTCATCTTCAAGAGTGCCTAAGGAAATGAGGTTCCTCTTCAAATTAGGGATATATATCTAACATTTCTAAGTTGCCTGACAGCCCCATCATACATCCTGATGGCTATGTCACCAATCCCAACACATTCTGAGAATTATTATCCCCCATGTAAACTTTCTTAGATTCAGTCTCTCTGTAGTTATAGAACCAAGACCTTTCAGGGCACATGTGAAAGGTGCACCCTGTGTCTAGGATCCAATTTTTGTCAAATTCTTCCTCAGACACATTAAGGACATGTAAACTATCAAACTCAGAAACAACACAACAGCAGCATTGTTTTGTTCATTGTTGTTTAAGTCTCTTTGTTTCTTTTTCCAGTCAAAACAGTCTCTCTTGAAATGTCCTAACTTTCTACAGTTATAACATTTCTTACCACTTTTGTCTTTTGATTTGGATCTCATTTTCGATTTTCCCCTTCCCTTTTTGTTCTGGAAGTTAAATTCTTTCTTTTCTGGTCTTCCCCTAACAAATAGGCTTTCCTCTCTCTCGATTAGTTCTGTTCTCTCTTTTTTTAGTTCCAATTCTCTCGATTTTAAAGCATCTATAACAATGGCTTGTGAAAGAGCGTCCCTACCATATTTATGGCATTTCTGATTTCTTTATAAGATTCGGGCAATGAATTTAACAGTATGACAGCTAAATCCTCATCATCAAATTTCTTATCATTGTGAGCCAGACTCTTAACAATTATGCTATAATCATTCAAATTCCCTTCAACATCCTTCCCCGGGTCCATCTTAAAACTAAACAGTTTCTCTAACAGATATATCTTGTTAGGCAAAGTCTTAGTCAAGAATAAAGCATCTAAAGCAGTCCATAAAGTTCTAGCATCTTTAGCATGATCAAGTTGTCTAACAACATTATCAGATAAGTGCAAAATTATAGAACTATATGCAATTTCATTCATTTCTTCAATCTCATCAGGTTTAGCTTTTAACTCATCAGAATATTTATCAGGATCATCGAGAGCTTTAGCAACTCTCTCTGTTGGACCAAAATGGCCCTCATTTTCTGTTTCCAAATTGAGTAGTCCCCCTTTTTCCATCGAATTGCGATAATTCGACCCTCGAACCCATTCCAGATTCTGTAAAAGAGTGGCTCGTACTCATAGACACAACAGAAAAGGTTTTGAAAAAATCTTTTCCAAATGATCAATATAAAGTCGAAAGCACAGAGTTAAAACCAATCCAATCACGAAAACCTCAATGTGATGTGTGTGCAGGTGTGATCCAAACTTAGGCAATGCACACAGGTATATAATGCAGATAAACATGCTTTTCAGGTTACAAATTAATCACAAGAATTCAATCAACAGAATTCACAAATAGGCAACCAAGCAATCATGCATAAAATGGTAAGGATACCAAACCTAACCCAAAGGAGAGTTTGGAATAATCTTACCAAACCACTGTTGAAAAACAGTAACAACAATACCACCATTCCTCATTCCTCAATCGAGCCAGCCAGCCAAAGTTCACCAAATCACCAATCCAGTCAACAACAACATGCACAACACACAAAACACGAGAAATTAGTGTCGAAATCTGAAAAACAAGATGCCCAAAAAAGTAAAAACCCTAATCAGCAGATTTAATGAAGGATGCAGTCAAACCCTAGATCAAAAAATCTAGCTCTGATACCAGTTTTGTTGGGAAAAACCTTGCGAGAAATTAACCCCTTTCAGCTACTATTTCAAGCCTGAGTGCTACACACTAATCTCTCAACAATAATCCCAAAATGATGCAGTGACCAAAGGATGAAAGAGGAGAAGAGCACGTCCAGAAAAACAGAGAGCAAAGAAGAGAAAAGTGGTGGACTTTTTAAGAGAGAGAAAGGCAAAGTCTATTGTCCCTTTTTTCAAAATTGAAAGTGACGTGCATAGAATGAATACAAATAGGAAGAGTATACATAAAAAGATGTCAAAGAACTTCAAAGGTTGGTGCATCTGTCACACTTCAACAATTTCTCCAACTCTAAAGTTTAGTTACATTAATAAAACAAATATAAAAACGTGAGCAAGTACGCAAACAAAAAGTACAAGTACGAGCAACTTTACCCTCGCGCTCTACCTTATAAGTGTTGGGGCGTCACATGCGGATCAGTAGCCTTTGTTCAGTAGAAATCATATCATTATAGAACACTAATAATAAATTTCTTCATCGAGTGGTTCAATATAAAATTTTATTTATTGTTGGTAGTAGATTTAAGTGGATAAATACCGGCTAACGAGTAAATTATTGACAAATAGTGTATTATTATCATCGATACCGTATTTACAAGATAGATATCGTATATGCAAGACTGATACCGTATATGCAGGGCAAATACCGTATATGCAAAACTGATACTATATTCACATGTACTAAATACCTTATTAACAACTTGCAATAAAATAACAGAACAAATAATTTAAATTACAGTAAAAGAAATTTCAAACTGAGGCATGTGCGAACATAATTTTCTTAAAATAGATTCACCCCCTCAACATACGTGCTTGAGATTTAATATGAACGTCTGTTTCCTATGATACAATGATAAAATTAGTAGATTTTGAGCACTACAGATACTATTTCGACGAACTGATTTAATGTCTAAACAATACTACCTCAAAGACTCAAACAGAAATTAAAATGTATGCAGACAGAACTCGAACTGTATGCAGAAAAGTTTCTTGTGTATTTTTAGATGAATTCGTGTGTAGAAAAGTGGAAAAATGAGACAGATAAATACTTGGCTCTTGAGAGTGTAACTTGCCCATTTATTTAATGACAATTATTACATGAGTTTCAACAGTTTCTAAAAATGAAAAGTCAGTTGAATAAAACAAAAATGTAACAAAACGTGGACACTCCAAGGGGCCAATTTTGCTCCTTTCGATTTGACATTCGTGTACGTAGGTCACGCCCGCACGCAGGTTCAAAGTTCAAAGTCTATCCTAGTCATGATTTGTACCCCCTGCGCACACACGTAGAGAGATCCTCTATACTACACATGATTATACCATTTTAAAATGTAACCATATTTAAAGTGATTTTTGTTTTCATCCACTTCCTATGTGGGACAAACACATTTTTAGTTTTCCTACCAACATAAACTTCTTTTAATTGACATACTTTGAATTTCAATTTCTCATTCACTCGAACATCAATTTTGGCAAGTAAATACATGATTTCGATGAACTCACGGAGGAGAACACAAATCAATCTTTATCTTCCAAAATAGCTAAATGGGTCCTACTCAAAGCTCATGCCAAAGTCAGCCACATACTCATTTTTTTCAACAATCCTCCACGTGAATGAAAATTGGGAGCGACGCTTGAATGTGACACATGACGACTTGATAAAACTCAACGGTTGAAACCTACATAGAATAGGTAGGTATTACCCTATGAATCTTCCACTGTGAAAGCATATTTACTTTACTAGCTGACAAGCAGACGCGATGTCTTTGCACTGTTTCGCCGTTTGTGTAAATGATGATACACTCATCACATGATTCTTCCTAACACATTTCAGTTCTCATTATTATGTTCATTTTGGCCATGAACATACGTCTGGTTCTATGAGTGTTCACAAGAATTTTGCCCCACACAATTCCCTTAGAAGCGGCCCCCACTTCTCTCTCACATATGTGATTTCTTATTACAAGTAACCCGCATTACTTGAATTTTTTCGATGCATAAGAATCATTAAAAGCCTATTGCTTATCCTTCATCTTTACGGGCATCACTGTTCCATCATAGGAATGGACAGGAGGTAACATCCCCCACAGTGATTTAATTAAATCTTTACAATTAGGTTGTCCCTTTGAACCTAGATCTTGGGACCTCCAGTCAACTAGGTTAGGTTTCCTTTGTATTAACTTATTCGTTCAAGGGCTTAAGTCATATTCCTTCGATGATTTTTCAACTAACTCTCTATTTAACCTTTTGGTTAGCGGATCCGCAATGTTATCTTTTGACTTTACATAGTCAATAGTGATAACTCCAGTTGAGAGTAGTTGCCTTATGGTATTGTGTCTACGACGTATATGTCTAGACTTACCATTATACATGTTACTCTGTGCCCTTCCAATTGCTGATTGACTGTCACAATATATGCAAATTGTTGGCACATGTTTTGACCATCTTGGAATATCCTCTAAGAAGTTGCGTAACCACTCAGCCTCTTCACCACATTTATCTAGAGCTATAAACTCAAATTCCATTGTAGATCTGGCTATAACAGTTTGCTTAGAGGATTTTCAGGATATGGCTGCACCTCCCAATGTGAACACAAATCACTAGTGGACTTTGAGTCTTTTATATCAGATATCCAATTAGCATCACTATATCCTTCAATGACTGCTGAATATCTGTATAGTGCAGTCCAAAATTACGAGTAAATCTCAAGTACCTTAGTACTCTTACTATTCCTTTCTAGTGGTCAGCTCCTAGATTACTCGTATATCTACTCAGTTTACTAACTGTGTATGCTATGTCTGATCTTGTACAACTCATCAAGTATACCAGACTTTCAATAATTTTAGAGTATTCTACTTGAGAGACACCCTCACCTTTATTTTTAGATAGATGTTAACTCGTATCTATCGATGTTCTAGCCATTCCAGTATCGTCCTTGCTGAACTTTTCTAGAATTTTGTCCACATAATGTGACTGGTTTAGAACGAGTCCATCTGTTCTTGAAATTTAATTCCAAGTATAACATCAGCTAAACCCATATCTTTCATGTCAAATCTTGAATTTAACATATTTTTAGTGATTTGATCATCTTATCGTTGCTACCAACAAGAAACATGTTGTCAACGTAAAGACATAAATGCATAACCATTTTCAGTGTCTTTGACGTAGACACATTTGTCACACTCGTTGATTTTAAATCTACATTTCATCATGACATTATCAAAATTTTCATGTTATTGTTTTGGTGCTTGTTTCAAGCCATATAATGATTTCACCAGTTTATAGACTTTCCTTTCCTGTCCTGGAGATGAAAACCCATCGAGTTATTCCATATAGATTTCTTCATCTAAATCTCCATTCAGAAAAGCAGTTTTAACATCTATTTGATATACTTCAAGATTTCGTAGAGCGCAGCAATCACAAGTATCATCCCAATAGATGTTATTCTCGTCATTGGAGAATATGTATCAAAGTAATCAAGGTCTTCTCGTTGTCTGTAACATTTTATTACTAATCTGGCCTTATACTTTTCAATAGATCCATCTACTTTCATTTCCTTTTTGAAAATCCATTTGTAGCCTAGTGGTTTACTCCTTGGAAGAAGATCCACTAGCTTCCATGTATGATTTTGCAAAATGGAATCTATTTCACTTTTAATGGCTTCTTTCCATTGAGGTCCTTCTGAAGAGTTCACAACTTCTTGATAGTTTTGAGGTTCACTTTCTAGCATATAGGTCAGAAAATCAGGACCATAAGATTTTTCTGTCTTTTCCTTTTGCTACGTCTTGGTTCAACCTCAACCTCCTCTTCTATCTCTTGGTCTAGACTATTTCCAACCATAGTCTCATGTATCCGTTTAAAGGAGTTTGCTTCCTCTTTTGACTTGTATGGAAACACATGTTCAAAGAATGAAGTATTTTTCGATTCCATTATCGTGTTTTTGTATATGTCTGGGATTTTAGATTCATTCACAAGAAATCGATAAGCGCTACTATTATGTGCATAGCCAATGAAGATGCAATCTACAGTTTTTGGGCCTATCTTTGGTATTGGAACGGCCACTTTAGCAAGATATCCCCACACTCGTAAGTATTTATAGGAAGACTTTCTTCCTCTTTTCTATAACTCATAAGGGGTCTTTTCCATTTTATTTCGGGGCACCTTATTCAAAAGGTAATTTGCTGATAACACAACTTCTCCCCACATGTTCTGAGATAATCCAGAGTTTACTAACATTGCATTCATAATTTCTTTTAAGGTAGGATTTTTTCTTTCAACAACACCATTTTGTTGCGGTGAACAAGGTGCAGTGGTTTCATGTATGATTCTGTATTGTGCATAGAATTCAGCAAATGGTACTTCATACTCACCACATCGATCACTTCTTAGTACCTTAATTTTCTTATTAAGTTGATTTTCAACTTCTTTCTTATAGAGAATAAATTTCTTTATAGTTTCGTCCTTACTTTTAAATAAGTACACATAACAGTATTGTGTGCTATCATCAACAGAAGTAATGAAGTACTTGTTATCACCTCTTGTTTGCACAAATTTTAAATCACATATATCGCTGTGAATTAAATCAAGTGGTCATGTATTCCGTTCAATTGATTTAAAGGATGACCTTGTCAATTTTGTCTCAACACAAGTTTTGCACTTATGATTGGAATCAATGTGGAACGCAGGTATGCAATTGAAGTTAACCAGTCTACGTATAGTATCATAGTTAACACGTCCTAGTCTACCATGCCACAAGTTGGAAGACTCAAGCAAGTAAGCAAAATGAGTTTACTTTATTCATTTTTGTCTTAACAACCATTACATTCAGTTTAAACATACCATCGAAAACATAACATTTTCCGACAAACATTCTACTTTTGGACAAAATAACTTTACTTGACTCAAATACAATACGAAAACCATGCTTATTCAAAAGCGACCTGGACACTAGGTTCTTGTGGATTTCCAGAACATACATCACATTGTTAAGAGTCATCTCTTTTCCCGAAGTCATCTTCAGAACCACCTTGCCTTGTCCCTTGATTTAAGAAGTTGGTGAATTTTTCATGAACAACTTCTCTCCATTACCAATTTCTTCGAAAGCCATAAATAGTTCTTTATCAGAGTACACATGCTTGTAGCACCGGTGTCAATCCACCACTCTTTTGGGTTAGAACCCACTATGTTCACTTCAGAAATGACGACTGCGAGATTCATCTCCGACACATCATGTGCAATTTAGTAAACTACATTTGCTTCTTTCTTCTTCTTTGACAATCTACGTTTCGAAGATTTGTGGCCTACTTTCTCACAATTGAAGCACTTCCCTTAAAATTTCTTCTTAGAAATGCCCCCTTTCAGTCCCAGGTTGATCTTTTTTCCACCGGATGGCCCAACCTTGGTTTTGTAATTCTTACTACTTTGACCATGTTCCACAACATTGGCTTTAGTGATACTAGGATCGAACCACTTTTTTTTCGGAACTTTTGTTGTCTTCTTCAATTCGAAATCTAACAATCAGTTCTTCAACGTTCATTTCATTTCGTTTGTGTTTCAGATAATTCTTGAAATCTTTCCATGTGGGGGGCAATTTTTCAATAATTGTAGCCACTTGGAAAGTTTCACTCAAAATCATTCACTCGGCATGAATTTCATGAAAAATCACTTGGAGTTCTTGCACTTGACTAATTACTGTTTTGGAGCAAAAAAGTTTTTCGTGTATTTTCAGATGAATTCGTGCATGTAGAAAAGTGGAAAAATGAGACAAATAAATACTTGGCTCTTTAGAGTGTGACTTACCCATTTACTTAATGACAATTACTACAGGAGTTTTAACAGTTTCAGAAAATGAAAATTTAGTTGAATAAAATAAAAATGTAGCAAAATATGGACACTCCTAAGGGGCTAATTTTGCTCCTTTCGGTCCGACATTCGTGTACACAGATCGCGCCCGCACACAAGTTCAAAGTCCGAAACTTGTCCCGGTCCGTGATTTGCACCCCACTGCGCGTGCACGTATGCTACACATGATTACACAATTCCAAAGTACAACCATATTTAAAGTGGTTTTTGTTTTCATCCACTTCCTATATGGAACAAACACATATCTAGTTTTCCCACCAGCACAAACTTTTTTTAATTGGCATACTTTGAGCTTCAATTTCTCATTCACTCGAGCATCAATTTTGGCAAGTAAATACATGATTTCGATGTACTCACGGAGGAGAATACAAATCAATCTTTATCTTCCAAAATAGCCAAACGGGTTTTACTCAAAACTCATGCTAAAGTCAGCCACATACTCATTTTTTCTAACATTTATTTTTTTACCACAAAACATAATTAGAATGGAAGCAAAGACATTCCTTTATTTCCTTTTCGAGGAAAAAGTTATTACAATAGTAACTCCTTATTTTTGAGACACCACCGTGCTATTTTAGCAACACGTATAATTATTTAACTTTATTCACCACTATAGAAAGTGGAGTTCTTATGCAGTACTTTATGACTTAACAAAACAACTAACAATCATGTTCAATCTTATTTGACTAAATACCCATAATACCTTTAATAAGGGCGCTGCCCAATAAAATTACCGGGAGGATCATAGTTGCAAGATACAAACCACCACCCATTGTTGCATTGGGCTCTAGCGCATCCAAGGCGTACTGAGTTACGCCACACTACCTGTGTGTAATGCCCGCACTCTCCTCCCACACATGAATTCGAGTTATAGTTATAATTGCGCTTCTCTGCCACCCATAAATCCACGGCTGCCTTGCCTGTAAAAGCTCCACTGCCCTTTGCAAGGTTCTCTCCATAGGGTCGATTGCTAGAGTGGACAAGGTTGCAGTCACCAATCCTCTTATTGACATAGTTTCGAGCAAAGGCTGCCACTTTATCATCCCATACCATGGGTCCAACATGCACTTGGGCACGTGCAGCATTGTGAGCGTTTAGATAGTCTTGTTGGGAGTTTTGAGCTTGAGATGAATATATTGACATTGTTACCACAATGAATAAAAGGAGAAAGTGTAGAAACTTGGCCATTTTTGCTTTGTTTCAAGAAGCTATTTCACCAAGTGATGCAAAATGTAGCAAAACATGTGGGGTTATATATAGGCAATGAAGCATATAATTATTTGCTTATTGAACAAAAATTAATCCAACTTGAGAAAGAAAAGCACGCATTTGGAAAATTAAAAAACTAGAATAGTCTTTGTTGGACATTAATGCGAGTTGCATATTTTTCCAAGTAAACGCCAATAATGATTTAACAACATGGCCAAAGTAAATGTACCCTAAGTATTAGGATAGTTATTTTGTAATTTCTCTATTTAATTTAAGAGGGCAAAAGTAACAGATCTCTAGTTGATCATTTGAGAGGCTTGAATTCCCTCAAATGAGTCTATTATCTTTTTGTTCCTCTTTACTTCTTTGAACTATAAATAAAAGTGTGTTTGTAACTTGACTATTTGATCGTATTTGAACATAAAAACTGAAAGTCAAGTAATTTAATTATGGCAAAGCAAAGTGAGAGAATTGTCTAATGCGTTAACTTGAATTAGAGTAACAAGAACATTAAGAGGATATCTCCCAACAGTATATCAATTGCATAATTTTTGGCTACTAATCTAACAAAAAGGGAATGTGGAGCTTATGCTTCTAAATCAATTAGACTTAGCATCCTTAGATTTATGCTTAATAATATTCCTTTTTTTTTTTTAATCTTTTCAGTTAGTTATTTGTTTATGTCCCGAAGGTTACACAATTAATTCCTTTAACCATTATAAAAGTTGATTGACACGCTGTAACACACAAAATAATAATAATAATAAATTGAAGAACTTTGCAGAATAAAATAAGTTATTTTATTGTCACATAATTTGTTAAATAAATTCAATCCACTAATGAAATATAAATTCATCGATTTTGAAAATAAAATTTTGATTGCAAAATAATTTTAAATTAAATGCTAAATATTGAAAGAAAATAAAATTCTTGATCCAGCAACACGGACTGTGTCAGCTGTTTCAACCTCCAGCTTCAATCAATCAAACATCTAAAAAAATATTTTAAATATGGAATAAGCATACAAACACGCTCAATATAGATTTCACACCAGTATTTTCACAATTTAGTATAAAAAGCAAGTAAAATATGCACATAACATAATTTTCTAGTGTGATCATAACATGACCGTCTCATTCTCATTTAGATCATACCCATTCTCAATCTCCACTTAGGGTTTCTAGCCCTGTTGCTGGTTTCCATGTATATCTACATTATAATACCCTATGGTATTACCCACAAGGTCCTTCTTTAATTGGATCACATAATAGTACATAAATTACTTGACTTAAAACATTAAAAAGTGAAAACACAAAACTACTTGACACCTATAGAAATCCATACCTATTCCTTAAATTTCTTGTATACATGTGCTAATTAGGATTGAAAATTCTAGTGAACGGATTTCAAACGCACCGGAAAAGATTGACAAAATGAGTGATTGGGTGTGCATTGTTTCAGAATTAAAATAGTGACCTGTTGATGAACATTGGGAAGATATGGATTTTTCGAATAAGTCTATCATCTTTATTTACTCGTTTATTTTAGTTCTTTGAATTTCAAACCAAACTAAAACTATTAGATAGTATTGGACAGAATAGAGGACAAGATTTCAACATACTAATTAGACGGGTTAGGCATACTAATATAGGACCACTTAGATCAACGTGGAAACAGTAGGTCGGGTATTTATTTATCTGAATGCAGCCTTAGAATTACGCTTATGAAACCATTAATTTTCTTCGCTTATTTCTACTAATTATCCAAGATTGAAGCTATAATATTTGACTTGATAGGTGGTAAGAAATCCATGATTCTATTTTTCTTTTAATCAATGGGAAGAAAACCATGACAACCAATCGATGTGTGACAGCCCAATAGCTCGAGCTTCTAAATAAAAAGTCCTAGCTCTCCAATGCATTCATGGACTGCAATTTGTTGGTGAAATTGATGGGTAGATTATCAATTAAAATAAAAAATTTAATCAACATAATATTAGAAGAAAGTTAGAAAGCAAGCATTAGGGAGTCACGTCTAGGACGTTGTTCTAAAGTGGTGTAGACTTCTCTTTCGTAAGGGTACTTTCGATACTGTATGGTTCAAAGATAAAGTCCTTATAATTCACGGCCGATTCTACTTCTATGGGCATGATAACATGAATACAAAGCATGAGCCTAGTTTCAAGTTGCCAAAATAATATAATGTAAAAGGTATAAGGAATATTTTTCAAATTATGTTTTCAAGTTTTGATAAATATTTGTTGGAAAGATGATAATTAATGGTATAACACAATTGATTATGAAAAAACCTCCAACTAATTGTTAAGCCATTACTATTGAGGATAAAATGCTTCCATTTTTGCGTAAGAAACGACATTTTACAATCAGTAACATCGATACGTATCATGTTAACACGAACTTTCCCATTCTAATTGGTCTAATTTATAACATTACAATATAGGGAAATTTTCATATCAAGGAAATTAAGTATAACCCATTTCGAAATTAAGTTACAAGGTTTAAAACTTCAAAAATCTAATATTGATTAAATTTTATTTATGAAATAATTAATTAAAAATATATTTAATTTGTAATATATATAAATGTCACAATTTGATCACTTATTATCAAACTAATTGGTTACAAATAAAAAATTTTATAGGTCACAAATTATTTCAAGGTGACATTAAAAATTTTATAGGTTATAATTTATTTACATATTACATATCAAAAAAATTATATGTCATAATTTAATTATCGGTTACAAATCACAAATTTATAAGTGACAACTTTTTTCACAATTATAAATTATCAAATTAATTGCTCACAAATTGTTTTTTGATCACAACATATTAAATCATTAGTCACAATCATAATTTTACGTTGCATATTATTTATTGGTCACAAATTATCCATTTCATCAGTTACATATTATTTGTTGGTCACAAATGAACGAAATAGTTAGATATATGCACCAAAATAGTTAGTCAGAAACAATCCCCATCCCTAATCCCACCACTGACACCAATGTGTGGTCGTAAATTAACCAACTAAATAGCCACAACATCTTCATCCCATTCCCACACCAACTCCAATAGTTGGTCACAAACGCTTTCATCCTATACCGCCACCGCCACCGCCACCGCCACCGCCACCACAACCACAACCACTAACAACACCAACACCACCTTCACCATCACCGACATAGCCACCACCACTACCTTGTCGCCGCTTGCACCACCACCACCACTACTAAAAAAACTACCCTAAAACCATCGCACGTTGTCCCGTCTTCCGCTTGCCAGATTGACTCATTACAACACTACCGGCCACCATAATTTCAACATCACCTCTCCAAATCAACAAACAAATCACTAATAGCCTCCACAAAAATCAAACAAAACCACAACCAACTGTCTCCTTTACGCAACTACTATCTTTTCCGATCTCTTACCTCTCACTGCCATTCATCACCTCTCGACCATTTCCACCCACATCAACCCATGAAAACCACCAACTGTCATCGACATCTTCTCAACCACAACCACCTCACACCACCACCACACCGATCTTCAAAATCTAAATATTTCCATTAACAACGTCACATTCAAAATATGTAAATTTTCAAGGAAGCATCCTAGTTTGCATCATGAAGATTGAAGCTAGGTCGAGCGACGCCAATGGGTGGGCGACGCCGTTGTTGATGATTGCTGCTTCGCGCATCTTCAATCTTTCTACATCAATTGCGGTGTCACTTAAACCACCAACTGAATCTCTCCACATCGATCTCGGTTTTGCTTTGTGATGTGTGCAGCAGAAGAGATACTACATCCGAGGAAAATTAAAACTGAAATAGTCTTTGTTGGATGTTTATGGGTTGCATTCTTATTATCAAACTAATTGGTTACGAATCAAAAATTCTATAGGTCACAAATTATTTCAAGGTGACAAATTAAAAATTTTATAGATCATGATTTATTTATAGATTACATATCGAAAAATTTATATGTCACAATTTAATTATCGGTTACAAATAACAAATTTATAAGCTAATGTTGACTTATGGTTGACTTCTCGTTTTGATTATCACAAACAAATTACTTTTAATTCTAACAAATTGTATTCGAGTGTCTTTTAGAAGCAATCGTTGAATGCTATCAAAGGTGAAGGCACAAAAGGATCAAGATCATGAGATTCGCAAATAGATAACCCATGTGTAAACAATCGTGGCAAATCAAGAGAAGCAAAATAGTTCATAAAGAAACAAGACATATATCGAGATATTAGTTTTTAATACATATATGTAAAGGTAAAATGCTTCCTGATTTGGCCATGATACGTTAGTAGCTCAAAGAAAATCTTTTATGCATAAGAAAATCATTCCTTTTAAAAACATAAAAGAAGTTGCATAAAATCGTTTTTCAAATGAGTAAAAACTTTCATCAAATGAATATACTTGTAAATTACTTTCTTTGAAAATCTGGATAAAGCTATTCTTCAAAACATACCAACATCAATCAAATCATAGTGAAGGAAACCATCCGATAGGCAAAAATTGCCAACCGGACGTCCGGATCGCTTGTCCGGATGGACAGAACTTTTAACTGTTTTGAGTGCTATAAATACCTCACTATTCTTACATTTGCATTAACGATTCTTAAGCACTAAAGTGAGGCTTTTATTGATCTCAACTACCTTACTTTTCCATCTTTAATAAGATCAATAACATTAAATTCTTGAGAAATTTTTGAGTTATTGAATTTATCAAAATTCTTTGTTGATCAAAAAGTTTTTCATATTAACATTTTGAGCTAAACTCATTGTCATCTATTGAAGTGCTTGCCACTTCTCTTCTTATTATCTATCTTGATTCTATCATTCATTAAGAAGAGAAGTTTTCACTTGTATATTTATTTTTGAATTGTAGGTCGTGTGAGGTCCCGAAAAGCTCAACATTGTAAAAGGGTCGGTGCTTCTTGGTTGTAAGTCACCGGAAGCGTTGTAAATGGTTGGATTGCGCCACAAGTCAATCAACATAGTGAAAAAAGCATTGCTCGTGACGGAGAGCTTGGTAACGGGGGACGTATATCATTGCGTTGGATCGAACCTCCATATTATATCGTTTGCATTCTCTAACTCTTCTACTTAACGTTTTTACTTTATGCAAACTTATTTCAATTATCTACGTGACTATTTGTGTTCGGTTTGTTTCACTATCATTTGTTTGATCATTATTTTAAAATCTTGTAGTGTTAACTAAAACGTTTTAAAAACCAATTCACCCCCCTCTTGGTTAGTCGATCTTAGGCTTTCAACCACAACTTATTTCACAATTATAAATTATCAACTTAATTGGTCACAAATTGTTTTTTGATCACAACATGATAAATCATTAGTCACAATCATAATTTTAGGCCACATATTATTTATTGGTCACAAGTTATCCATTTCATCAGTTACATATTATTTATTGGTCACAAAAGAACCAAATAGTTAGTCATATGCACCAAAATAGTTAGTCAGAAACAATCCCCACCCCTAATCCCACCACCGACATCAATGCGTGGTCACAAATTAACCAACTAAATGACCACAACATCTTCATCCCATTCCCACACCAACCTCAATAGTTGGTCACAAATGCTTTCATCCTATACTGGTATCGTCACCACAACCACTAACAACACCAACACCACCTTCACCATCACCATCACCGACATAGCCGCCACCACCAGCTCATCGCCGCTTGCACCATCACAACAACAAAAAAAACTACCCTAAAACCACCGCATGTTGTCCCGTCTTCCGCCAGCCAAATTGACTTACTACGACACTACCAGCCACCATAATTTCAACATCACCTCTCCAAATCAACAAACAAATCACTAATAGCCTCCACAAAAATCAAACCAAACCACAACCAATTGACTCGTTTACGCAACTGCTATCTTTTCCGATCTCTCACCTCTCACCGTCATTCGCCACCTCTCGGCCACCTCCACCCACATCAACCCATGGAAACCACCAACTGTCGTCGACATCTTCTCAACCACAACCACCTCACACCACCACCACACCAATGGGTGGGCAACGCCGTTGTTGATGATGGTCGCTTCGTGACGCAATTCCTCTTCAATCTCTCTATATCAATCGCGGTGTCACTTCAATCACCAACTGAATCTCTCCACATCGATCGCGGTTATACTTTATGATGCGTGCAACAGAAGAGATACCACATCTAAGGAAAATTAAAACAGAAATAGTCTTTGTTGGACGTTTATGGGTTTCATTCTTTTTCAAGTAAACGCTAATAATGAGCAATCTATATGTACTTGTTAAATGGTATCTTCATATTTTTACTTCTTTACAAAATCAAACGAGTTCAATTACTAGAAAACTATACTCAAAATGTTTAAGATAAAACTATATTTTACACTAATTAGTTTACTTACGTGCATTGCATGTTTTATTTGTACTGTAGAAGAATTTGTAATTTATACCTTTTATATATTGGAATTGAAAAAATATATATATATATTTAGGTAAATAAATTTAAACATTTTTTCGCACATTTTCCACGTTTCATAGTTTTTTCTCTCTCCACTTTCATCTTTATGTCTTTTACATGAGATTGGATATGTTCTTATTCAAAATATTACATTGGATCCAGCGAAAAGTGCTTGTATTACACTCAGTGAAATGGTTTAGTGTGAATAGAGGGAGATGAATTAATTTAAAAAATTAAGGTTCATCTAATATAAAATAAGGATTCTTTTTATATGCTAATTTCCGCAAGATTAAAACTTGTACACATAATTTAGCCAAGTGGTTTGTCACATGAACACGTGAAGAAAAAAAAATTTGTACTGAAAAAATATGCTTGTTAATGTGCTAGTAAAGTTAATAATTTTATTCAACGTTAAACAGTTTGAGTTCAATTAATTAACAAATCAGACCAAACACTGCAAGCCTACACTTAATTATAGAGCATATTTTTTACATGCCGATGTTAAAACTATTGATTAATCATGTGTATTAATTTTTAAACCTAAATTCTAACACACACACACATACCATCACATAAATTTTGAATAAAATATTGATTTCAAATAAATAGACGTGGTGCCTTCAATAAAGAATCATTCCTTTAATATTTATAAAACATATATCAAATTAAATGAACACAAAAGATATCAAAGAACTTCAAAGATTGGTGCATCTGTCAAACTTAAACAATTTCTCCGACTCCAAGTTTAGTTGCATTAACAAAACATATATAAAAACGTGAGCAAGTACGCAAACAAAAAGTAAAAGTGCAGAGCAGCTTCACCCTCACGCCCCACCCAATAAGTACCAGGGCATCTCATGTTTATCAGTAGGCTTGGTTCAATAGAAACCATATCATTATAGAACAATATTAATAAAAAAAATTTTCATTGATAATGGTTATAAATTGGGTTAATTTCACAAACGGTCACTAAAGTTACGTCAAAATCACAAAACGGTCACTGAAGTGTCATGCACTTTCACAAATGGTCATTGAATGACTATTATGATTTTAATTCAAACTTAAATGAACAAAACACGTGAACATATAACCATGAGGACCTCAAGTGCAAAAATCATCAAAAACCCTTCCTAAAACCATTTTCAACCACCACTTTGGGACGAAATTCCATCAGTTTTTAGCCACCAAAACCACCAGTCCAACACACCACCTTGAAGCCCTCTCTGCCTTCCATGCAATCTACCCAAGAATAACCTCTAACTCCGATGGATTTGGTCGGAATTTTGTCCCAAAGTGGGCCGCTCACACAGCATAAAATTGCTAGCCGCCAATTTGGGACAAAATTCCACCACTTTTCGACAACCAAAACCACAAGACCAACACACCACCTTGAAGCCCTCTCTGTCCTCCATGCAACCCATCCAAGAATAGCCCATAAATTCGACGGATTTAGGACGGAATTTTGTCCCAAAGTGGCGGCTGATAGTTTTGTTGTGCAAACGGCCTACTTTGGGATGAGATTTCGACCGAATCCGCTAAAGTTAGGGTCTATTCTTAGGTGGGTTGCGTAGAGGGCAGCGAGGGCTTCAAGGTGGTGTGTTGGTCCGGTAGTTTTGGTGAAAGTGGTGGAATCTCGTCTCAAAGTAGGGCTAGTAGTTTTGTGCTGTACCATTGGAGTAGACAGCAGTGAGGGCTTTAAGGTGGTGTATTGGTCCAGTGGTTTTGGTGGCTGAAAAGTGGTAGAATTTCGTCCCAAAATGGAGGCTGGCATTTTGTGCTGTGCGAGAGGCCCATTTTGGGATGAAATTTCGGCCATATCGTTGGAGTTAGGGGCTATTCTTGGGTGGGTTGCATAGAGGACAACAAGGGCTTCAAGGTGATGTGTTGTTCCGGTGGTTTTTGTGTCGAAAAGTGGTGGATATTCGTCCCAAAGTGCGGCTGACAATTTTGTGATGTGCGAGCGGCCCACTGTGGGACGAAATTCCGGTCAAATCTACCAGATTTAGGGGCTATTCTTAGGTGGGTTGCGTAGAGGGAAGAAAGGGATTCAAGGTGGTGTGTTGGACTGGTGGTTTTGGTGGCCGAAAAGTGGTGGAATTTCGTCCCAAAGCAGTGGCTGAAAATGGTTTTAGGGTGAGTTTTTGATGATTTTTGCACTTGAGGTCCTCAAGGTTATATGTTCACGTGTTTTATTCCTTTAAATTTGAATTAAAATCATAATGATCTTTCAGTGACCGTTTGTGAAAGTACCATGATATTTCAGTGACCGTTTTTAGTGCAAGTTTTAAACTTCAGTAATTGTTTTGTGATTTTGGCATAACTTCAGTGACCGTTTGTGAAATTAACCCGTTATAAATTTCATGCAGTGATTCATTATAAAAACTTATTTATTTCTTTAGCACAAAACATAATTAAAATGGACGCAAAGACATTTATTTATTTCCTTTCCAAGGAAAAAGTTATTACAATAGTAACTTCTTATTTTTGAGACACCACACGTTTAGCAACGCGTATAATTATTTAACTTTATTTACCACTATAGAAAGTGGAGCACTTACATAGTACTTTATGACTGAATATAAAAACTAACAATCATGTTCAATCTTATTTGACTAAATACCCTTAATAAGGGCGTTTGCCAATAAAATTACCGGGAGGATCATAGTTGCAAGATACAAACCACCACCCATTGTTGCACTTGGCTCTAGCGCATCCAAGGCGTACGGAGTCACGCCAAACTACTTGTGTGTAATGCAGACACTCTCCTCCCACACATGAATTTGATTTATAGTCATAATTCCGCTTTTCTGCCACCCATAAATCCACGGCTGCCTTACCGGTAAAATCTCCACTGCCCTTTGCAAGGTTCTCTCCATAGGGTCGGTTGCTAGAGTGGACGAGGTTGCAGTCACCAATCCTCTGATTGACGTAGTTTTGAGCGAAGGCTGCTACTTTATCATCCCAAACCATGGGTCCAACACCCACTTGGGCACGTGCAGTGTTGTGGGCATTTAGATAGTCCTGTTGGGAGTTTTGGGCTTGAGATGAATATAGTGACATTGTTAACACAATGAATAAAAGGATAAAGTGTGGAAACTTGGCCATTTTTGCTTTGCTTCAAGAAGTTATTACACCAAGTGATGCAAAATGTAGCGAAATGTGTGGGGATATATATAGCCTGAAGCATGGAATTATTTTCTTTGAAATTAATCCAACTTGAGAAAAAAAGGCACGCATTTGGAAAATTAAAAACTAGAATAGTCTTTGTTGGACATTTACACGAGTTGCAAACTTTTCCAAGTAAACACCGATAATGATTTAACAAGAAGGCCAAACAAAACGTACCCTAAGTATTAGGGAAGTTATTTTGTAATTTCTATATTTAATTTAAGAGGGCAAAAGTAACGGAACATCATTCATTACCTGAGAAACAAAATGCAAATCTCTTGTTGATCGTTTGAGAGGCTTGAATTCCCTCGAATGAGTCTATTATCTTTTTGTTCCTCTTTACTTCTTTGAACTATAAATAAAAGTGTGCTTGTAACATGACTATTTGATAGTATTTGAACACAAAAATTGAAATTCAAGTAATTTAATTATCGCAAAGCAAAGCGAGAGAATTGTCTAATGCATTAACTTTAATTAGAGTAACAAGAACATTAAGAGGATATCTCCCAACAGTATATCAATTACATAATTTTTGGCTACTAATCTAACAAAAAGGGAATCTGGAGCTTTGTCTTCTAATTCAATTAGACTTAGCAGCCTTAGAATTATGCTCAATAATATTCCTTTTTTCATCTTTTCAGTTGGTCATTTGTTTCTGGCAGAAGTTTTGACAAAATGTAAGACCAAGACATTAAATTCCTGCCAAATTTGTAATTCGTCAAACAGCTCAAGTTTCCAGTCCATGTGTATCTTGTCTACAAAAAAATTTGAAGAACTTTGCATAATAAAATAAGCTATTTTATTGTCTCATAATATGTTAAATAAATTCAATTCACTAATGAAATATAAATTCATCAATTTTGAAAATAAAATTTTGATTGCAAAATAATTTTAAACTAAATGTTAAATATTGAAAGAAAATAAGGGTCTATTTGATAGGCGTCCATTTTCCATGGAAAATAGAATTCAATTTCCAATTGCCACTTTTAGGTTGTTTGATAGCAATTATTTTTATTTTATTTTATTTTATTATTATTATTATTATTTTACTTGGAATTGATTTTCTTGATTTGGGTGCACGTGATCCATTTTCTTGGTTTTGGGTGAATTTGTTTTCCCACCCTTTTGGTGGTTTTTTGTTTTCCATCAATTTTTTTTTTTTGTTGGGGCAATGGGTACAAAATATATCCACAATTGTAAAAAATATCTTTCTATATATAAAAAGTGGCTATGAAACAGAATTTCTTGGTTTAACGGAAAAATTAACGGAATTTCTTGTTTTAACGGAAAAACTAACGGAATTTCTTGTTTTAATGAAAAACCTATAACTTTAGGGTCCAACTTGAATTTATTTAAAACCTTAGGGACTAAAACTTAAAATTTAACCATAATCCTTAAATTGCAGCCAAGGACCTTAACATATCAAATTTACACAAGAAGTCCCCGCCTCCTCAACTCCCAAAAATCGAAAAAAAACCTTTAATCTTCCATGACTGAAAAACCCAATGTTGTCGGGCCCAACCGGTTTGACCGGAAAAATTGGGAATGGGGCCCAAAATCGGGCCAAATCATGTCCGATTTTTGATTATTTTCAAAATCGGTTAAAACCCGTTAAACCGGTCCTGATTTTCAATTTTTTTTTTTTTGGTTTAAAAATTTTTAACTTTATAAATGGGCTTCAAAATTTATTTAGAATTCTAAGGCCCATGGAGAAGTAATGGATGTCATGATCATTTTATAGATGCACTTCTCTCCAAATGTTTCATAAACTTCCAATATGGGATTGTGCCTTTTATACATGCTATTAACTCTAATAGTTTTATAAACTTTCAATGTGGAATAGTGATATATAACCAAAAAATGTTAAAATACACATCAAAATCATTTTCAAATGTATGTTTGGCTAATTTGATTTTTAATAACAACTAATTAAATTGTAATATTCACCTTCATTCTTTCCTTTATTTAATTTTCAAATTTAACTTAAATTACACTTGATTATTAATATATTAATGTTAGCTATCATTTTCTATAAGTTTAAATTATTTTAATTTAACAAAGTAAACTATTTTAACATATTGATTTTTAATTTTTAGTATTGAGACTAATTGTAGGATAATGAATCTAATTAGTAAAAATATATTTACTTTGAATTATTAATATGAAAATTTTAAAAATATATATATTATTTTTATATTATTTTTGTATGTATTTATTACATCCGATTCAACCCCGGTTAAACCTTTTGACCCTGACCCTTCACATTTTTCGGATTGATGACCGGGTCAGTTTTCAAAACACTGGAAAAACCTTAATGGAGAAGCTCTTCCCCCCTTTTCATGGCCGACGCCCCCAAGAAACCGTAGTGGCCGGGGGTTGGGGGCGGCTGTGCTTGCCCATCATCTTAGTTGGATTAATCATGGGCGCAATAATCATCTTTTTCTCTCGCACAAGCAATATATGGAGACATCCAATTTAATTCATTCAAATCCAACAATCAATTCATGAGAAATGCTGGACTTACAGGCTACTGTTTCACATAAGCCTTACAGAAAATAAAAAAATAGCCCGGTTCAGGAGAAAAGAGATAGAAGCCGTTTCAAAATAAGGCAAAGAGGAAGGAAATATCCTATTTTTCCCATTTCTCACTTGCAGTTCCCGCCCACCTCAGATTCCTCCATCTCGAGCACAATGTAATAGGTGAGCTTACTAAGAACGAATATTACACATCGCGATCCCACATACCCTCTGTAGACTATAGTTATATGGCAAGCTGTACCGATTTCATATGTGTATTTGAAGGTGAAAAACTCAGAGAAAATTACTTCCTCGATGTAAGTCGGGTGAAATAAATAATGATTGTGACTTTTTTGACATGTAGACACAAAAATAAGAATACAAAGCTAACTGAAGTTTGCCTGATAGATGTTAATGTCATTGGATGTTCAAAATGTATTTCCATTTTAGGGTATCTTTTTCTCGTCATTTGTTTTTAGAATATAGTATAATATTATTGTGCATCATATGAACTTTGAGTTTTATGTTTGTGCTTTTGGGTTGGAGACGACAGAGAGAAGCACTTTATTTAATTATTTATCAATTACATAAACATTACATCATTAATTATTTAATTAACAAAAAAAATTACATCTTTATTAATAACAAATTAATTCTTAAACAAAACTATTAAATATAAACTAAGTAAACGTGCATTGCACGTTGCTTGCACCTAGTTATCCTTTAAATTGACTATTTTCATGTAAAACAAAGCCAAACGAACACCAAACTTGTTTTTTTTGTATACTTGTACTAATTAGGATTAAAAATTCTTGTTAACGGATTTCAAAGGCACCAGAAAAAATTGACAAAATGAGTGATTGGGTGTGCATTGTTTCAGAATTAAAATAGTGACCTGTTGATGAACAGTGGGGAGATATGGATTTTTCGAATAAGTCTATCATCTTTATTTACTTGTTTATTTTAGTTCTTTGAATTTCAAACTAAACTAAAACTATTAGATAGTATTGGACAGAATAGAGGACAAGATTTCAACTTACTAATTAAACGTGTTAGGCATACTAATATAGGACCACTTAGATCAACGTGGAAACAGTAGGTCGGGTATTTATTTGTTGATCAAAAGTATTATCTGAATGCAGCCTTAGTATTACGCTTATGAAGCCTTTAATTTTCTTCGCTTATGTCTACTAATTATCCAAGATTGAAGCTATAATATTTGACTTGATAGGTGGTAAGAAATCCATGATTCTATTTTTCTTTTAATCAATGGGAAGAAAACCATGACAACCAATCGATGTGTGACAACCCAATAGCTCGACCTTCTAAATAAAAAGGCCTAGCTCTCCAATGCATTCATGGACTGCAATTTGTTGGTGAAATTGATGTGTAGATTATCAATTAAAATAACAAATTTAATCAACATAACATTAGAAGAAAGTTAGAAAGCAAGCATTAGGGAGTCACGTCAAGGACGTTGTTCTAAAGTGGTGTAGACTCCTCTTTCGTAAGGGTACTTTCGATACTGTATGGTTCAAAGATAAAGTCCTTATAATTCACGGCATATTCTACTTCTATGGGCATGACAACATGAATACAAAGCACGAGCCTAGTTTCAAGTTGCCAAAATAATATAATGTAAAAGGTATAAGGAGTATTTTTCAAATTATGTTTTCAAGTTTTGATAAATATTTGTTGGAAAGATGATAATTAATGGTATAACACAATTGATTATGAAAATACCTCCAACTAATTCTTAAGCCAGTACTATTGAGGATGAAATGCTTCCATTTTTGCGTAAGAAACGACATTTTACAATCAGTAACATCGATACGCATCATGTTAACACGAAGTTTCCCATTATAATTGGTTTCATGTTCAAGAGCCTAATATTTTCATATAAGCATTTTTAACATTACAATATAGGGAAATTTTCATATCAAGGAAATTAAGTATAACCCATTTCAAAACTAAGATACAAAGTTTAAAACTTCAAAAATCAAATATTGATTAAATTTTATTTATGAAATAACTAATTAAAAATATATTTCATTTATAATATATATTAATGTCACAAATTTATACAATTTGGTCACTTATTATCAAACTAATTGGTTACAAATCAAAAATTTTATAGGTCACAAATTATTTCAGAGACAAATTAAAAATTTTATATGTCATGATTTATTTATAGATTACATATCAAAAAAAATTTATGTCACAATTTAATTATCGGTTACGAATAACAAATTTATAAGCCACTGTTGACCTATAGTTGACTTCTCGTTTCGATTATCAAAAATAAATTGCTTTTAATTCTAACAAATTGTATTCGAGTGTCTTTTAGAAGCAATCGTTGAATGCTATCAAAGGTGAAGGTACAAAAAGATCAAGATCGTGAGATTCACAAATAGACAATCCATGTGTAAACAATCGTGGCAAATCAATGGAAGCAAGAGAGTTCATGAAGAAACATGACGTATATCGAGACATTAGTTTTTAATACATATATGTAAAGGTAAAATGCTTCCTCATTTAGCCATGATACGTGAGTAGCTCAAAAAATCTTTTATGCATAAAAAAATCATTCCTTTTAAAAACATAAAAGAAGTTACATAAAATCGTTTTTCAAAGGAGTAAAAACTTTCATCAAATGAATATAATTGCAAATTACTTTCTTTGAAAATCTGGATAAAGTTATTCTTCAAAATATACCTACATTGATCAAATCATCATGAAGGAAACCATCCGATAGGCAAAAATTTCCAACCGGACGTCCGGATCCCTTGTCCGGATGGACAGAACTTTTAGCCGTTTTGAGTGCTTTAAATACCTTACTATTCCTACATTTGCATTTACGATTCTTGAGCGCTAAAGTGAGGCTTTTATTGATCTCAACTACCTTACTTTTTCATCTTTAAGAAGATCAATAACATTAAATTTTTGAAAAACTTTTGAGTGATTGAATTTATCAAAATCCTTTGTTGATCAAAAAGTTTTTCATATTAACACTTTGAGTTAAACTCATTGTCATCTATTGAAGTGTTTGCATCTTCTCTTCTTGTTATCCATCTTGATTCTTTCATTCATCAAGACTAGAAGTTTTCACTTGTATATCTATTTTTGAATTGTGGGTGTGTTGAGGTCTCGGAAAGCTCAACATTGTAAAATGGTCGGTGCTCCTTGATTGTAAGTCACCGGAAGCGTTGTAAAAGGTTGGATTGCGCCACAAGTCAATCAACATAGTAAAAAAAGTCTTGCTCGTGACGGAGAGCTTGGTAACGGGATACGTATATCATTACGTTGGATTGAACCTCCATATTATATTGTTTTCATTCTCTAACTCTCTTACTTAACGTTTTTACTTCGTGCAAACTTATTTCAATTATCTACGTGTCTATTTGTGTTCGATTTGTTTCACTATCATTTGTTTGATCATTATTTTAAAATCTTGTAGTGTTAACTAAAAAGTTTTAAAAATCAATTCACCCCCCTCTTGGTTAGCCAATCTAGGGTTTTTAGCCACAACTTATTTCACAATTCTAAATTATCAACTTAATTGGTCACAAATTGTTTTTTGGTCACAACATAATAAATCATTAGTCACAATCATAATTTTAGGCCACATATTATTTATTGGTCACAAAAGAACCAAATAGTTAGTCATATGCACCAAAATAGTTAGTCAGAAACAATCCCTACCCCTAATCCCACCATCGACACCAATGCGTGGTCACAAATTAACCAACTAAATGACCACAACACCTTCATCGCATTCCCACACCAACCCCAATAGTTGGTCACAAACGCTTTCATCCTATACTGCCATCGTCACCACAACCACTAATAGCCTCCACAAAAAATCAAACCAAACCACAACCAATTGACTCCTTTACGCAACTGCTATCTTTTCCGATCTCTCACCTCTCACCGTCATTCGCCACCTCCACCCACATCAACCCATGGAAACCACCAACTGTCGTCGACATCTTCTCAACCACAACCACCTCACACCACCACCACACCGATGGGTGGGCGACGCCGTTGTTGATGATGGTCGCTTCGTGACGCGATTCCTCTTCAATCTCTCTATATCAATCGCGGTGTCACTTCAATCACCAACTGAATCTCTCCACATCGATCGCGGTTCTACTTTATGATGCGTGCAGCAGAAGAGATACCACATCTAAGGAAAATTAAAACAGAAATAGTCTTTGTTGGACGTTTATGGGTTTCATTCTTTTTCAAGTAAACGCTAGTAATGAGCAAACTATATGTACTTGTTAAATGGTATCTTCATATTTTTACTTCTTTACAAAATCAAACGAGTTCAATTACTAGAAAACTATACTCAAAATGTTTAAGATAAAACTATATTTTACACTAATTAGTTTACTTACGTGCATTGCATGTTTTATTTATATTGTAGAAGAATTTGTAATTTATAACTTTTATATATTGGAATTGAAAAAAAAAATATTTAGGTAAATAAATTTAAACATTTTTTCGCACATTTTCCACGTTTCATAGTTTTTTCTCTCTCCACTTTCATCTTTATGTCTTTTACATGAGATCGGATATGTTCTTGTTCAAAATATTACATTGGATCCAGCGAAAAGTGCTTGTATTACACTCAGTGAAATGGTTTAGTGTGAATAGAGGGAGATGAATTAATTAAAAAAATTAAGGTTCATCTAATATAAAATAAGGATTCTTTTTATATGCTAATTTCCGCAAGATTAAAACTTGTACACATAATTTAGCCAAGTGGTTTGTCACATGAACACGTGAAGAAAAAAAAATTGTACTGAAAAAATATGCTTGTTAATGTGCTAGTAAAGTTAATAATTTTATTCAACGTTAAACAGTTTGAGTTCAATTAATTAACCAATCAGACCAAACACTGCAGGCCTACACTTAATTATAGAGCATATTTTTTACATGCCGATGTTAAAACTATTGATTAATCATGTGCATTAATTTTTAAACCTAAATTCTAACACACGTACACACACATATACCATCACATAAATTTTGAATAAAATATTGATATCAAATAAATACATGTCGTGCCTTCAATAAAGAATCATTCCTTTAATATTTATAAAACCATAGGTTTTTCTTATATTACTTAAAGCCCTCATGATATACCAAATTAAATGAACATAAAAGATGTCAAAGAACTTCAAAGATTGGTGCATCTGTCAAACTTAAACAATTTCTCCAACTCCAAGTTTAGTTACATTAACAAAACGTA
Source organism: Fraxinus excelsior (assembly GCA_019097785.1). Taxonomy (NCBI): domain Eukaryota; kingdom Viridiplantae; phylum Streptophyta; class Magnoliopsida; order Lamiales; family Oleaceae; genus Fraxinus; species Fraxinus excelsior. Next base: position 7,051,935 of record CM032633.1, on the reverse strand, counting down.
TATAAAAACGTGAGCAAGTACGTAAACAAAAAGTAAAAGTGCATAGCAGCTTCACCCTCGCGCTCCACCCAATAAGAACGAGGGCATCTCATGTTGATCAGTAGCCTTGGTTCAGTAGAAACCATATCATTATAGAACAATATTAATAAAAAAATTTCATTGATAATTGTTATAAATTGGGTTAATTTCACAAATGATCACTGAAGTTACGTCAAAATAAAAAAAATGGTCACTGAATTTTAAAACTTGCACTAACAGTCATTCAAGTATTATGCACTTTCACAAATGGTCATTGAAGGACCATTATGATTTTAATTCAAACTTAAATGAACAAAACACGTGAACATATAATCTTGAGGACCTCAAGTGCAAAAATCATCAAAAACCCTTCCCAAAACCATTTTCAACCACCACTTTGGGACGAAATTCCATCACTTTTCAGCCATCAAAACCACCAGTCCAACACACCACCTTGAAGCCCTCTCTGCCTTCTATGCAACCTACCCAAGAATAGCCTCTAACTCCGATGGATTTCGACCAAATACGCTAAAGTTAGGGGCTATTCTAAGGTGGGTTGCGTAGATGGCAGCGAGGGTTTCAAGGTGGTATGTTGGTTAGGTGATTTTGGTGAAAGTGGTGGAATCTCGTCCCAAAGTGGCGACTGGCAGTTTTGTACTGTGCGAGCTGCCCACTTTGGGACAAAATTTTAGTCAAATCTGTTGGAGTAGAGGGCAGTGAGGGCTTTAAGGTGGTGTATTAGTCCAGTGGTTTTGGTGGTCGAAAAGTGCTAGAATTTCGTCCCAAAGTGGCGGCTAGCAGTTTTGTGCTGTGCGAACGGCCCATTTTGGGATGAAATTTCGGCCAGATCCGCCGGAGTTAGGGGCTATTCTTGGGTGGGTTGCATAGAGGACAACTAGGGCTTCAAGGTGGTGTGTTGTTCCGGTGGTTTTGGTGGCCGAAAAGTGGTGGATATTCGTCCCAAAGTGCGGCTAACAGTTTTGTGATGTGCGATCTGCCCACTTTAGGACGAAATTCTGATCAAATCCGCCAGATTTAGGGGCTATTCTTGGGTGGGTTGCATAGAGGGAAGAAAGGGCTTCAAGGTGGTGTGTTGGACTGGTGGTTTTGGTGGCCGAAAGTGGTGAAATTTCGTCCCAAAGTGGTGGCAGAAAATGGTTTTGGGGTGAGTTTTTGATGATTTTTGCACTTGAGGTCCTCAAGGTTATATGTTCACGTGTTTTATTCCTTTAAATTTGAATTAAAATCATAATGGTCCTTCAGTGACCGTTTGTGAAAGTACATGATATTTCAGTGACCGTTGTTAGTGCAAGTTTTAAATTTCAGTAACCGTTTTGTGATTTTGGCATAACTTCAGTGACCGTTTGTGAAATTACCTCGTTAAAAATTTCATGGAGTGGTTCAGTATAAAATTTTATTTATTTCTTTAGCACAAAACATAATTAAAATGGACGCAAAGACATTTCTTTATTTCCTTTCCAAGGAAAAGTTATTACAATAGTAACTTCTTATTTTTGAGACACTACACGCGCTATTTTAGCAACACGTATAATTATTTAACTTTATTTACCACTATAGAAAGTGGAGTACTTACGTAGTACTTTATGACTCAACATGACAACTAACAATCACGTTCAATCTTATTTGACTAAATACCCTTAATAAGGGCGCTGGCCAATAAAATTACCGGGAGGATCATAGTTGCAAGATACAAACCACCACCCATTGTTGCACTGGGCTCTAGCGCATCCAAGGCGTACTGAGTTACGCCACACTACCTGTGTGTAATGCAGGCACTCTCCTCCCACACATGAATTTGAATTATAGTCATAATTGCGCTTTTCTGCCACCCATAAATCCACGGCTGCCTTACCGGTAAAATCTCCACTGCCCTTTGCAAGGTTCTCTCCATAGGGTCGGTTGCTAGAGTGGACGAGGTTGCAGTCACCAACCCTCTGACTGACATAGTTTCGAGCGAAGGCTGCTACTTTATCATCCCAAACCATGGGTCCAACACCCACTTGGGCACGTGCAGTGTTGTGGGCGTTTAGATAGTCTTGTTGGGAGTTTTGGGCTTGAGATGAATATAGTGACATTGTTACCACAATGAATAAAAGGAGAAAGTGTGGAAACTTGCCCATTTTTGCTTTGCTTCAAGAAGTTATTACACCAAGTGATGCAAAATGTAGCGAAACATGTGGGGTTATATATAGCCTGAAGCATGGAATTATTTGCTTATTGAAGAAAAATTAATCCAACTTGAGAAACAAAGGCACGCATTTGGAAAATTAAAAACTAGAATAGTCTTTGTTGGACATTTACACGAGTTGCATACTTTTCCAAGTAAACACCGATAATGATTTAACAAGAAGGCCAAACAAAACGTACCCTAAGTATTAGGGAAGTTATTTTGTAATTTCTCTATTTAATTTAAGAGGGCAAAAGTAACGGAACATGATTCATTGCCTGAGAAAGAAAATGCAAATCTCTTGTTGATCGTTTGAGAGGCTTGAATTCCCTTGAATGAGTCTATTATCTTTTTGTTCCTCTTCACTTCTTTGAACTATAAATAAAAGTGTGTTTGTAACATGACTATTTGATAGTATTTGAACATAAAAATTGAAAGTCAAGTAATTTAATTATCGCAAAGCAAAGCAAGAGAATTGTCTAATGCATTAACATTAATTAAAGTAACAAGAACATTAAGAGGATATCTCCCAACAGTATATCAATTACATGATTTCTGGCTACTAATCTAACAGGAATCTGGAGCTTATGCTTCTATTTCAGTTATACTTGGCAGCCTTGGAATTATGCTTAATAATATTCCTTTTTTTTTTTTTTTTTAAATCTTTTCAGTTGGTCATTTGTTTCTGGCACAAATTTTGGCAAAATTTAAGCCTCGAGTCATGGAAGACCAAGACATTAAATTCCTGCCAAATTTCTAATTTGTCAAACAGCTCAAGTTTCCAGTCGTAGATGGTAATAGCCATGTGTATCTTGTCTACAAAAAATTTTGAAAATATAAATTCATTTCACTAATGAAATAATATGTTAAATAAATTCCATTCACTAATGAAATATAAATTCATCGATTTTGAAAATAAAATTTTGATTGCAAAATAATTTTAAACTACATGTTAAATATTGAATGAAAATAAAATTCTTGATCCAATGACACGGACTCTGTCAGCAGTTTCAATCTCCAGTTTCGATCAATCAAACATCTGAAAAAATATTTTAAATATGGAATGAGCATACGAATACACTCAATATAGATTTCATGCCAGTATTTTCACTATTTATTATAAAAAGCAAGTAAAATACGCACATAACATAATTTTCTAATGGGATCATAACCTGACCGTCTCAATCTAACTTAGATCATACCCATTATCAATCTCCAGTTAGGGTTTCTAGCCCTGTGGCTATTTCGGTGTAGATCTGCATAATAATACCCTATGATATTACCCACACGATCCTTCTTTGATTTTGATCACTTAATAGCACACAAATTACTTAACTTAAAAGTATTAAAAAGAAAACTACTTGACACATATAGAAATCCATACCTCTCATTATTTTGCATTATATTGAGAGGAATAATAATTTTTTTAAGAACGTATGGTTAAAAATAGAAAGAAAAATACGTGTAATATTATTTTATTGGAGAATGCGTGGTTGATAATAATGGAAAGAAAAATGAATTATAATTTAATGGGGCCAAACGAGAGCTATGTTGGAAAATAAACCAACTTAATGATCACTCAAGAGTTCAAAGAATCATTCGTTAAACTTTATTTTAGTCAAGTGTCTACTAGAATTCCAATAATTGATTGAGTAATTTAAGGTGTCTTCTTGAATATGTAATAGTCACATTTATTATGATATATTTTCTTGTGTCTTCTAATGTGTATAAATTGGAATTTAATCGGCAGTATTTTTTTCATGGCAATAAAAAGAAAGTATTTCTGATAAAATAATTCCCAACTTTGCTTGCCTTCAGCTGGTATTAGAGCTCGAAATTTTTACAAAAAGTTTTTTTTTTAGCAAAATACAACAGTAGCAACAAATCTTGGAAAAGAAAATCATGGCAAATCCAAATAACCTGGCATCTCTTATTCCTCGTTTCAATGGGAAATATTATAATTATTGGAGTCACAATATGAAAGTGTTGTTGAAATCTATGAAGCTTTGGAATATTGTTAATGAAGGTTTTGAAGATCCAGAGACTAAAGCGAGAATGGCTCAAGCACAAAGAAATGCTTTGAATGAAAAGTGAGAAAAAGATGGTAAATCCATTTTCCATATTTACCAGGAAATTGAAAGATCAGTGTTTGAACGACTTGCAAAAGCTGAAACTTCAAAGCAGACTTGGGAAATTTTGCAGACAGCACACCTTGGAGAAGAGAGAGTAAAAAGGGTATGCTTACAGTCCTTGATATTAGAGTTGGAGAAATTGGAAATGAAAGAAGAATAAAGTATTTCTAATTACAATAATAAATAAAATGGCATTCAATGGCGAAAGTTCACAAGATCAAAAAGTTGTTGAAAAAAATCTTCGAAGTCTACCATCAAGGTTTGATTTCATAGCTGCCATGACTGAGGAATTTAAAGATTGGGAAACTCTTTCATTAGATGATTTACTTGCATCTTTAAAATCTCATGAACTACGAGTAAAGCACAAGATTCATTCACTCCCTCAACAATCACTTTTGTTGGATATAGTGAAAGGTCTAAAAGCTATAAATTATACAATCCATTGACGAAAAAAATTGTGACAAGTTGGGATGTAAAGTTTGATGAAAATGCAACCTTTGTAGGTAATGGGAACAGTAAATCAATAATTTCTCGAGTATGAGATAACACTTCAAATGAAGATTGTGAACAATCCTTCCTCTTCAAGTTGTGGATCCCTTTCACCTCCAAGTTCTTCTAGGGGAGATGAATCTGATGAAGAGCCACCAAGAACAAGAATGAGAAGATCGCAAGAAATCTATGAGTCTATGGATCTTACTCATGATGAAGGTGTTGTTTTTACAATTTCTGTAGGTGAGGATCCAATTTCATATGATGCAACAATAAAAGAAGAAAAATAGAGAGAAGCCATGAAGGAAGAAATTGATGCCATTGAAAAGAACAATACATGGGAGCTCACAAATTTGTCACCAAAAAAAAAGCCTATAGGAGTAAAGTGGGTGTTCAAAACTAAACTCAATCCAACAATTCAGTCATTAAACACAAAGCTCGACTTGTAGTAAAAGGGTATGTGCAAAGAAAAAGAGAAGACTACAATTAGGTATTCGCCCTAGTCTCTAGACTTAACACTATTCGGCTTATAATTTCTCTAGCTGCTTAAAATAATTAGAAGCTCTTACAAATGGATGTTAAATCTACATTTTTAAATGATTTTATCCAAGAAAAGATTTATGTTAAACAACCACTTGGTTTTGTGAAAGAGCGAGAAGAGCTTAAATTTTACAAATTGAAAAAGGCCTTATACGGTTTAAAACAATCGCCAAGGGCCTGGTATAGTAGAATCAATGCATTTTTATTTTATTTTTTTAAATAATGATTTCATAGAAGTCCACATGAACATACTCTCTACACCAAAAGTGGTCCTAGTGAGACTTTATGTTGATGATCTTGTCTTCACTGAAAATAATCTGGCTATCTTGGGTGATTTTAGAGATTTGATGATGAAAGAGTTTGATATGACTTATTTGAGAAATTACATTATTTTTTGGGTGTTGAAGTACACCAATCAGAAAGCGGAATTTTGAGAAATACGCTAGAGTGATTCTAAAAATGTTTAAGATAGAATTTGCAAATCATATCTCAACTCCATGCATTTTAGGCCAAAACTCCGAAAACATGGAGAAGGAAACCACCATGTTCAGGAGCTTAGTGGGAAATCTGATGTACCTCACAACCACAAGACCTGATATTATGTTTGATGTGAGTTTAATAAATAGGTTCATGGAAGCACCATATTCAGAACATCCGGAAGCTACGAAAAGAATTTTACGATATGTGAAGGGGACAATTTATTATAGCATTTTTTATCCAGCAAATGTTCCAACTACATTCTTTGGATACACCGACAGTGATGTTGCAAGAAGTGTTGATGATAGTAAAAGTACGTCGGGTTATGCCTTTAGCATTGGAAGTGGAGTATTTTGTTGGAGTTCTAAGAAACAATCAATAGTTTCTCTTTCAACAACAGAAGCCGAATATATTGTAGCATCTTTTGCTGGCTGCCAAATTGTATGGATACGAGGCATTTTGGAGAATTTAAACCACAAATAGAATGTTCCTACAACCTTTTTGTGTGACAATAATTCAGTAATTTCTGGTACAAAGGAACAAGTTTTACTCAGGAGGACTAAACACATTCGTAAGAGGTATCACTTCTTGAGAGAGCTTGTTCATGATAGAATAAATCAAGTCAAATACTGCAAAACAAAACTAGTTGGAGGTCAAAACTTGAAGAAACAACTTGCGAGACTTGGAATGAAAAACAAATTTGGTTTATGGGAGGCAATGTTGAAAAATAAACCAAATTAATGATCACTAAAGAGTTCAAAGAATCATTCACTAAACTTTATTTTAGTCAAGTGTCTACTAGTATTCTAATAATTGATTGAGTTATTTAATGAGTCTTCTTGGATATGTAATAGTCACATTTATTGTGTCTTCTAATGTGTATTGATTGAAATGTAATCTGCAACATATTTTTTAAGGCAATAAAAAGAAAGTATTTCTATGAAATAATTCACAACTTTGCTTGCCTTCAGGCTATAATTCATTTTTCTCTCTTTTCTTATTAATCACACATTCTCCAATAAAATAATATTACACATAAGTCCAAAATCTTTTCTTCTTTTTTAACTGCACATTTAAAAAAAAAACATTATTCCTATCATTAAAATTACAAATAATGGGGGCCAAACGGGAGCTAAATACAGAAAATCAAATGAGTCTCGCTTGAAATTGGTTAACCTTAAACACAACGAACAAATCGAGTAAACAGTAAAAATTCGAACAAAACAATTAGAGAAAATCAAATGATTAACAATACAGGAAAAGATCTTCAAACGATAATACGCAACACAAGCTCAAGATTCCAATTTCGTAGGTTTCTTCGGGAAATTTGTGGGGGGTTTTGTTGAAACTTTGAAAGAGTATGAAGGGCAATAGGGTTGAGAGAAATGGCTCAGTGAAGAAGTGGTCTCCCATTTGTGTATGAAAATGGAAAATATCTAATGAACAATTGCAAATACATCGTCATTTAACATTAATGGGCTCCAAAACGGCATCATTTAATGAAAACTGAAAAGCCTTTTTTTAATGCACAGTATAAACCAGTTGTGAACCAGCCAAGTTTGAACACTAAGGCCAAAAAACGAATAGTAAATCTCCAAACTCTATTTTAAGAGAACTAGCCTTTGGCCTGTGCAATGTGGGGACGAAATTGTTTTTAAGGTAATGTGAGTGTGTCAAATTGTACGAGTTGACAGGAGATATGTGCGTTGAATGAGGTCAGCGAAATCAACTTCATTTGACGAGGTAAATTTCTAAATGACTTCACCCTTAAAATACAGGTATAATGCATTTAGAGAGTATGAAGAAATAAAGAAAACTATATGATAATCCATAGGGACGGACACAAGGGGGTCCTTGGGGTGCCCCCCAAACTTTTTAGTTTTTTTTTTTTTTTTTTTTAATTCGTGTTTGGTATCGATTGAAATCTAAATTTTAATCTAAATCACACTACAACAAAAACAGTCTATGACAACGTTCAAAAAACGTTGCCGTAGGCCTACGGCAACGTTTAGGCATGTGTTGCAAATCAAGGTGTTGTTGTAGAGTGTTCATCTACGGCAACGTTTCACAAACGTTGCCGTAGCCATCTACGGTTGCGTTTCACAAGTGTTGCCGTAGACGGCTACGACAACGTTTGTGAAACGTTGCTGTATTTGTGAAACGTTGTCGTAGCCATCTACAGCAACACTTCACAAACGTTGCCGTATGTCAATTTACATTTTTTTTACAAAAATTTGCATAATTAATTTATATCCGTTCGAATAAACCCATAATACTGAAATGACAAAATGCTTACAATGTAATCAAATTTTACATAATTCTAATAACACAAAAATAGTGCATAATACAATATGCTAACATCTAGCATACTCAAAAACTAACACATAATCCCTACTCAAAAGATAGCAATCACAATTGACCAATACTGTATTACAAAATATTGGATTCATATCTGAATTTGCTCGTATGACTACAAGCTGTCCCAAAAATAATGTAACTCCCTGCATATGACAAAAGTAATAATAATATTAGCATGCAAATCAAACGTATACTATTAAGTCGAATTATAAAAGTTTTAAGTTTCAAATGAAAAATGTCAAGAAATATGCTAGCTACAAAACATCAACAAGGAAACTTTTGACCTGTTCTAATTGTGACTAATTTTTATGAAAATTTTGACAGAATTTCCCCTGTAATATAGACTAAAACCACCTGAACAATAGTCAATATAATCAGACCAGTTCATATAATTTAAAATATGGTACAACAGCCCCTCAAAAGAACATGCTAGCTAAATAACATCAACGTCCAACGAAATATCAACTCTCAACCACAAATTAGCTAAAGAATATCAACATTCAACGAAAAACGTGCTAGCTAAAGAACATCAACAAGGAAACTTTTAACCTGTTCTAACTGTGACTAATTTTTATGAAAATTTTGACAGAATTTTCCCTGTAATATAGACTAATACCACCTGAACAATAGTCAATATCATCAAACCAGTTCATATAATTTAAAATATGCTACACCAGCCCCTCAAAAGAACATGCTAGCTAAATAACATCAACATCCAACGAAATATCAACTCTCAACCACAACTTAGCTAAAGAATATCAACATTCAACGAAAAACGTGCTAGCTAAAGAACATCAACAATGAAACTTTTGACCTGTTCTAACTGTGACTAATTTTTATGAAAATTTTGACAGAATTTCCCCTGTAATATAGACTAATACCACCTGAACAATAGTCAATATCATCAAACCAGTTCATATAATTTAAAATATGGTACACCAGCTCCTCAAAAGAACATGCTAGCTAAATAATATCAACATCCAATGAAATATCGACTCTCAACCACAAATTAGCTAAAGAATATCAACATTCAACAAAAAACATGCTAGCTAAAGAATATCAACAAGGATTAACTCTTAGCCACAACTTACTTCTACGATATGATAGCTAAAGAACATCGACATCCAACAATATGCTAGCTAAATAACATCAACAAATATCAACTCTCAACCACAACTTAGCTAAAGAATATCAACATTCAACAAAAACATGCTAGCTACAAAACATCAACAACTATCAACTCTCAACCACAACTTACTTCTACAATATGATAGCTAAAGAACATCAACATCAAACAATATGCTAGCTAAATAACATCAACAAATATCAACTCGGTGATGTCCACAACTTACTTCTACACTTCATATATGTTGCTCATGAACATTAAAAATGAGAAAATGCAATTCCCCGGAATGGAAATGGATTCACATACCTTTATCAAAGAAGTCTAATACTACTCTTTGGCCATGCAACAGTACTTCCTATGGCTTCACGAAGAGTTCGAAATTCATCTGTAGGTCTGTACAATGTTAAATGATCCATATACACTTCCCATGTGTGATGCATGAAACTCTCTTTGTGGCGCTTGCAAAACAACGTACCAACTAGATGTTTCATTCTCCCTAGAATAAAAGACTTGCTTCGCTTGTGTTGCTAAGATGAAATGATCATTTTCAAATTGTTTGTGTCCCTCATCAAGGTTAACCAGAATGAATTCATCTTCCTTTTTTATTCCATTCGAGATATTTGCCCAATCACACTTGAATATTGGAACATGAAACGTGTTATAATCGAGAACTATAACATCACGCAAAACTCCATAGTAAACAACTTGTCCAACTACATGTGCATTATCTTTTGCACTAGATCTACAAATGGTTGTTGCTTCAACTAAAATGCCACTATTTTGACGAGATTTTTCTGCATCTTTAGTATGAAACCAATGACCATTTATTACAAAACTAGAATATGACATAGATTGACATCTAGGACCACGTGCAAGCCACTTTAGATTGTTTGAAACATTGTCCATCAACATCTGAACTTCAATCTGTTTTAATTTAGAAAATGTTAGAAATAAAATATAAATAGCACAACAAAGATGATAACATATTTTATGTTTATTCCAACCTTATCATCCAACCAGGCAGCAAACGAATCAATGTGCTTCTTATGCAGTAAATTCTCATTTCTTTCAAGTCGTTTGTCCTTCTTCAGCTCATCCATATGCATCATAAGGTAAATACAATATTAAGTTCCATGTACATATGTGGTCGACCAACTAAAAATTTATTAGACGTAGATGTTTAATAACATACTCTACGTATGGTTGAACTTCTGTACTATTTAGCAATACATAGCGATGAGCAACTTTCAACATCTCATTAGATAGTACAATAGGCTTCCCTTTAGATATGGTACGCCCTAAATCCAAGAAATCACTCTCATATTCTTCATTGCGTACAGACTTAGAGCCTATTTTCGATGCTTGTGTTATGTATTTGCTACAAAATTTCACATTTTCTTCCACAATATATCGTTCAGCTATGCACCCTTCAGGTCGTGCACGATTCATGACATACCCTTTCAACACTTTCATATACCTATACGAACGTAACAATATTATACATATAAAATCGATTTGATAATAACTTTAACTGTAGTTGATAACTTGAAGAAGTATTACCTTTCAAATGGGTACATCCAACGATATTGTACTGGTCCACATAAACGAACTTCTCTCCCAATGTGAGTTGTTAAATGTACCATTATATCAAAAAAGGAAGGAGGGAAATACCTTTCCAATATGCATAAAGTTTCACAAACATCCTCTTCTAGTTGTTCGATCTTATTTCTATCTACAACTCCTTGACATATTTCATTGAAAAATGAACACAATTTAAAAATGGAATTCCTTGGACCTTTAGGTAAAAGTCCTCTCAGCGCAACTGGCAATAATTGTTGCATTAAAATGTGACAATCATGCGACTTGAGTCCAACTATCTTACATTCTTTCACTGAAACGCAATTTCCAATATTAGATCCATAACCATTGGGTAATCTCAAGTTAGCAAGCCTTTTACAAAACATTTATTTTTCTGCACGTGATAAAGTGTGAGGAGCAGTAGGTAGGTATAATTTATTTCCTCTACTCTCAGGATGTAAACAAGTCCTTACGAGAGTTAATGACGTCTTTAGATTTTCCTTTGACGTCCAAAAGTGTACTAATGATACTGTCACAGATATTCTTCTCCACATGCATCACATCCAAATTATGATGTACGAGTAAAATCTGCAAATCAAACATCAATTTTAACAATGGTAACTATATGCAAGTTGAAGTATTAAATATTACAACAGTTACCTTCCAATATGGTAGATCGTAAAATATGGACTTCTTCTTCCACGCTACGGTAGATTGAGTTGTATTTTTCTTCCTCTTTCGTTTACCATTTTTTCCCCAATCATTTGTAATTTTATCAACTTCAATAGAATCTTCTTCACCATTTTTTATCTTTGGCTTAGTACCAGTTTCAATATGTCCATTAAACCAGCTTCTTTTCATACGAAATGGATGATTAAAGGCGAGAAATCTTCTATGCCCCATGTATGCAAACTTCCCACCATGCTTCAACCATAGTGAACATGTGTCTTCACGACAAATAGGGCATGCAATTTTTCCCTTGACAGGCCATCCGGATATATTTCCATATATAGGAAAGTCATGAATAGTCCACATCAAAGTAGCTTTTAAATTGAATGTAGACTTTGTAACTGCATCATACATCTCAACTCCATCACTCCATAATAACATTAAGTCGTCTACAAGTGGTGCCAAATAAACATCTATGTCATTACCTGGTTGCTTTGGTCCCGGGATCAATAAACTCATCATCAAACTTTCATTTGCCATGCATAATGAGGGAGGCAAGTTATATATAGTTAAAATTACAGGCCAACAACTATATTTAGAACTAAGATCTTTGAAAGGATTAAACCCATCAGTAGCAAGACCTAATCTAATATTTCGAGGATCTAATGCAAAATGTGGCCACCTTCTGTTAATCATTTCTCAACTCAATGAATCAAGAGGATGCCTAATTTTACCGTCTGAACTTTTATTACTTGAGTGCCACAGTAGTTGTGTTGCCATCTCTTCTATTCCGAACATCCTCTTAAGTCTTAGTATTATAGGAAAATAACGCAACACTTTTGCTGGAGTTTTTTTCTGTATTTTTTTAGTCCGTTGGTTAACTTTCCATCTTGAGCAACCACATTTTGGGCATAACTCAGCTTTTTCGAGCTCCTTCCTATATAGACAACAAGCATTCACGCAAGCATGTATCTTCTCATAGCCAAGATCAAATGTATTGACAAGTTTTTTCATCTCATAAAATGAGTTTGGAAGTGCATTATTCTTTGGCAACATGTCTCCAAAAAGCGTTATGAGTTCATCAAAACCACTGTCAGAGATACCATATGAAGCTTTAAGCTTAACCATAGCAACTGAAGCTGACATCTTCGTGAACGCCTTACAACTAGGATATAAAGGTGTTTCAGCATCATCAACCAAACTTTCAATCTCTTTCGCTCTTCCATCAGGAGGGTTTTCAGGACCCACATCATGTTGTGCATAGAAGTCCTTAAACATCCTATGTGACTCAGGTATTTCTACATCGAGCAATTTTGCTTCACTTGTTTGTTCTCCATGAAATATCCAGACACTGTATGTAGGATTCATGCCCTTAATAATCAAATGTTCATAGACTGTGTCATAATGGTGATGCATTAGATTCCTACACCGAACATAAGGGCATACTATCATTTCTGAATTGCAACTTTCACGAGCTCGATTAACAAACTTCTGGGCTCCATCTCTATATTGTTCTGAAAATCTACAAGTTAAACTTTATGATCATTATACGTTAAATTTTGTTCGATTGATATCTAAATATGTAATATTTAATTTTAGATTATAACCTTGATAAGTGTAGCCACTCTTTGTCCATTGTATGCAAAGATACTATACAAAATTGAACAACACAAAGATATATTAGATAAAAGGATAAGTAAATTCTATAAAGAGCCCAAAAAGAGAAGTAAATTGAAGATTGCTGGCTCGATTATGATAGGACTATGTCACAAGGTTTAATACCAAGATGATGTAAACTGATTTAAAGAGTTCTCCAAATTTCTTCCCATCGACTTCATTATTCAATGGTCAAGGTATGTGGTTAGACATAATGAATTTATTTCAAGTCATACTCTAATTTGCATAATAAAATCATTATTTGACAATTGAAAAAAAGTTGGAAGATCTATTAGGAAATCAAGGCTATATGTTCTAAGAACTTGGAGATAACAACAATTGAAAAAGCCTAGTTGTTAATTTCTAATGTATAATCAACAAATGTTACCGACTGATAAACAGTGCCAATGAAGCTATTTTCTTGAACCACCATGAATACCACTTCAAGTCATGCCATGATCACTTACACCCAGCTAGAAGTTAAAATCTCATCGAAATAGATCAATCAAAAGAATCAATTTCAAGTTATTGGAAGCAAAATCAACTTATGCCCAAATCAAGAATCAAATAAAATCAAGCCAAATACTCTCATTAAGTTCACCAATCTCTAATGATCCATTCTTGGTGCTGTAGATACTATTGGTGACAAGACACTCAATTTAAATATTGAGAAAATCTTGGTTCTGGAGGATATGTTCCAAAAGATAGTTAAGGAAGTGGAGAGGGCTCCCAAATTTTTTGAAGAGTTTGAATACCTCGAGAATCTTTCAGCAGAGCTGAAATCTCTAACATCCTCTCTTGAAATTGAGTTTTCCAGGAAGGATGATATTCTCAATGGGCTGTTATTTGATTTGAGCTTGCTGCAGGAGTTTGCATCTAATAGTAAGGATCAAAATGATGAAATTGAAGAACTTTTGGCCTCTCTAAGTGCCTTAGAAAAAGATTTTGATAAGAAATCGGGTGAACTGGACCAAGCTGTTGCCGAAGGTCAAAAACTTGAAACTCAACTGAAAGAGAAGGTAGCAACAATATCTGCTCTTGAAATGGATATTGTTAAAGAGCATGAAACAATAAATTCTTTATCCCGCAAAAATGAAGAGTTGATGGCCAATGTTAAGGATGCCTTGGAAGCAAAGATGTCCATGGAGAAGGAATTGATAGAGAGATGCAACATAAACGATAACTTGAGTATGGAGGTTGCTGAAATGGAGGTTGCTCTTGCTGAAATGACCAAGGCGTTTGAATTCTTGAAGAGCAATTCACAGAGACAGAGGCACAACGATTGGGATTCAATCTCAATTAACCAATAACCAGACTAAATATGTGAATCTTATAATAAAAAATAACAAATACTAATTCAAAATCACAAATATGCATTCAAAATCACTTCTAATTGCATTCCACGTTCACGGCACTTCACGCAGCAAGCCAGCAACTACCGCAATAACTAATAATCGAAAAGACCCAAGCTAGTTACAGACTTACAGTAGGTTACTGCTGCCGATTGTCGAAGGATGAAGAAGAATCGCCGACTGCAGACTGGTTTAGGGCTCAACTCTGCGTCTCTGCGGAACTGTAGGCTGGGCTGCTGGAGCTGCAGCTGAGCTGCGGAGGTACAACGACGGAGGCGTAGGTAGAGCGGCAGAGACAGAGGCGGAGGTCTGGCTGGAATCGCTTCTCGCTGGGTGAGAAAATGGCTGTGCTGTGTGAGAGTCGTGTATTTGATTTCTTGGATTGGGCTAGTGTAATTGGGTTTGGGTTAGTGAAATTGGGCCAGGGGATTGGGCTGCTTGGTGGTAAGTGTTAGTTTTAAAAAATAAAAATAAAAAACTCGAAAAAAAAAACTGTCCGCCCCTGGTGCGAAGTGAAATGGAGGATGAAGTCGTCGAGGAGAACATGGGAACGAGGTTTGGATTTTTTGGATTGGGCTGGATGTTGGTCTTGGGCCGTTTAAGACGGGTATAATATATTGGTCATGATTTTGGGCTCAAATGATTGGGTCTTTTTCTCTTGGGCAACTACATGTGATTTGCTAAAAAAATAAAATTTGAGCTCAAAACTTTTTTTTTAGCTAAGTGGGTCGGGTTAGGGGGTTATGAATTGGGTATTTTGTAGGGTGTTAGGTTGGAATTGAAATGGAAAAGTGTGACTTTTAGCAACACTCAACAAACGTTGCTAAAGAGGCCTTTGGCAAACGTTGCCAAAAGTCTCGCGAAAGTGCTACATTCGGCAACGTTTGTCGAGTGTTGCGAAAAGCGATACTTTTGGCAACGTTTGTCAAACGTTGCCAAAAGTCTCGCTTTTCACAACACTCGACAAACGTTGCCAAAGGCAAAAGTCTCGCTTTTCGCAACACTCGACAAACGTTGCCAAAGGCAAACGTTGCCAAAAGTCTCGCTTTTCGCAACACTCGACAAACATTGCCAAAGGGGTCTATTGCAACATTTTTTCTAAAAAATGTTGCCAAAATTCATTTACTAGTATCAATGGCTTACTAAAATGTTGCCAAAAGACCCTTTTAGCAACATTTATCAACAAATGTTGCCGTTTTAACGTTGCCAAATGTAGTGTCAAAGTTAACAATAAATTTTAATAATATATTTCATAGAATTCATATCTGTTTTAACTTTTATCAAAATTTAATACAAATTTGATTTTAATTTTTACCAAATAGGGGCAAAATCACAATAAATTGAATTTCGATAATATGCTAATTTTAAAAATTCACCGACGATTGTACGCTAATCAAATTTACAAATTGCTTATGTAATCTCAAAGCTTATTTCGATAACTACATTATGAGTATATCAAATAGTCCAAATAGATATCGAAAATAGTTAAAAATACGTTAAACGTGAGTATTAAAGAAAAACGTCTAACTCGCATTTTTTTCAAAAAAATTCAATTATTTCATTAACATTTACTATTTTTGCGATACACTTCAATGTAATTTTCATCATTTTATTAGGAAACTTTATATGGATTACGACATCAAAAAATTTCAAATTTTTACATCCGAAAAAATCATATCCCACGTAAATTTTCGGATGCAAAATTACATGGGATGTGATTTTTTTTTTACGTAAATTCTCGAATGTAAAATTTATCCCAACTTCTTTGCAAGTTCGAGCGTGCCCCCCTAACTTTTATCTTCTGCGTCCGCCCCTGATAATCCATGTATATATATACCTAGTATCTGTCCAAAGAGTGTTGTACATAAATTTGGGAAGAAAAGGCGTTATATTAAGTAATCTAGCCACATCAACAGCATTGCGGACCTATTGTTAAAGGCAAAATGATACGTTAGTAGATAGAATATGGTTTAGGGTGAGACAGAAATTTATTTATTTATTTTGTGAAAAAAAGGAAGATTTAAGTATACTACAAAGATTGGAAAATTGTGAAAGAATGAGCAGGAATTTAAACATTTACAAAACTTACAGCAACTCGCTGCTTATTTATTCCACCATTTGCAGTGACCATTACGTAACCATTTCTGCCCACTAAAAATGGTGTTTTAAAGTACAAGCCCCTTTTATGTAATGCTGACCATTTTTTTCCAGTTTGTACCCAGTATTTACTTGTCGTACTGCCTGTGCGCATGGTATGAAACAAAGTTATGAGCGAAATGTGCAATTGCAATTAGAATGAGCAACAATGTTGTAAGAGAAGAATCTAACTATTTTACCTGTTGTACCTATATGCCGTCGTTTATGCCATTTGAAATTTTAGCAAGGTAGAAATCTTCACTTTGCGGCTAAAGATGAACAAAATGATATTGTTAATTGTAAACATATTGCTTTTTTGGCGCTGGAGTATGGTCATGCTCCCAACGTGGAGTTTCAGCTTCTTCTCGGGCCGAAGTATGGTACTAGCCCCAGTGTGGTAAAACTAAAATCCTTATTTGTGTCGGTACGAGCTTGCTACGTTCTGTAGTACTTTTGAGGTTTTATCGGGATACTTTTACTTGAGGAAGCTATCCATACATTTACAGTAGTGTTTGAAACCATCAATAGAAAGAGCATAGAAGCACTCACTATCCTTGAACTCCTGGTGCATATTAACATGTTACATCAAATACTAAAATTAGCTTAAAACAAACAATTAAAAGTTATTTGATATTACTGGCCATGATACCGTAGTAGATACTTTAGTACACTATTCGCATACCAAATCTCCAAAATCAAAGGGCATGAAGAAAGTTGTGAGAAGTAAAAGTAAGCAAATACTTTATTCAAGGTAGTTAATTTTTCCCTTTGGTGTACACC
Source organism: Fraxinus excelsior (assembly GCA_019097785.1). Classification (NCBI taxonomy): domain Eukaryota; kingdom Viridiplantae; phylum Streptophyta; class Magnoliopsida; order Lamiales; family Oleaceae; genus Fraxinus; species Fraxinus excelsior. The sequence goes on along the minus strand of CM032633.1, from coordinate 7,034,436 downwards.
TCGAGGAATGGTCCTAACTCCTATTAGTAGTGTATTAAATGCCTTTGCTTATTACAGCATGTTGATTTCAGTTTTGTGTAATCAATTCCGAAGAAATTAGAGGTAGCATGAGAAAATGATAAGGGAAACTTACTCAAAATACACTTTCCAAAAAAAATGCTCAGAATCTCAAGCTTAAGAAGTTTTCTTGATTCAAACTCTACCAATTTCATATTTAATATTAAATGTTTAAACATTCCTTGGATTAACCGACCGAAATTGAATCAGAATGGATCTAAAAGTTCTAACGAACCTAATAATTATTCCACATCAACATTGCTTCTGCTACTAGATCGGTCATGAATGAGTTTTATTCGTGCTAATCTAACGGGGACTGATTCCTATTTGCAAGCATTCCCAACTATTGGCTGTTGACAACTGTAACGGTTAGTTTTCCTGTGATTTTCACACCCCTTCTTTTTTGGGGAAATGCGATTTTCCTAGGCTTCCGTTAGAGTTAGATCAATAAAACAATTACTTATTAAGCACATCACCAACATTACAAGCATGTCAGGTTCAGCATTGAATAGATTGACAAATAAGAAAGTTTGTCTATTAGCAAAGGAAATTACATAAAGTGGGAATACAAGATGAAAAATCTACTGATAGTCTTCTTTATGTAAAAAGATGTTGCTAGCCCATTGTTGACCTATAATTCAATATAGCTCCACTTGTTTTGATTATAACAAATAATACACTTATGTTTCTAACAAATCTTGTTTTTTAAGTTTTTCATGAATAAATCTTTTTAAACATTCAAATACTCAAATCGTCATTCGTTGAAGAACAAGCAATCAAAAGAGATTCGAAGAGAACAAAAACTTAGAAGATTAGAGTTTAGAAGTTGTTTATCGAAACTTCAATTTATATGTAAATGTATTAACTCGTCGATTTTTAGCAAGTGCATAAAGTTCAAACTATTATTCACAATTCATCACTTGCATAAAAATGATTTTGAAAAAATGAACATTTGATATGGAAAATTAAATCTCAAAATCTATATACTTCGATTGATCGAAGTATAAACCAGTCGACTGATCTGCTCAACCGAAGTGTCAGTCGAAACTCCAACGGTTTGAATTTTACAACGGCTATATTCACACTTCAGACGATCGAAATTGATCAACCGAAACTTCCTGATTTTCAATCTTTTGATCTATAAATATCAATCTATTTTGCATTCAATTCCAACAACTTACAAGCGCAATTCAGATAGCATGTTTATTGAAAATCATTAAGTTTACTTGATTTTACATCATATTTCATTTATTACAAAGAATTTTTTGATTGATCAACTTAATTTCATCTATTTCATCAAGAATTCTATTTTACAAAAAAAATTAAAAAAATCAACATCATCTATTCTTTATTCTTGATAGAAGTTTTCTTTGTCAACACTTATATTGAAATGTAAATCTCTTTTCATACTTAATTTGTATTATTTGTTAAGAGAGATCATAAAGTTGAAAATTTTGATACAAAATACAAACTATTTATTATCCATTATTCAACAAAGTTTACATCATAAACACTTGAGTTTTATTATTTGCTATCTATTGAAGTGTTAACCCAAATCTCTAATACTTAACTTGTTTATATCATTTGTTAAGAGAGTTCTTTCACTTGTAAAATTATCACTTACGTTTTGATGGTTTCGACAGCCTTGTGAAAACTCGATTATTGTTAAGGATAGGTGCTCATTGTCGTAACTCACATAAGGATAAGTGCTCTTTGTTGTAAGTCACTTAAGGATCGATACTCCTTGTTTGTAAGTTATCATTATAATGCATTTGACCTTACTCGTGACGGAGAGCTTGGTAGCGGGGACGTAGAACACACTGTGTATCAAGCCCCATTAAATTCGCTTGTTATCTTTATATTATTGCACTTTACGTTAAATTACTATTATATTGTGCTATATTCATACTTGAATTAAGTTATCGAATTTGCATATTTACTTCTCGTATTACACTTTGTATTTATATCTTGTGTATTAAATAAGTTTGAGACTAATTGTCGAAAAAATTTCAAAAACCAATCCATCCCCTCTTGGTTAGTTATTCTTGAGTTATTACCCACAAATACAAAACTGAAAACAAAATTGGAAACAAAGATGTTCAAACTTTAAAAACATGGATCTTTTGTTCAATTAATAAATCAGCACTAAAAGTTAGAAAGACGTATCATTGCCAGCTTGTTTCTGATTCAAATATAATATAACCCTGTTGCAATATAAAATAAGGGTTGTGCTATTTGTACATTAGCATCCTTATGTACATGCTAATGTACAAGTAGTATTTTCCATAAAATAAACACCCAATTAGGAAAAGATACCCAAGAGAAGGATTTACTTTTCTTGTGCCAATTAATAAATATTGAAAGTTCTTATTAACTGTTATATGAGATTAGATATAAGATACCCCTATTTCCAGTCAATCTGCATATCGATGCCATAAGATTTTTTTTTTTTTTTTTAAATTAGAAAGACCATGCTTGGAGGCTTGCTCATATCTGAAGAAATTTACAGCAGAATTTGGGACTATTTGAGCACGGTTGGTGCCATTGCCTTTAAACAACCATCTAAAGCCCTCAGTTTTCCAAATATATTTAAGGCTTGATAGTACCATTGTATTTTATGTTGTGCGGATTTTGAACCTGGACATTGGAAGGGCATCATATAGCTATGAAAATACAAAAATAGGATTTGTCCCAAATAAATCATCAAAAAACAAATGGTCTTCTCATCTCATAATGGTAGCCAATGTTTATTTGGTTCAGGCAAAAGAGATTCACACAAAGGAAAAATCAAATCACAAACAAAGAAGAAACATAAAATCAATTATAAATTTGTTCATCAAGCACGAAAACCATCCAATTGTGTTCAAATGACGTTGGAAAATGACTACAATTACCCCATCCAAAACCTCCACCGTCAACTTCATAATTAGAAAATGCGACAATCCCATCACCAATAGGACTAAATTGACTGTGAACCGACCCATTAGTCCATTCCCCACAATTCCAAATCCGATCACACTCCAAACTGAGTAATCAAGATTCTCTGTTGAATTCCAAGTGAGCATGCAACTAGGATTGTGTGAAAAGGAAGGGAATACGAATTTGACAGTGAGGCATGTAACACCCCAAATTTTCATACACCTTCGAGTTTTACCAAGATAAACTTACTTTTCTTTGCATTAAAGGCTGGACTATTTAATAAATTTCTTTTTTTTAAAAAAAATAACTGAAATATTCATAAATTTAAATTAAAACATGAAAATTGTATCTTTAAAAAAACATAATTGCCTAAATAATTAAATAATATGTTTTTGAACAAACAAAATTAATAAATTGAAAAAAAAAAATTAAATGTATACTTTTCCTTCAATCCCTTTGACAGCTCGTATCACCATCCTACCACAATTTCAATCGATTCGAACTTACCTGTAAAATTTTTGTAAGATTGGTAAAACACATGCAGGTTTCATACACAATTATATAACGATAAAATAGACACTTTATACCACTCTTTTTTTATGGAGTATATCAGTGATCAAGCGACACACCCATCTTAGGTTGTCTTAAATTTTCGAAACATTTTATATTTCTTAATAAATAACCTGAAGGTCCATTGGCAATTCATGTATAAATTACTGATTATAAAAGTATAAGAAAACGAATCATTTCCACAAAAGTATCTTACCTCTATAGATCAAACAAATGTTTTTTGAAATAAATTATGAATGCATGTTCCCAAAACTTTCCAAATTCTCCGGCTGTATATGTAAACAATAGCTTTCTACTGTGTATGTATAAATATTTATTCTATGGTATTCTGTCGTGTAAGTATATATATTCTATGGGGATTACTCTGACTTCTTGAAGTATGTATTTACAGTGGAAAAACATTCACAGATTAAGTTGACATGCAATTGAATTATAGCTACTGTCCACCATCACAAATTAGATAAGAATCAGATAAAAATGAGCCCTTGTTTGAGACACATTAAATTTTTCATTCTCATTCTTCTACTCATTTTCAACCGCACATTCTTCAATAAAATGATATTTTCCATCACGTCAATATTTTTCTTCTTTTTGAACCATACATTCTCCATCAATCTACTATTCCAGAATACATTCTTCCAAAATAATGTGGCTCAAACACACCTAAGTTTTCTATTGAAAGTTGTGTTAGGTATTCAATGTAATTGGCTATTCTATGAACAACAAGGACTAGATTTGATATATTTTAAAAAGTCAAGGAGTAATGTGCAATTTGTCAAAAGTATGGATTTTAGGTCTAGGGTTCGAGAATGGGAAAAAAAGGAAGCAAACGATGTGGATTTTCGCTTGACTGTTGTCAAGAATGGGCTCGAGTGTTAAAAACAGAACCTTCGTCGCTCGACTGTCGTTGAGCTCTCACTTGAGCGACAGTGTTGTTCGAGAATTTTTTTAATTCATTTTTAAAGGCTTTTTACACGACTCATTCATTCCCTAACCCACCTATAAATATCCAAAAGCCACACAACGATTTTTCTAAGGTTGATTATTGAGAAAACACATAGCCTCCATATTGTTTTCATCATCTAAAGCATTCAACCTTCATACTTCAAAGTGTATTGTTCTTGGCAGTGTAAAAAACATCAAATCTTAAATCTAAATACCAAACTGTTACTTCCTCCGCATCTATCAGAGTTGTTGAAGATCAAGGGAAGGTGACTAGAGTTTCAGTCGGTGAAGAATGCGGTGTTCTTGGTGAAGCCACATGAGATAAACAATTCCACAAAGTTGAGAGTTGCTGCGGGAGAGTAGAATCCAGGAGAGCTTTGGAAATTGCAGGTGGGAATTGGTGCAAGAGCACAGAATTCAGGAGAGCTATTAGAATTACAGTCAAGAGATGAGATAGTACATGTCGTCGTCTAGTCTAGTAGACTGTAAGTTAAAGAATCATTTATAGTGAATTGTTGACTGGCAAAGTGCTCGGAGTTTTTACCCAGTTGGGTTTCTCCATGATCATTCTGTGCATTACTTACTGCTTTCGTTATTGTATTAATATTATGCAGTATTCAAACATAGGTCAATTGATTTGCATGTTTAACCATCTTGGATAATTAATTGGTGACTTGTTGCTAGTTAACTAAAATTAATAAATTCCACATTTACACATATTCACCCCTTTTGGGTGTAGCCTGCTGCAAGGTTTTCGCCAGCATTCTGAAGATCTTGCAGAATGCTCCATTGAGCAATCTGAAGATCTTTCAGTGGCATATTTCTTGGCGTATGTGGCGAGGGTGTTATGCCACAAGAGTGGGGTGGCGCTTACTTCTTTATGGACTGCAGTGTGGACCAACAATATTTTGGGCTAAGAATAGAGTTGTTAAGGCCATTAAGTAAACCGAGACAATGCATACCTTGGAGCGATCTATTCACCATTCTCTCTTGTTGCAAATGACATGTAGATATGCAAGTGAATATGGATATGTATTTTCTTCCTTGGTTTTTTATAGATGAAAATATTCAAGCAACAACAAAAAGAAGAAAGACTAGTTACATTCTTTTTATTTTTCTATTTGAATTTTGGTTTCATTTTGGGAACTAAAAAGTAGGTTAAGGATATTCGCATGTTTGGCTAAATTAATTGTGAAGTTGCTAATTATATTTGAGGTTTCTAAACCGAAACCGTACTTCAGGCGCCGACAGAATTTAAGAAAAATCTCACTGACATTTTTTCCCTGTTTGGTTTGTATAAAAATCAGAATTTTAGTAGATTTTAATAAAAATTGATAAATTTTTATTTAAAATGTAATGAGAGTTGTGGTTCTCATAAAATATGATTTAGAAATTAATTTGAGAAAAAAAAAAGAGTTATTGAAAATGAAGCCAAATAGGGCTTTTTTTTTTAACCAAGCATTCCATTAGTTAAAAACAATCACGTGTTACAACTTTAAATATCCGTGAGGGCCTATGTTTACCTGAATAAGGAACAAAATGGCATGAACCCAACAATAAAACATAGCACAGTCTTTGTTAAAATTTGGTTGTGATCTGAATTCCTTGTTGAAGTAATTTAAGAATTCTAATTGAAGTGCACGTCAAGAAGAATTCAGTTTGAAATATTATTGGAGTCATATGTCAAGTTGAAATTCTATTTTGGAATTCCATTGGAAGTTGGAAATTGGTATTGGACTTGAAAAAAAGTTCGGAATGGAGAAAACAACTTGGAACAAAAAAAAAATTCAGGGCAAAACGCCCAGCCCCATCGACCTATTTCGGGTTTTTCACGTTTTTCTCTCCTTTTTCGTTTTGGACTCGACTTTTTGACATCGTACTTCATCAATAACTCTACTATGAGGATTTAGACGTTCCCTACATATTTCCTATAATATTAGGTTCTTCTATACAATTTCATAAGTGTGAAACAATGGATTACTAGAACTTTATGATCAATTGTACATTTTTCTATTATTATTGGTGTAATAAAATGTCATAATTTCTCTGTCATATTATATTTTCTTATCTTCTTGTATTTTTTTCGTCTTTTTTTTTCTTGTCCTGTATTTTTTTATTCTTTTTGCTTGAAATCAAATACTTCATTATTGTGTCATATAACTTCAACATCTCAATTCGGTGGTTGATTTTATAACAAGTAGTATCAGATCGATTCTAGTATCTTATTTGTTTCATAACAGGTAGTATTAAAGATTCTAGGCATAATTAACACAACGAGTGGTATCAGAGAGCATAGGTTCAGCAATTCCGCAAGAGCACGGGATTTGATTTGTTTGAGGTTTTTGTTTGTGATGGCTTCCATGAAGTATGACATTTCGCTTTTAGATCAAAGCACTAGATTGTCACTATGATAAGTTAAGATGCATGAAGTACTCACACAACAGGATTTAGATGATTTGTTGTTGGAAATTGACAAGATGCTCACAACTTTGACCGTGGAGGAGAAAACAAAAAATGATAAGAAGGTAGTTTCTCACATTCATCTTCATCTATCGAATACCATTCTTCGAGAAGTTTTGAAGAAGGATTCAGCAGTTACTTTATGGTTGAAGTTGGAGCAATTGTACATGATTAAAAATTTGACAAGCAAGTTGCATCTCAAGCAGCGTTTATACTATCATCGAATGACAGAAAGAGGATCATTGGAAGATTACTTGGTTGTATTTAAAGAGATTGTCGCTAATTTGGAAACTTAGAAAGTAAAGTTCGATGAAGAAGATTTGGCCTTTATCTTATTGTGTTCGTTGTCCACTTTGTTTTCTTTATTTAGATACACGGTCTTGTATAGTCGTGATACTCTCACCAAAGAAAAGTTGTATGTTACTTTATTTCCAAAAGAGAAGATAAAGCATTTGGTTTCAGAGGTTAGAGATGGAGAAGGCCTTGTTGTTCATGGTGGTTCTGGAATGGGCAAATTGAAGTCTAAGTTTAGTAATCAAATTTTAACTTCTGCAAGAAGAATGGGTACTTGAAGAAGGATTCCTACAAACTATAGAACAAAGAAAGGTTGGCTACAAGTCGATATGGGAAGCAATCAAAGATTTTAGGTGAAGTAGATCTCGCAAAGAACATTGTAAGTGATGGAGATCTCTTGGCTATTTCTGACATCAAGTCTAGATCAAATGAGGATTGGATTCTGAATTCAACGTGTGTATTGCATATGTGTCCTAATAAGAACTTGTTTCCAACATAAGAAACTGTTTCCAATGGTGTTGTGGTTATGAGAGACAATATACTTTGTCGGGTTGCTGGAATTGGTACGGTCAGATTGAAGCTATTGGATGAGATAATTAGAACACTTGACCAGGTTCGACATGTTTCGGATTATAAAAAGAATCTTATCTCGTTCTCTATCATTGATTCAAATAGTTATGAGTTCTTTGATAGAGGTGGAGGTAGAGGTGGAGGTGGGGTGGAGCTTTGAAGGTTTGTAAGGGTGCTCAGATTGTATTGGAGGAATATAAAAGGTCTCAATACATCTTGCAAGGTCATACGGAATCTAGAAGAATCAATCAGCATGGGTACAGTACCGTAGTGGACATTTAGTTTGGTACAATACATTTAGGAACTCATAAAGGGTCGGATTCGAAGAATATGGCTCGGTTGAGTTCAGAAAATATGGATAATGCCGCTTTGCTACTATCGCTTGCGGTGCCATTGTATTCAATTACTAGGGACGAACCAAATGGTAAACGGTATGTAGATGTTGATTTTGTTGAGTATGCTTTTAGTATAGTAGAAGGTGTACAATTTAACAAGGGGCCTTCTTTAAAAACATTTGAGTTTAATTCTATTTTGGGGTGTGTTACAGCCTAATTTGGTGATTTTTAAATCATTATGAATTTTTGGAGATCTGAGGTAATTCTACTGAGTAGTGCTTGGATTCATTAGAAGAGGTGGAGTATTTTGTGGTTGGTTGGAGAAATCAATTTTAGTTATTGTTGAAGAGTCAGTTCATTCCTTGTAGACGAATTTTATTCTCCAGGTGGAGAATATTTTGGAGCTATTTGTTGTAGTGAAATTCGTGTCAAGGTGGAAATTGTTAAAATTTGGGTGTGACCCGAATTTCTTGTTGAAATAATTGAAAATTTTTAAATGAAGTATACGTCAAGAAGAATTCAATTTGGAATGCTATTGGAGTCATATATCAAGTTCAAGTTCTATTTTTGAAACTCTTTGGGAGTTGGAAATTGGTATTAGATTTGAATAAGAGTTCGGGATGGAAAAAACAACTTGAACGTATCTTATTGAGTATATTTTTAAATATTCACTCTTACAAAAATTTTAAAGGTTAGTTCGGGTCAATTGGAACTGTGGCGGATGGTAATGCAAACTGTCAAAAGGGATCAAAGAGATAAAATATTAAGTTCATTTTTTTCTTTAAATTATTATTCAGTTTTATTTGTTCAAAAATAATTATTTAATTTGTGGTTATGTTTTCATGCTTAATTTAAATTTATAGAAATTCCTGATATATTTGTTTTATTAGAGAATATTATTTTATCGTTTCGCAAAGAAATTGAAATTTTTGTAACACTCTAGTGTTACAAAAATGTATTTATTTACAAAAAGATTTGGGAGAGAGAGATGGGTTTTTTTAGATTTTACCACTTTTTTTATTACAAAAAAAAGGTGTTTGACGAGCTGAAATTTCCACTTGTGTAGAAGTTTTGAGGAGGTGGCTAAATTCATGAGTTGTCTCGCTACATCAGCTACCACGTGGAAATTTCGTCCAATTTATCAACGGTCGTTTGCTCAGTAACTTTTGGGATAATGAATTATAAAGTTTAGTGATTAGTTGCGTTATTTTGCAAGTTTAGTAACCCCTTGCATGCATGGCTGGAAGTTCAGTGACTAAATAGGCAATTCACTCAATGTTTTCCTTCCCCTTTTCCCTGATTTTTTTTTTCGTCTTTTGTTTTTCTTCAACTGCTTACAAGTTCTTGGCAGGGATTCCAATTAATCCTACATCAAATTTGGAATTAGAGCTAAACTTGGGAGATAATTCATTTACACAACTGCAACTCTCACTACCAGTCATCTCCTACACGCCAGAGCCACTGTTCAAATCACCATCGCACAATCACACCTTCATCCTCGAGAACAGCTAGCACCTTTCAATAAACTACAGCCCACCAACAATTAACCACCTGTCACTACTAACAGTCCGAGCCACATACGATAAAAAAAAAAAGAGCTTAAACCCACTGTCACAAAACCAGTAGCCGAAATCATCAATTGGCCTCAAACCCGATACCAACCAATACCTAACTCACCTCGCCAATAGCAAGCAACATTCTCCAAGAGCCAGTGCACCCTGGTTGAAACACCACCTCAACTTCACAGCTGGAATTACCACCTACAGAAGCATCGGCCAAGTTCTCTATCACCGGCCACTCTATATCAACTGCCATCTCCTACAGCAGTAACAGCCAACCAGTGAGCCATCACCGCTTATACAACCAAGTCGACCCAGTGCCTTCGCCAGTTGGGCCTCAGCTCTCCATTTAGGCCAATGTCCCTCGGTTGTCTTTATAATATAAAGTGTGATCTAATTTTCGTTATTCAAAGAAAAAGTATTTTCTAACATTTTGTAGGTACCTCTTGTTGACCTATTGGTTGGCTCAGTTACTTCGATGAGCAAAAAGGAGCTACTATTTTTTTATCTTTAGTTTATATTACTATTTCGTTTTAAAAATTGCATCCATCAAATTTTTGAATTGCTGTTATTCTAATCATTACCTACAAGTCATGTCCCTAAATCCCTAACCTTGTTATATTTCCACTTTTATCCCACTTATTTTACATGATTAAGTTGATGATTCGTATTTGACCCTTGCTTTATTATTTTACATAGATTAGCTGTATTAGCTTGCCATATTTAGATTTACATAATCACAAAAAAAATTAAATTTAAATGCCCAAGTTGTTATTTTCAGTTCTTAATCGAGTTATTTATTGATCTCTATATGCACTTCATTTAGCTGGTCGTACATTGAATGCAGTTGCATAGTGATCCTCTTGTTCAGACCTAGTTCCAGTACCCTGACCATGGACCTTTCCCAATTTGATACTTTCACCCCGACAATTAGCACAACTTACCACTAACCAACAGCAGTTACAAACTCAATTAGTGGCTCTCCAAACTGAGATGGCTACTACTCGTAGAGAGAATAGAGACCTAGCTACTCGGTTGAACACCTTTGAGCAAACCCCACATTTGACTGAAGCTGAAAACTCTAAAGTGTCCAATAATAGGCATTATCATTGTCTCTAAGGTGGTCGACAACATGTTAAACGTGATCGTAGGGATGGACGTCAAGCTTGCGAACAGGAGCGAGAACATCACTGTCACAATACTCAGTCTCCTCCTCGTCACGATGAGCATTTCTTTAGAAACACTAAATTGGATGCCCCAACCTTTGATGGTTGCTTATACACTAGGGTACTTACTAATTGGGTTAGAGATATGGATCATTTATTTGCCTTGTATGGGGTCCCAGAAGATCGAGGATTTCAATTTGCTAGTCTGAAATTAATTGGCACTACTTAACTCTTTTGGGAAAGTGCTGAGGAGCTCCTAGAGAGACGTCATACTCACCTTGTTAGGAGTTGGGATGAAATGAAGCGTCGACTTCAAGAGAAGTATTTATACCAATTGTATATAGGTAATTTATTGGATCAATGGAATGCTCTTACACAAGGCAATCGACCGGTGACTGAGCACGTCACTTAGTTTGATGAGTTTCAAATGAAATGTCAGGTCGTTAAGGATGAAGCCATGACTTTAAATAGGTTTAGGAAAGGCCTCAAAGATGATCTTAAACACGAGCTTGTCCTTCGGGGTGTTACTACTCTTGACCATGCTTACTCTTTCGTTTGAGACAATAAGTAAGTTACTAGTGTTCCGTATAGAAATTGTGGTAACAATTGTACTCCCATCTCTTGAGTACCTACTCATCCTCCTAAGTCTATCCTAGCGCCTTCCCCAACATGTCTAGATTAAGTGTTGTATATTGTACCCTGACTCAACCCAAAAATATTGATGATTGGCGTCATCATGCCATTTTCCACACCTACATCAAGATTAATAATAAGGGTTGTACAGTCATTATGGATAGTGGTAGTTGCATTAATGCAGTTTCGATAGCTACTATATCCTGTCTTGGGTTGAAACTAGTTCTTCGCCCTCAGCCATATAGCATCTCTTAGGTTAATACTTCCTTGATAGCTTTAAAAAAATGTTGTCTAGAACCTATTCAATTTCTCGAGTATAAGGATCATATATGGTGTGACGTCATTTTAATAGATGTCGGTCATGTCATTCTTAGTCAACCTTGGTTGTTTGATTTGGATATAACCATTTATGGTCAATCCAATTCATGTTCTTTTGTGTTTAATAGAAAGAAGATTTACCTTAACTCACTACCCCAAAACCTGTTGGCTCGCATGAAGCAAAGAAAAGCGAAGAACGAAAAGGGTTACATAACATTAACCATACGAAGTTTGAACACACACTTGTGGGTAATTCTGTTGTGTTTACCTTGGTTGTCATGGAGATTCCATTGAGCTCCCCAATAGTAGCCCCTCACGAAGCCTAGACAATTCAAGAGTTTCCGGATATCTTCTCTTAAACCTACCTGACCGTTACCTCTTTTACGGGACATCCAACATGCCATAGATTTAGTCCCGGGAGTGTCGCTTCCAAATTTACCTCATTATAGGATAAATCATACTGAACACACTGAACTTCAGAGGTATGTGGATGAACTCCTTCACAAAGGACTCATTCGTGAGAGTTTAAGTTCTTGTGAAGTTCCTGCCCTATTGACGCCTAAGAAAGATGGCTCTTGGGGAATGTGCATAGATAGTCGTACCATAAATAGGATCATGGTGAAATATCTTTTTTTCCATTCGTAGGTGTAAAGATCTATTAGGTATGATAGTTGGTGTTACAGTCGTTTCTAAAATTGATTTGAAGAATGGGTATCACCATATTAGGATCCGCCCAGGTGACGAGGGGAAAATCGCCTCTAAAACGAAATATGGTTTTTATGAGTGGCTAGTTTTGCCTTTTGGACCAACCAAGGCTCTAAGTACTTTTATCACGCAATGATACGGACTCTTCGACCTTTTATGGGAAAGTTCCTCATCATCTACTTTGATGACATTCTCGTCCATAGTAAAACTAAGGAACAACACTGGGATTATCTCAAATAGGTTTGTTCTGCCCTTCCTGCAACAAATTGTATGCTAACGTTAAGAAGTGTTCTCTCTTCACAGGTAGATTTGTCTTCCTAAGATTCATTGTATCTTCCACGGGGTTATCTGCTAACCATGCCAAGATTTAAGCAATTGTTGATTGGCCTGAACCTAAGACTATACATGACATCAGGAGTTTTCATGGCCTAACTACCTTTTACCGTCGCTTTATTAAGGGGTTTAGCACAATCATGTCTCATATTACGGAGTGCGTGAAGAAATGAGAGTTTCATTGGACACAAGAAGTGACTAAGGCTTTTAAGCTAGTCAAGAAGCGAATGATAGAAGTCGAGTACCGTTGTTTGGCATCATTTAACTTCTCACTGAAATAAGCTTCTGTCATGTGCCTTCCTGACTTCACCAAAAGTTTTTAAGGTAAAGAGTAATGCCTCCAGGATAGGAATAGGTGGAGTCCTTAGTTAGGAACGTCACCTTGTCGCTTATTCTGATGAGAAGTTAAATGATGTCAAACAACGGTACTCGACTTGTGATAAGGAATTGTATGCAGTTGTACAGACTTTGTGCAATTGGCGCCATTATTTACTATCCCAAGAGTTTGTTCTTTATTCAGATCATGAGCCCCTCAATTATCTCACCGCCAAGACTAGGCTGAATTCTAGGCATGTTCGTTAGATTGAATATTTGTCGGCCTATTCTTTTATTTTGAAACATAAGAAGGTCTTGAGAACTGGGGACTGATGCATTAAGTTGTCGTATCTCCCTTTTGATGGTTATGAGTGTCAATGTCATAGGTTTTGAGCGACTTGAGTAAGATTATGATACATGTCCCGATTTTATGGATATATTTCTTGATCTGTAAGGAGGACGGTCAGATACTACGGATAGCTTTTGTCTTGAGAAGGGTTACCTTTTTCGAGCCAATAAATTGTGCATCTCTCAAACTTCAGTGCAGGACTTTATAGTATAGGAAATTTATGTGGGGAGGCTTGGTCGTTACTTTGGGCGTGATAAGACCATATAATAGACTGAACATCAATTCTATTAACCTAGTTTAGAAAGATGTGGCTAAAATAGTTAGTATTTGTAACACATGTCAGTTAGCCAAATAGAATAGGCAAAAGACTTATCTATACACACATATTCTCATTCATGATCGTCCTTGGCAAGATATGAGTATGGATCTTGTGCTAAGAGTTTCACGTACCCCGAAGAAGCATGATTCTATTTTTGTTCTAGTCGATCATTTCTTGAAAATGACTCATTTTATCCCTTATAGTAAAATCTCATATACGTCCAATGTTGTTATGTTGTACTTTAATGAAATTGTCAAATTGTATGGTCTTCTGTGTCAGATAAGGATGTTCTGTTCACTAGTCATTTTTGGATAACGTTGTGGCAAAAGGTTGGTGTTGACCAATGTTTGATTTCATCCTCAATGTTTTGATCATAACAAACAAGTTTAATATCGTTTCTAACAATTGATTTTGAGTGATGATAATTCAATGTTAAAATCAATCAAGTATTGTCAAAATCAACACATCATAAATTGGACTCGAAATGCAGATCAAAGTAAAAGTTAAGCGCTTAAGTCAAATCATTTGATATGAGAGCTTAAAAGATCAAAACCAAGACTATCAAATCGAACTCATGAAAAAGGTCAAGATCGAAGTCAAGTTATAAAGTCAAATGTCAAGAAAGACCAAGATCAAGAGTTTAAGAGCCAACATGAAAGAAACTTCGAAGCAAGATCAATGACTAGTCTTTCGAGATCATGTGTAAATGTATAACACTTTAATCTTTAGTAATGAATGACAATAGCTCAAAAATCATTTTGTGCACGAAGAGTTAATTTCATATTGCTTATATAAAGTATTTTTAATCAAAAGTAAGATTGATTTTTCAAAGTGATACTTGAATTTAAATCATATTTCCTAAAAAAAAAGTCAACGACGATGGTCGACCGGACCGGTCATCTAGTTTGACAGAAAATTTGATTTTTTTCACTTCTATAAATGCCAACTCACTTGCCATTCATTTCAACATTTAAGAGCATTCAAATGAGATACTTTTGAGCAAAATTATATTGATGTATCATATCACTTATTATTATTAAATCATTTAGCTTTGAAAAACTTTTGAACAATTAACTTTTGAAAATTTATTCATCAAAGTTTTTCATTTGAAAAATATTCTTTAAACTTACATTCATTTAAATTTATTTTTTCATAGCAGAAATTTTGATTGTTGGATCAAACTATTTAAATCATTTATCTTATCAAAGTTTTTCATTTCTCTTTTAATACTTAATTTATCACAAATTATTCATCGAAATAGAGATATATTTTTGAATAAGATTTTTGCACTTACATTGCATAAAATAATTTCTTCTTCTTCATATTGAGACTTTGATTGATTAAGCTAAACTTGTAAAATCATCACATTCATCAAAGCTGCTCATTTTTCTCTTAGTACATAATTTATTACAATCATCCATTAAAAGATATATTTTTTTAGAAGATTTTTGAACCTACATTTAATTTATCTCTTCATCTTCTCATTGAAATACTTTGATTGATTGAATCTAATTTTTTACCATCATATTTTATTACGCCCAAAGAGTTACACGGTGTTGTAGTGTAGCTTTTGAGTGTCGTATTCACAGGGAGATGTAAAAGTGATTCAAGGGGTTCAAACACTTAGGGTTCTCGTGAATTTGATGAAGAGAATTTGTTTATTGCATAAAAATGTAGTAAATCACCGGAATTAATGATGTGAATTAAGATAATATGTAAAATAGTGAAGCGTCGGAATTCCCTCAGCTAGATTGGATCAATCAACATCAATCATTCATACATTCTCTACTCAATTAGAAGTTTTTATCATAACTCTCTAATCGGATGGTTTAACAATACAAACCAATTAAATTTCACATGTAATCCTAGAATTTATGATTTTCAAATCACAATCACACATCAATTTATTGAAATCAGATTCAAGACTATATATCTCTAACATATAGCTGTACTTAAATCACACCAATAAATAATTTGAAAATTAAACTTAAACAAGTATTTTAATTATTCAATGGAAGAAACGTGATTAAATCCATGAAAATCTGAATAAATGTTAAATCTAACTCAAATCTAATTCAAAATACAAGAAACATAAATCCTAGAATTAGTTAGATAATGAAAAACACGTTACATAAATGAAAGATGTCGAGATAACCAATTACAATTGAGTTTCTTCCTTGCTTCACCAATGTTTTGAACTTTTCATGGAGTTCTTGATGTCAAAAATATGGAAAGAATGGTATAAAATGAAGAATGACGCATTTTGGGCCATTCTCTGGTGTTTTAGGGTTGAGAAATCGTGCCCAAAATGAATTACCATAAATGGTTGACTTAAATTCGGAAACCGAAAATTTTGCCTTGAGAATACCCTATGTGATCGCAAGGCATAAACCCATGCGGTCGCAATAAACAAATAATTTCAGCATTTGAAGTCCATGAATGTGTCTATGCGGTCGCATGGGATTAATACCATGCGACCGCATGTTATGTATTTTTCCCGCCGGATAGCTTTTAGTAATTTGGTCATAACTTTCTATCCCGATATCTGATTGAAGTTATTCAAAATGAGTTGGAAAGCTAACCCAAAGGGATATAATGTTACTTCAAATGTCAACTTCCAATTTGATCAATTACCATGTCAAAAACTGGTCTCAATATGAGGCTGAAAACTAGTACAAAATTTTTCAACTTAAAAGTTGATATGAGATAATGTTTTGGCTATATTTTACCCATTTGACTCCTTTCTTCATCCAATTGACCTCTAACACTCTTAAATCTTCTTCACAAGATTAGAAACAAGTTTGTAATATTTGCACTTTAGTCCCTGAACTTTCACTTTCCTCCATTTTGGTCATTTTTCATTTGTTTTTTCTTGTTTCGCTACATTCATCACTTTATCCTGCAAAACATGAGTTGCATAGAATTAAACTATATTCCAACTTTTTAATCAATAATTTCTCATGTTTTGACTGTCAAATAAGTATGTGAAAACGCACTTATCAATATTCATCAAAGTTTTTCATCTAACACTTGACCTATCATTCATACTATTCATTGAAGTGTTAATATCTCTTAGCACTTCATTTGTTTGTATTATTTATCAAGAGAGGAGTTTCATTGTAAAATCAGTTTGATAAAGTGTGGGTCATGTTGAAGTCCTTTAAAGATCAATATTGTATAAGGATCGGTGCTCCTTGTTGTAAGTCACCGTATAGGTCATATTGAGGTCCCGTAAAACTCAACATTGTATAAGGATCGGTATTCCTTGTTTGTAAGTCATCGAAAGCATTGTAAATTGTTGAGTTGCACCATAAGTCAATCAACATAGTGAAAAAGCCTTACTCGTGTCGAAAAGCTTGGTAACGGGGGACGTAGATCATTGCTTTGGATCGAACCTTCACAATTATATCGTTTGTATCATCTATCTCTTTTACTTATCATTTTTTATATTTGTGCTTATTATTTGAATTAATCTACTTACCATCTTTATACTGCTCAAATTACTCGTGCTTAATTATTTTTGTATTTGTGCATATTTCTTTGTTATAATTGTTAGTATATTATATAAGACTTGAATTTATTTTAGAAAAAGTTTTAAAAATCAATTCACCCCCTCTTGGTTAGTTATTATTGTGCTTTCAATTGATACAAAATGAAATTTTCTAATGTCTATCACCCGCAGAGTGACAGTCAAATGGAAGTGGTTAACCGTAGTCTTGGTAATTTATTAAGGCATCTGGTCCAAGAAAATCTTAGAAATTGGGATTTAATTCTTTCTATAACTCAAATTGCATTTAACAATTCCATGAATCGATCGTTATGTATGAGTCCATTTGAAGTTGTTCATGGTTTAAGCATAAGAAACCTTTAGATCTCATTCTAATGTCCCCATGTGCTAGAGTGTCTATTTTAGATGAAACATTTGTACAATATCTTCATGACTTGCATATTGAGATCAATAAATGGTGTGTGCTGTCGTAGGTACCCAAAAGTAATATTTTAACCTCTAAACTAATGTAGTAGTGGAAGTAAGGGTCGATCAAACAAAGAGTATGTAATTCAATATCTTATACTCCGTAATGATAGGTGGTTTTGTTTGTAATGAATTCAATTTTATAACCAATAGTAATGTAAATTAACAAGTTGTATTAAATCAATCAAACAAACATTGATCTAAGTCAACTTCCACCATTGGAGATTTATAACCAATCATCGCTCCATAAAGAATAATCAACCCACATTTTCAATATTCATCGTTAGAATTAATTCATATTTCTCCTTAATTTTAGTTAATTAGAAACCAGCTTTCTAATTAACCATAATTATTAAATAACCCCAGATTAGATATCAAGATTCAATTTAATAACAGCTTTACACAATAGAGAAATCAATGAACTCTAACACAAACACTAGTTGTTGCATTCAATCTATTTAAACATTCTTCTTAAGATTCGATAACATCTATCGCAAGAAATTATCAAATTCTAGTGCTTCACATGTTAAAGGAATCAAACAATTACGAATTTGAAATTTAACTTAGCTATAAATTACAATACATGCGAAACTAATAGGCTTTTTTAGCAATCAAGTATGGCAACCATTTATTTACGCGCAGAAGAACATTCAATACTAAAAATATAGATTAAACAATGAAACTAGATAGACCTCATAGTTATAATATTTCCAAGGCTTTAGTATCCTTCGATCAAACACCAAGAATTAGTTACACATGACAAATCTAAGAACAAAAGAGAGAAAAATAGTTAGTAGGTGTTCTTCCTCGTTCCTGACGTCTTCTAGGATTTATAAGGTGTAGAGAGATTTGTTTCCATAAGCATTGTATTCGAATTAGGAAATCATAAAATTTTCTCTGATTTTGCCAGGCGAGCATCCAGTAGAAAATGGGACGACCGCCTGGCATAAAAATTGGCTTCTGTTAGTGAAGTCTAGGGTCGGGCGGCCTTCAATAGTTTGGTCATATCTTCCACTGCCAATATTCGATTAGGACAATTCAAGATGCGTTAAAAACCTAACTCAAAGGGATACAACTTTACATCAGATATCATCTTCCAATTCAATCGTTTACTATGTCAAAAATGAGTCTCAATATGAGGTTGAAAACTGGTGCATAACTTTTCGATTGGAAATTGATGTGTGATCATACTTTGATTGTATTTCATCCATTTGATGTCTTCTTTCATCCAATTGGCTCCTAGCACTCTCAAATCTTCATCGTGGGGTTCCACATAACTTTTGAGTGTTTACATTTCAGTCCTCAAACTTCATTTTCTTTCATTTTGGTCATTGTTCGCTTATTTCTTCCAAATTACGTCATATCTATAGAATTGCCACCTAAGTCAAATTATGAATGTAATGAGTGCATTTTAGTACTGATTAATCATACAAGCACATAAAATAAGGAACGAAAATGTGCATTTTACATTCCTATCAATAAACAACTTGAAGCTAGTAATGCATCATATAAACTTCGATCTGATTTGCATAAAAGACATGTTGAGTTTAATATTACGGATTATGTTATGATCCAAATTAGACAAGAACGACGTCTACATAGATATGCCTCCAAATTGAAACCTCATAGTGTTGGTCCTTTTAAAATTTTAAAACAAGTTGGCCCAAATACACATGTTATTGATCTTCCGTCACATCTTGGTTACTACTCTACTTTCAATGTTGAGGATTTATTTGCTTATAAATGTCATTTCAATCCTTCCGACGATCATCTTCTACCTCCATCTGTGAACCTTGACCCTGAATCTCTTGTCACTTCTAACCCAATACCACCTTTCCCAGCACACAAAGATAAAATTGATGTTATTTTAGATGAACATATTGTATTGACTAAAGATGGAGAGGTTCAACACTTCCTTGTTCGTTGGGTTGATCGTCCTGAGTTTGAGCTTGAATCAAATTTATTCGAGCTCTATCAGAGTTAGCAAGATCTTCCTTTGCCCAGTTCTCCTTCCACTCATTCAAGGAAAGTTGGTGAGGACACCAAATTCAGACCACCACTGACACACTTTTATGGACGTGTGAAGAAGCTCGTTCAACCTCTTAATTTATGGTTGGGCGATTGACTACAGCCTCTTGTGATTTATCCACTCGACAAGGTCGAGTTTTTCTCCCACCCAAAGAAAGCTGATGCGGACATCCAAGAGATTATTTTTTTTATATTGTGGATTTGCTTTTATTATTTACGTTTCTATTATTTGGCTTATATTATTAGGTTGGCCCAAGCCCCTTACTAGTAGGTTAGGATTTTACTATTTATTAAATTTTTCATTGTAATTGAAACAGTTAATGAATGAATGAAATTGATATTGGCAGCTACCAACGTTTTCCTTCCCCTTTTCCCTGATTTTTCTTTTTCTTCTTCTACTTTTCTTCTACTACTTACAAGTTCTTGGCTAGGATTCCAATTAATCCTACATCAGGAAGTGCCATAAAAGCACGAACCAAGATGAATCTCCATCTGCCATTGAAGGAAAGTGGCTTTGTTGAATCCTGCACAGAATGGAGAAGAAGGAAACCGTTATCCTAACCCAGATCATGAAGAATGGATTGTGACTAATCAGCTGTTAATGAGATGGCTTCTGGGATCCATTTCAGAACCTATACTCACCAGTCATTGGCCCACCAACATTATATGATGAGCAGTGGCGGATCTAGGGAGTGGCTAGCTAGGGCGGCCTGTCACGAACCGCTCGTTTCATGGCAAAGATGGCGGAATTATCTAGAACAACGGTGTCTTGAAGCTAATCCGGAATGTTCTAGACTATGATGGCCATGAAACTAACTACAAGGTGATGGAGAAATCTAGATAATTGACAAGCTTTATGCTTGTAGATTATTCTAGATAATCCTAGATTGATTCTTTGTAAATATATTATTGTGGATAGTTGTAGAAAATTCTAGAGACGCAACATAGACCGTTGGATCAAATTGATCCTAGCCATCCATTAAGAATGACTTTACCTATAAATAGGTTGGTAGGTTCATTCATTTGCTAAAAGAGTGAAGTTGTAAAGCTCTAAGCATTGTAAAGCTTCTTTGTTCAATACAAAGCTTTCGTTAACCACTTGTGTTCCTCTTTTAAATTCTTAAGTGTTCTACTTTGTGCCTTTCTAAGACCTCGACGCCAGTTGGTAGGCTGACTTAGTGTAAAACCGCATGGGCAGAAGTTGGAGACACTAAGTGCTGCACGGTGCTTGAAGAAAACAACAAGTTCGTGACAGGCTGCCCTAGCTGGATTCGCCGAGAAGAAATTTTTTTTGTTAAGAAGAGATAAAAGATTTATATTATATATCTGATACTTCATCTTATTTACAATCATCCTTGGTAGCTCAGTTGGCTGGCACTTTCTTTTTTAAATCAGAGGTCTCGGGTTCTAAACCTTCCAATGCCCAATATGTTGTAATTTTTGGAAACAATTTTTACCAAAAACAAGTGCAAAGTGGATTTGAGCCTGTGACCTTTGCTAAAGTATATTGATAGGTTTACCATCATGGTAAGCACTAATTTGTGACACTCAATGAAACAAAATAATATATGTTCATTTTACCGGTTTTAATGCAAATAGAAACATTTTAACCGGTGATTTGTCCATCTTCTTGATTTTTTTTTTTCTCTAATCAATTTATTTGAGAGTTTGGTCAATTAATGACGAATGAATTTGTAAAAAAATTGGCCTTAGTGTCATGAGGAGACTTTCAACAAAACTTATTTAATTAATCGAAAGTTCCACTTTTCTTTCACAAAAAAAATCGATTGCGGAAAAGTGAAATCACACAAGCACATAAAATTGATATAAGCACATAAATAATTTCAACTTTGTTAATATAATAATGGTTGTTTAATTAATTTTAATTGTAAACTGAATATTGACATTTTGTTAATATATATTACATGTTTGATTGAAAAATAAATTAGAACATTTTATAGATTATATAACAATTTTTTCATCCGAAATTGAAGTTGGTACCTAGTTCTAGTTCTGGTGGTGTATTTAGTTCTTTTAATTCTAGTCCGGACGATTTTTGGAATATCATTTAATTAAATATTAATAAACAAAGCCGTTATCACGGAAGTTGACCGTTGACAGTAAACGTTCAATGTTCGCGGTCCGCCCTAGCTGAACTCGAGCCTTGGATTCGCCCATGATGATGAGTAGGTGAAGTTAGAAAATATTTATGCACAACCAATGAACGACTAATGCATTGAACTATTGCCAGCAGATGCGATGTACAACTAAAGGCTTAATGCCCTTTGATGCATATGACAGTGCGGTATCACTAATTACTCACCAGAAGGCCATAATCTCATGATCTGATGTATTAATCACTCAAGAAAGCCGAATT
Source organism: Fraxinus excelsior (assembly GCA_019097785.1). Taxonomy (NCBI): domain Eukaryota; kingdom Viridiplantae; phylum Streptophyta; class Magnoliopsida; order Lamiales; family Oleaceae; genus Fraxinus; species Fraxinus excelsior. The sequence goes on along the minus strand of CM032633.1, from coordinate 7,012,211 downwards.
CAGCAGTGAAATGAAATGAGTGCACTTTCACAAACTTCAGCTAATCTATTCTCTGCAAACAAATTCAACGCTAAGAACAACGAACATTAAGGACCAGATCCACATGAACAAATGCAGGGGCATAGGGGCGTTTTCCAAGTACAGGAGGTTCTCTTGGTAAAGGAGGCCAAGGAAATCCTGGATCGAGTCCCACTTGTCAACTGTGTGATAAAATTGGACATTTAGCAACTGTCTGTTACTACAAATATGATTCCTACCACAACAATCTAGGAAATTTCAGCCACAATAATCAAGGAAATTTTAACAACCAAGGGAATAATGCAGCAGCACTGCAGGAGCCTTTATTGCCTCTTCTGAGTCGTTGGTGATCCCTCATGGTAATGGCGCGAGGAATCACTTGACCTCAGATTCAGACAATCTTGCCTTGAAATCCGACTATTATGGTGAAGAATAGTTCACCGTTGGTAATGGTAGCCAGTTTTAAAAATTCCACACCGGACACTCTAAAAAATTCATTTCACAGCATCTCCCTTGCATCTCAAAAATATTTCACACATCTCAAACATTATAAAGAATTTGTTAAGCATTTCTTAAGTGACTGCAGATAATATTGTCATTGTTCAATTCCATTCTAATTTTCAAGTTGTGAGGGATCAGATCACCCACAAGGTTTTGCTGCAAGGGAGGCTTAAAATGGACTTCATCAGATGGTTCCATCACTGCCAATAATTCCAGTGTGTCGCCTTCAAGTCCTTTTACTAATGTCATTTATAAGTCTATCGCTTCTAAATACTTTTAAATCACTAGAACTTGAAAACCTAATTACTTTATCGCAAAGACCATCCGGTCAAATCACCAAGTGAATTATTAAATGTGGAACATACTAATTCATTGGGAATGGTTCTTTATAACTGGATCTTGATTCCAGATCTTGGATCATGAAGATGAACCACAATCTCTTCATGTTTGATTTTTTTATCTGTAATCATTAATATTTGCTCGCTTCCTTTTTCTTGATTGTTAATTTCCCCTTCTTGATTGTTAATGATAATCAAACATGAATTGAGGACTATAACCCTAATTATATTTTCATATGTATTCGATTAATCGTTAAATACAATCATAATGGATCTGATCTCTACATATATTTAGCACACTTTATTTAGATGCTCAAAGTCCAATAACTTAAATTTCTTATTAAATCATTTTAAATGGGCTTAATTTTAAAATATACAATTAATTACATATTCAAGCCCACGTGATAAATTATTATTTTCCCAACATCTACTTTTGTAAGTTTATTTCTAAAAAAGAGAGTAGTGACATTTGGCAACAAAGATTAGGTTATCCATAGCAGCAAATTCTTTCTCGAGTTCTTCCATCTTGTAATAAAAGTTTCAAATACAATGAAATAAACTTTTGTCAAGCGTGTCAACTTTGGGAAACACCTTATATTGCCATTTTATTTATCTGATCAAACGAAAACAAATGCACCCTCGAACTAATTCATACTGATTTATGGGGACCATCACCTGGTTTTCAATATTATACACACTTTATCGACAACCAGACACAATATACATGGATATATCCCCTCAAACATAAATCTGAGGCACTTCATATATTCTCAATTTAAAGTACTTATTTAAAATAAACTAGACAAACTCATTAAGCCCTTGTTTGGTGTGTCTTAAAAGCTTGATAAAAATGTAAATCAAAGTCAACAATTAATTTTAACCATACGTTTCGTGAGATTCACAACTTTTCAATCACATATTTTATCAACTTTTATTATAATCTACTAAAATCTTATACTTAGCTACACCAAACATGGGCAAAATGTCTCCTAAGTGATTGAGGGAAGTGAATATAGAATTTCAGCATTACCTCCTGAATTTGGAATAGAATTTCGACATCCAGGAGGGTTAAGGTGTAAACCAAGAATTGAGATTTGTTTTGAGGGAACACACCTCCAATAGGATCAAATGAGACTGCAGGAATTGAGATCACAAGTTCTATGGGGTAGACTGGTGTAAACCGTACTGTAAGTTTGATTCGGTTTATAGTGGATTACTGACTGACAAATTGCTCGGAGTTTTTACTAAGTTGGGGTTTCTCCGTGATCATCTTTGGTGTTCTTTAATGCTTTAAGTATTAATTGTGATATTCAAACTTAGGATAAATTGATTTGTTTGACTAAGCATCTAGAAACAATTAAAAAGTAAATTGTTACTTTTAATTGTGTAATTTCACACGTGGGTCTAAATAATTTAAAACTTTCATATACAAAGGATAACATTTTTATGAATGTGGTCTTTGAACTTTTTAAAGGACCCCTTTAAAATAGTAATTAGTTTAGGGACGCGTTTGACATAATTTTGAAAAAGTTAATAATTGAAATTAAAACGCTACTTTTAAATATATTTGCATACCTTTTTTTAAAGTGGTTTGTCAGGTTAGAGAAATTAAAAAGGAAAATTGATTTTTAAGGTACTTTTCTTAGAAAATTCTTCAACAAGATGTAAAAATAAAAGTAGAAGCTCAAGTCACTAGATTTTCATTGTCTTTACTTTTGTGCAGTGAAGTCACTCAACTTCTTTTTTGCTTGTGAATTTGGACAGTCCATCCATTGCCGTCACTAAAATATGTTGCAAATGAAAGGAATTGTTAGATTTACAAGCAAATCAGCGTTGATGTTATTTACTGTAACACAATCAACGGACGAGATAATTAATGAAATGAATTGTTAGATTTCTCGAGTAATGTTATTTATCTCTGTAAGAAATGATTACCTTGTAAAGTATATAAAATTAAAAAGGTCACAAAAAAATACATTTTGGGCAAAAAAAAAATTGAATCTCAAACAAGTGTTAGATGTACAAATTAAATTTGATAGAAATTGACAACCGAAATTGAAGACTTCCAAAAGAGACTTCATTGCGCTAAATGTCAACCACCATAAAGCATATGCAACTTGTATAATATTTTCGTGTTAGAGCACTTAATGAACGGAACTAGGGTCCCAACATATTATTAAAAACTCGTGGACTTTATTTTATAGCCAGTACCACCTTGATTACGGAAAGCAGTGGTATAAGTCAAACTTCATATTATTTATTATAATTTATGTTTATCTTTTTATTTTATTTCAATTGTTGTGTTAAATTTTTATTTTAATTGCGTAATATAAAAAGATTATACATAATTTGTTGTATTTGTTGAGGCGAAAAACTACAGATTTAATGGTTAACCACAGACGTAACCGGCGAAAGCTTCCAACAAAGCCATCTGCATTTCTAAAATGCTAAAGAAACAGGGTGGGTAACCGACCTAAAAACAGGGTGCCGAGGTGGCCCTTGATTTGAATTGTGGGTCATTCAAATCAACACCGCGAATGGAAGCCACATCAAGCCCCTGTTTTTGAGTCGGTCACCGACCCTGTGTGTATAGCAGATTTCTCTGCATTTGGGCCACTATACTATAATTATTTGGCTTGTTGTCAAACAAAAATTGTACATGTAACACAATTGCTCTATGCTATAATTATTGGCTTGTTGCAAAAAATAAGATGGACATGTACGTGTGTGTGATGTGATTTACACTTGACACCACTAATGAGATGAGGTAATAAATAGGAAATTCAATTACATGAATCAAAATAATGAAAACTAAAAATCATTAAAGAGAAGAAAATTAAATTACAGTTTGAGAATAAATTATTTTTTCTTAATAAATTTTATTCAATTCATAAATGAGGCATGCTAAAGCCTATAATTTAATTATGGACAATGCTTAAATTTTTTTACTTTTGAAACAAGTTGACATAAAAAATATTAACTAGATACATAGGTATATAATATCAAGAAATTGTAGTTCACATATTGAACTAGGGGTGTAAGCAGTCCGATTTTTGCGATTTTTGATAAATTTTCAAACCAAACCGTTTAAACCGGTTTGAGAAAAATTCAAACCTAAACCAAACCATTTTGAACTGTTTGAAAAAAACTAAAACAAAAACCTAACGGTTTGGTCGGTTTTAAACCGCCGGTTTCACCGTATATTTTTTTGTCCGTCTACTTTTATGACATTAATTCATTGAATTCAATATACATTTATATCTTACTATCAATAAATCTAAAACAAATTAAATATATCTACTACAAATTTAAATATCAACTAAATCAAAGTGAAATCATAATAAACTAAAATATAATTTTTTTGTTTGTCATTTTAGGTTAAGACGTTACGATAACGGTACAATACAAATTTACTAAACTAAATATAAAGCTCAAAATATATAATGATGTTCAACAAGACCTCGTGATCATCATATCTGAAAAACAAAACTACTGATTAGACAGAGAGAATAATCCACCATAATAATAAATCAATTGTTTATAATATCTAAACATAACAATTACACAAGCTTACATTGTATTTTGTTACGAATTTAATTTCTCACATATACTCAAACACCAATTGTTGACACACATGATTCATAGTCTCCATTGTCAAACAAATGTATTCGTTATATAATCATAGTATTGGATACTAGATAGATAAGAGAATCTTTAAAAATATGGTAATAGAAAATATAAACCACTTGCTACAACTTTCATTGAATCATCAAATGCTTCCACTTCATCTAAATATTGGCACAACACTATAGGTTCATTCTTAATTTGCAACCAATTATTTCCGCATATACAAGCCTCAACCATCATTGCCCCTAAAGAAATCAAGTATCTGACCTCCATTTGAGAATGCAGACTCAGAAGCAACTGTAAAAATTTGAATTCTAAAGAGAAAAATGGTTTTTAATATATTATGTTAGTCTTGAGATTATTAGATATAAATTAGGATTATTTGGTAATAATAATAATAATATATATGTAATAGAAAATTATAAATTAACAAAAATATAAACAAATGACAAAACTATTGAATTTTGCATATTTGGATGAATTTAAAAAAAATCATTATTTTAATTTTTTTATTTTTATATTTTTTTTACCGGTCTGATTTGGTTTTAAACCGCAATTAAAATTCTCAAACCTAAACCAAACCGATTTTGACTGGTTTGGTTTGGTTCAAAACCATTTCGTTGACGGGTTCACGTGGCACCAAACCAACGGTTTCTAAAATGCGGTTTCGGTTCGATTTTCCGATTTGACGATTTGACGATTTTTGCTTACAGCCCTATATTGAACTCACTTTGTTTGAGTAAAAAATGAAAAAATATATATTTTAAAATAGAACCATGAACTCGAAATAACAAAAAAGGTACACCACAGTCCAAACTATAAACATATCAAAATCAATTGTCACGCATTATTAAAAAAAAATCACTTGATATTGTAAACAATGCACAAAAATAAAAGGCTCGAATTGCAAAAATGAACGCTTTGATTCATCAATTTACACGATAACCCTAACTTGAACTTTTTGATTCATAGAAAGTTCAAATTGCAAAGATTAACATATATTAACATCTAAAATACAATAATTTGATGTGAAGCGAGAGTCAAAAAGTAGAAGTCGGTCATGTTTTCTTAGGTTTTGTATTTTTAGACAAATTACTACTCAAAATAGAGTTTTTGGTTTTGAATTTTTTTTTATCCCACCTATAAATTGTAAGAAATAAAAAATTGGTTCCATTTTGATATCCATGGTTCTGGTCCTAGTTTTGGTTCTGGATCTGATTTAAAAAACAATAACCGATTCAGACACAGACGATTTTCGATTCTGATTCATTATTTATTTTTCAAACTGAACCGAAACATTTGATTCCGATTCGATTTCGATTAAAATGTCTAGGTCTAAAAATGAGTAATGATATTTGTACATAATGATGTAAATAATGGTTTATATAATGATGACATGGAAAAGAGAGAAAATTTATAATAATTGAATTTCTCTTCTCTCGTGTCTTTTCTCTCTCTCTATCTTAGATGTCATCATCATGTACGCCATTACATATAAATAGTATTACTTATTGAGAATTACATTTATGTGTTGTACTTTTGTGCAATTTATTGTCACATAGACAAGTGATGATCATAATTAAAAACGGTAACATTATTTTTCTAATTAGCAACACTATGTAGATAAACATATATAAAAGTTAAGTCCTTGTTTAATGGGGATTAAAATCAGAATTTGATAAAAATTAATAAAATATACCATTGAAAAGTTGTGGATCATATATTTAAAATATGTGATTAAATTTAGTTGTGGCTATATATCTTTTTGTTTGAAATTATTAGTTTTTCGAGAAATATTAGAGTAAATTGTGATATATACTTAAGGATGGCAATTGTTCAAGTTGAGCCGGCCTCCACTTAAACAGCCAAGTTCGGCTCTTGAAAAAAAATAAAATATTCTCAACTTAGCCCATAACTCGTCTAAAATTGATTCAAATCGTCCATGAACCAAATCGAGACGATCATTTTTCACTTCTACCTATGCAATTAATATTAATAAAATCTGAAGAGATAAAGAGAAATGCTACATGTACTGGTTGTTTTTACAACCTTTTTGATAGAATGCCAGGTGGTAGCACCTCATAGGATTTTGCACAAAAAAATTAAATTAAATGAGCAAATGAGGTGCTACTATATCAACACATGCAAACTCATATGTAGAAAATATTTGTACAAGTAGCATTTTTGAAAGATAAGGGCCTGTTCTCTTTATCGCTTTTAAACTGTTTTCTGTTTTTTATTTTTCAAAGTAGTAAAAACGCGTTCTCTTTCCTATTTTCGAAAACGTATTTTTGAAAACAAGTTAAAAATTTACAAATAAAACTCAAAACGACTCGTTTTGAGTATTTTCAGTTATAATCAAACCAAAATTTTCAAAACGAGTTTTGGGTGTTTTTAAAATAATTTTTCAAAATGCAAAAAAGAACAAATTTTCAACAATTTCAAAATGAACACTCAAAACACAACTCAAAACTAAAATACAAAGAGAACAACCCCTAAATCTCTTCGAGATAGAATATTCTTTATACCTATATAATCGTATAATGATAAGGATTAAACTAGTTGTAGACTCTAGATGTCCAAGTTTGATATTCCATGAGTTCTCAAAATCCGTGACATTACTTGTTTAAATTATCGTTAAAATCAATGTGTAAAAAAGTAGCTATCTCACAAAAATGTCAAACTTAATCTTAACTACATGTGACGTGATTATAGTGGTGTTTTGAAAAGTGCGTCTAGACGAGAAACGTGATAAAAATGCTTCATCTCGAGTCTGAGTCTAAGCGGAAATTAGACAATCAACGGTAATGTTAACTGATTAATGCTCATCTAGGCATTACTAAGAGTGCCTTCGCCTCAAACCTAGATTTTAAGGGGCTCAATTTTTTTAATAAAATTCACAGCCCAGACTCAACAGCCTACTATCCCTTCAAACTCAAAAACCTCTAGACTCCAGAGAATTAAAAAGAGAAATACCTGAAAGAACTCTAAAAACTCCAGACTTAGTATTTTGTGGATTTTGAATAAATTTTGCTTACAATTCTTCTTTTTCTTGATGGTTTTCTTATGTTTCCACTTTCTTATGCTTTTAGGCATCTAGCTTTTGTGTTTAATTTCAATTATTATTATTTTGTTACATGAATAAAAAAAAAATTTGTATTGTTTATATTTTTTGTTTATGTGGGAATTATTTAAATAAATACAATATTTTATAATTTTAGATGTTTAGCATGTATTATTTGAATTATTGAATTTTTTTGCAATGATTAAAAATTAAAAATAATTTTTTTTTTTTTTATGCCTAGGCTCGTAAAGTTTGAAACCTAATCTCCACACTTTACGCTTTTTAGAACACTGGATTTTAGTAATAATGCATAAAACAATAATTTAGAAAATGACCGAAGACACAGCTGGACGCGTGGGACCACCTTTCATGATAAAGACGGAACCGTAGAGACTAGAACCGAATCGCATCAGCATTAGCCTCTTTCAGCTAAAGTGCAATAATCACTCCCTTTCTCTCCGGTTCCTAGCCATTTTTGTCTTCTCTACAATTACCGACCAGTATTTAGTTATTTACGGTAACGAGTTCAGAATAGAGTAGAAGAATGGCCGTGGAGTATGAATGTTGCCAAACGGAGTTTTTCATTCACATTCTTGTGATTGTATTTCTCGTAGCTTTTGCCGGCATGATGTCGGGGCTCACTTTGGGACTCATGTCTCTCAGCCTTGTCGATCTTGAAGTTCTTGCCAAATCAGGCACTCCCAAGGACAAAAAATATGCCGGTATAGTTTTTTTTCCTAGTTTTGTTGCCGTTTTGGATTGAAGTTGCCAATTGATTTTTAAGCAATTAGTATTTCGCCTCAGTATTCTGGTTTTTGTTAGAAATATGGTTCAATAGAGTTGTTGTTCATGATTTTATGGTTTTTTAACAGTAAGTGCTGTGAAGCCATCAATATCAGTTGTTTTGAGTAGAGAATTTATCAGATGCCTCCAGGGAACTATTGCTGGTCTGAATTCAAGTTTGAGATTTCTCAGGGAATTCATCAAATTGATGTTGATAAACAATGATATACGTAATCAAATCTTAATAAGCTGAGATTTTTTATGGCAATACTACTGGAATTGTGCTGGCAGCCTTGAGAGTGGATCATATGTTAATTAGAGCCTGTTTGGTAATAATTAAAATTAAAAATATGGTCGTTATTAGTCCCACCCGTCTAATAAAAGTCAACAATAACGGCTAGTTTTTCAATTTTAATCTCTACCAAACAAGCTCTTAGTTATATACTTACTGTCTAGCGTCTACTGTGATCTCCTTTTTGTATGTACTACATTGGAAAGGTTGCTTACCTTTAGCAGTCATGACATCATTTTGCAAAAATTCAATTGTTTTTGTTACTTTGAATAATTGATAGTTGAAATTGAAGTGGGAGGTTGATTGGTAATGTTAGTGAGCATAATAAAGAAAGTTATAAAGATTATGAATTGGCTCTGGATTATATATCTATACAGATTTTAAATTTGTGTTAGTTGAGAATCATATTGATTGGGCATTTTACATATGCATATTTACTCTTATTGCAGCAAAGATATTGCCAGTGGTCAAGAATCAACATTTATTGCTTTGCACCCTGCTCATCTGCAATGCTGCTGCAATGGAGGTAACACACTCAAGATATTATGCTTAAACAAGTTTATGAAATCAGATAAGATATGATATATTTGGCATTTTTACTTTCAGGCGCTTCCTATTTTTCTTGATGGTCTAATTACGGCTTGGGGTGCTATCCTGATATCTGTGACATTAATTCTACTGTTTGGTGAGGTAAGAAATTTATATATAAACTAGCTGTGGAGCCATTGGTTGCACCGGACATTCCCGTACTTTCACATGTACACACACATACAACAACTCCTTGCTAATGATTTTTCCATTTTTCTTTCTTGAATTGAATGTTTGAAGAATTTAGATTGTTGATGGATGTCATAAACCATAAACCTATTTTACTGGAAATTTTACAATATTAATGGGAACCGAACTAGTGGGGCAAGTTAGCATAGAATTTTTTTGGTTGAATGTTAAAATATTAGAGCACAACGTATGACTAAATCTGAAATTTAGGTGATACACAACATTGGCTTGATCTACCATTCTTTAAGATGTGAAGGTAAAAAGGCATATAGAGAAGCATTACCAAGTTCGCTTGAGAATGATAACAAACTATATGCAGATTCAGAACTAGAAAAGAGTTCCATTGGCTAAATGCCTAAATAATTATGATGGAATCTGGAATAAACTGATTTCGAAATATATTTATATTATTTGTTGAAGCATCAATCCACATAAAAGAGCTGAATAACCAAATCTGATCGTACTAACTTGAATTGTTAATGACTTAGATTGAAGAGGAGGTAACGATATTGTACATTTGAATTAAAAATGATAATGAAAATTTTGATGAAGAATGTGCTTAGATAGAATTGTTGAACATTCTGCATGATCTGCAAGTAGAATGCAAATCATTTCTTCACATGAATGACGAAATTGGGAAAGTAACTGAATTCCAAGCTGCAGTGGAATTTTTGGATACATATAAAGTTAAACAAGGATTTGAAATCATCCAAAAAGATGGGATTACTGATTCGATAAGATTGGCAACCACCAGATAAAGTAGCACATTCACTACAATCCAAGTAATTCGCATATTTTGTTGGCACAGTGGTTGGATTGTTAAATTCAGTAATCATCCTGATGTCTACATTGTTTCGTTCACAATCAGCTTTGCTAATTAAAGGATGTATCAAATTGGAGGAAAACAGTTTTCTCCCTACAAAAAGACATTTTTGTACTTTCATTCTCTTTTTGATTTTTTTTTATTGGTTTGAATTGGGTCCTGACATTTCTACTAAAGAGTGTAACCCAAACGAAAACCTGGGGGCTCGTTTGGTTTGTATTTCAGTTTTCTATTTTCAGGGTCTATTTTAAAGATTTCTAAAAATGTATTTGATTTGCCATTTTAACAAATTCTTTTTCAAAACAAAAAACTAGAAAATTCGTGTAGTTTAGAATTTTTAAATTTTATTTTATGACATTTTATTCCAAAACATTTTATTATTCAGTAAAAATAGAATACTTTTTTGTTAATCTTACAATATTTTTCTACCTACAAAAGTAAAATAAAATATAATAATAAACTGAATTCAAAATATAGAAAATAAAAATAAAAATTATTGACGTGGACTGAAAATATTTATGTTTGTGTTAATTTAAATATTTATTTGGAATATTTACAAAAATAATCATTAAGATTTTGAACTATTTTTATTTTTTAGAATTTTTTCTTAAAAAGAATTTTTTTAGATTTTATTTTCTCAAAATCTTTATTTTTTCATTTTTAGAATTTATCATTTTTTTAACATTTTCTTTAAAAAAAATATTATATAAATGCTTTTTTCCATATTTTGAGTGTTTTTAGAATTTTCACATAACCTTGTTTTCAAAAATACATTTTCAGAAATACCAGACCAAACTCGTTATCAGTGTTTTGAAAAACTGAAAACTAAAAACAGCTCGAAAACAGCAAGCCAAATGCTTCCTCCCTTTTTTTCACCCCAGATATTTTCATATGGTATTTAATAGCAATATATCAGCATAGCAGGATCCACCAACCTGGAAAAGCTTGATGTTTTAAGGGGGAGAGGCCATGTGTTTTGATTTGACCATTCTGATCTTCTGAAATGTTTTAACATTAGAAGCTGCTACATGAAATTAAAGAACTAGTTTACATGAAGTGATTGCTATGTGTTAAGAATATTGGGCCTAACTCCACCTAATAAAACCGGCTTATTAGGGGATGATTGCCCTCACCTTATTAAGTGGATCATTTATATTTTCCCAAGCAATGTGGGATTCTAATAATTGCTATGAATGCATTGTCAGATCATACCGCAGTCTGTTTGCTCTAGATATGGACTTGCTATTGGTGCTACTGTGGCCCCCATGGTTCGCATACTAGTCTGGATTTGTTTTCCAGTTGCATATCCAATAAGCAAGGTACACTTCTAGTTTAAGAAGAGTGTGTTCAATAGTTCGGAATATTCCTGTGTGAATTTTTGCAAGTTATCGACTTCGCAGCTATTTCTGTTATATGCAGTTATTAGACTTGCTGCTTGGTGACGGGCATAGAGCTCTGTTTCGTCGTGCTGAGTTGAAAACCCTAGTTAATTTGCATGGCAACGAGGTATGAAGGAGATACAGAATTTGACTTTTATAGTTTTACCTTTTTCAAAGGGTCTCTTTTGCTCCTTACATTGTGGCGAATTGACACGTCTATTTTAAACTGTACTACTTCCTTCAAATGTTATTGTGCATCATTGCGATCGAAACTTTGTTATCTTGGGTTCTTACCTTTACTTTGCTGATTCTCTACTTTCTTTACTTCTTTAATCAGGCAGGTAAAGGTGGAGAATTGACACATGATGAGACAACAATTATTGCAGGGGCACTTGAACTCTCTGAGAAAACAGCTAGTGATGCCATGACTCCAATATCCGAAACTTTCACAGTTGATATAAATGCAAAGCTTGACAGGTACATCATAATTTGGCTGGCCTTAAAATGCGAGCAGTTAGAACTCAATTTTCTATTGTTGATATATTTTGATTTGGTGTGGTATAGGTTCTTGATGAATCTAATTTTGGAGAAAGGACATAGCAGAGTGCCAGTCTACTACGAGCAACCTACAAACATTATTGGACTTATTCTGGTACTTCATTTCATTTATGGGCAGTTTCGACGAGTGATTAGTTATTTATTTCACTTTATAAACATTGCTGCATCTTGTGGATGGGTGCATTCTAGTTCATTAAAGATCCCTTATGTCCAGCAACTTCTCTAAATGACTGCTGATATTAGGTTCCATTTTTGTGCTGGAATCAAAATTCTCTCTTTTTTTGTATCCTCTTCCCTGCTTTAGTTAGATGTAGTTTGGCCTGTACTGTACTGTGGAAAAAACTGTCTTAAAGATATTTGTGGTGATTTTAGATCCAATAAACTTTCTGATAGCTATATTACTGCATTAAGTTGGGAACTGTTTAACTTTTTGAAAATTAAGCCTTTAAGATGGTGCTTTCAGATATATTTGATGTGGTCTTACTTGGTCTGATCCTATCCCTTTTATATATTCTATTATCACCGTAAATTCCGATCAACATGTTGATGTAGACATTTTTTATTAATATAATGTAGTTTTCTTAATGTATTTATTCCCTTGTAGGCTAAGAACTTGTTAACGATCCATCCAGAAGATGAAGTCCCTGTGAAGAGTGTTACAATCCGTAGAATTCCAAGGTATCGTGGTTATATAGAACAGTGATGTCTAATACCGAAGTTGATCTTTAGTTGCTTGAAGTGGTGAAAATGATACGAACATTGATGTCTAATTCCGGAGTTGTTCTTTAGCCTATGTTTGACACCCATTTTTTTCCTTTCTCATTCTCATTCTTTTTCTCATCTTTCTTTTCAACCACACATTCTATTAATAAAATAATATTACACATAAACCCAAAAATTCTCCTTACTTTTTAACCATACATTCTTCCATCATTCACTATTCAAAAACCAATTTTTCTCCCAAAGTGGGTGTCAAACATAGGTTTAGTTGCTTGAAGTAGTGAAAATGATATGTAAAATTTAATCTTGCTTTACCTTTGGAGTCATCACACTACTCTCACGTGTTACAATTTTCAGATCATTTAGGCATTTCTACATGTACCTCAATTTGGCACTTGTTCCTCAGATTCTGAGACCTAAAACTGATAAAGGAATTAATTTTCTAGTTATTTGTCTATCTGCATGCACACATGGGCAGAATGTGTCCATGTATTTATTCTAAATAACTGTATTGGCTTGATTTGGTATTTTGCTTCATTTGCTGAGTGGTACTTTTTAGTAGAAGAAACTGAGGGGCCTCAGGTTGTTTATCAACAGCCTTATAATGATTCAAGTGTTCCTAGATAGGATACTCTCGATATTGCTTTTTAACTTGTTTTTATATGATTGACATCTTAGGGTTCCGGAAACTATGCCATTATATGACATCTTGAATGAATTCCAGAAGGGTCACAGCCACATGGCTGTTGTTGTTAGGCACTCCAACAAGGCCACACAACAGCCAGCTAGCACTGATCCTGTAGACAGTAAGTTTTTTTAGCTAATTGATAGCTTTATGGTATCAGATGCGTTGTGTTGCCTACAATTTCCTTTATGGGCATGCATTTGTAGATACGTTCAAGGATGTGAGAGTAGACATTGATGGTGAAAAACCCAAGGAGAAGAGTGTAAAGACCAAAAGACCACTGAAGAAATGGAAGAGTTTTCCAAATAATGGAAACGATTCCTTCAAAGGTACACCTAGGAGCAAAAAGTGGACGAAAAACATGTATGCAGAGATCCTACGAATAGATGAAAATCCTCTACCAACTCTCCATGAAGAAGAAGCAGTTGGAATAATAACCATGGAAGATGTCATAGAAGAGCTTCTACAGGTGAAGTCAATCTCTCTTAATACTTATCTTAGAGCATTTTTGTCAAAGATTAAATTACAATTGAAGCCAGTCAAACCTCCTTTTTATATTACCCACTTATTATCCACATATTTCATAGGATCCAAAACGTATAATTAAAAGCACTAACAAACAAGCACTTAAAAACGTCTTGATTATGTTATGTACCATCTATCTAGGGCTGGCTTTGTCTATTTTAATCCTTTACCTTAGATTCTTCCACTTCAAGAATGCTATATAACTTATACTCATCATTGCCTCTCGCAGGAGGAAATCTTTGACGAGACTGATCATCACGTTGAAGATTCATGATATTGGTTCGTTGATGTCTATTGTATGTATAATATTGACAAAATATTGATGTAAATTCAAGTAAATTACGCTACAGTTGTGTTAGAAGAATTTTGATGTTGCCTTTTTAAACGTTAGAAAGAATATTCATGTTCTAAACAGTTGTAGCGGGACAAGACATTGTACCATAGTCAAAGAAACTTGGCCATTAGTTGTTTGAGAGGAAAATATTGTTTCTACATTCTCATGACCCATGTTGCCATTTTCTGTGGCTAAGCCAATATGTCCAGGATATGACGCCAACTACCATCACTTTTTAAGAGCATGTTTGCCTGAACTTGACAAATTTATCATAAGAAATGTAATTTATTTTATCTTAGGGGTTAGAGGCTGGGGGTGAATTGGATTGGTGAACATGACGTTTCGTTGGAAATCATTGAAGATCCTTTCGGTGCACATTTATTAAAGGTTTAAGATCATGTTGCACATTTTTTATAGGATTGCACCTTTCGATGCAAATATCTTTTTTTTTAATTAATCAAAAATGAAAAAAAAAAAAAGATATTTTTTTCTTTTAAAATTGGTCAAATTATGGTCAAACACTTGACTTTTGGTCAATTAATGAATTCTTGAGCAAAAATCGTTCAGATATTCTTCTACCGCACATTTTTAAAAGTTTCCGAAGTATCTATTATGACTAAAAGCTTTGGGAACTATTTTGAATGATTTGCAATCTCCATTGCAAATTTGGTTGGCTAACTATATTCACACTATAATTTTTAGTAAATAAATTATATTTTAATTGCATAAAAGGTTTATAACATTCACATTATCACATTTATGTATCAAACTATTTTTTATCGCATTCTTATTCATAAATTAACATAAAATGTTCCAAATTGTGGTTTCTCTCCAATAATTTCTTTAAGATATAGTAATTAAAAAAAAATACATTTACCCATTATTTTTTTTACTAAGCAAAACGAATAATACTGCAAAAAGGTGATTAAATATTTGACCCCATTTTAAAGCTCATTAACAATATGTTTGGACAAAAACAATGATTAAGGACAAGATTTTGAAATGTTAAAAACGAGAATGTTATGAAGAAAAAAGTTAAGAATATAAGTATTATAATAAATAAAGGTTAATGACATTTAATGTACATAAAACGAGATATATTTCTTTTTAAAAAAAAAAAGTGATGTGTATTTAACCACCCATTTCCTAATTCTTTACGAATTCCAAATTAAATAGTTATAATGACAATTATACCCTTATATTTCGAATCATAGACTAGCTACCCATAAACCTGATATTTCTCTACATGTATAATTGAATCTCCAGGGGCATTTATCTCTACATCTTAAGGTATGTTATATTTTTTCTCGTGTATATGATATTATAGTGAGATGTGTAATTATTATGATATTTCGTATTTTCACACTTATTTTCGAAAACATGCTTGAACAAATGCTGACATATTTGTACTCATTAGGTTTGACCATTTGAGTAATGTTATTTGTACATCATGTTTTACAGATTGATGTACAGAATGATATGAAAAAGAGGGGGAGAAAAAAAAACAGAGAAAATAGTTAATATTATTCATAATTTTTTGAAATTCTAAAGGAGCATTTTTTAGACCAAATGACATAAAATGACATTCATATTGATCAAAAGGTACATTGAAAGCAGTTTTGCACATATGTTCTTCTTTAATTTAAACTTGCCAGAAACTTAACTTTATATCAAATTTTGAGAAGATAACATATTTAAATAATCTATTTAATAGATCTTTCTTTTGAGGTAATGGATATCTAATCCATTGGAGAGCAGAATTGAGTGGTTTATAATTGATAACTAAATGAGGAGCACCTCGTTCAATTTCAACAAAACTATTGGACAACATCTTCCAGAATTCAAAGAATATAAGGGTCCGTTTGATAAGGGTGGAATTCCATGGAAAATGGAATTGATTTTCCCTTTTCCAACTTTTGTACTGTCTGATTGACAAAATTTTCCCGGGAAAATATTTTCCAACTTTTCAAATTTTCCACCTTTTTGAGGAAAATAAATTCTTGATATTTTGGTGAGAAAATATTTTCCAACTTTTCAATTTTTTTTTTATTTTTTTGCAATTGGAAAAAATTCTAGACACGATGGTAAAAAAAAAAAATCACTTTTATTTACAATTTCCATGCAAAACAAAGTCAAACGAATGATATTCGGTATGTTTTTTTTTCAAATTTTTTTTTTTTTTTGGTAATTGGAACAAATTCTAGACCCAATGGTAGAAAACATTATCACTTTAATGGACAATTTCTATAAAAAACGAAATCAAACGAATATCAAACTTTCAATATTTTCCATGGAAAACTATACCAATCAAACACAATTAATTACAATTCACAGCAAAATAATTTCTAAGAAAATCTTTTCCCTGTAAAATATTTTATTTCCACCCATTTTCCACCTTTCTATCAAACGGACCCTAACGTCAAAAGAATTGTTCGACGTTTCAAAATAAAATAGTGGTCAAAATTCCATGAGACAAATTGTTACCCCAAATCAGTTAATTCATGGATTCAAGAACAGGCATTCCAAAATCATCTCAAAAGGAGATTGATAAAAATGCTGATTTCCTTACAGAAAAATCAAGATTAATGACTACGTTCAATCAATGCTCTACACCAGAAGAACTTCAAGCTATTTCTAACAAAATTGCAGCTTTTGTAGAAGCCAAATAAAAAAGGACAAGTTCGAAAGAGTCATCTTCAGAATCAGAAAATTATGAACAAAGCAATGAATATATGTGCTTTGGTTATAATATTGATGATTTAATCGAAGAAGAAACTCAAAAGAATTTAAAATGACTATATGGACCCAAATTTCTTGATGAATTAAAAGAATACATGAATCAAAAATCAAAAGAAATGTCTTTCAAAATGTGTCTGTCAGCAAACAAATTATTCTTGCCAACTTTGCCGACACTCAGAACAAAAGCAACTTTAATAAAGGGACTTGCTTTTTCAAAAAGGAGGGAAGAACAATAATTTTTCAGTTTTTCAAGATTCCCTCAAGTGGCAGACAAAGACAAAAGAATTTCAAGTCAAGCTACTTTTCAAGTTGCTTCAATTCAATTGAAGATTGTTTCAAATCCGGATTCTTCGGCTATAAGAAGAGAACCCTTTCATCTGTTTTCCTCAAGTGAGAAATAGCGGGAGATATTCTACTTCAAG
Source organism: Fraxinus excelsior (assembly GCA_019097785.1). Classification (NCBI taxonomy): domain Eukaryota; kingdom Viridiplantae; phylum Streptophyta; class Magnoliopsida; order Lamiales; family Oleaceae; genus Fraxinus; species Fraxinus excelsior. Next base: position 6,994,626 of record CM032633.1, on the reverse strand, counting down.
AAAAGTTTAGATTACAACCTTGTAATTTTAAATTTTTTAAGATTTTCAATATATGTATTTTCAAAATTTTATTATCAATAAATTTAATTCCTTCAAATATCAATTTTGGCACTTTCTTCCATATTATTGTTGCCTTCTTAACAACCATTCCTCGGCATGGGCCTCTTTTGGTATCAGAGCCATAATTGAGCATTGTGAGAAAAATCGTATCAAACTACTGTTGTTACTGTGTCAAGGGTCAAACTGGTGCGTAGCTATAGATGTCTGCTGAATAGTAATTTGGTCAGCCTGTGTGAGTCGGGGTAGGCGTTTGGGGTGGTCCCCATTGTAGGCCTTGATGAAGCATCGGCCTTGCCTTTAGCATTGTGTCTACAGTGGTAAGATTACTGTTTTCTTTCATTACATTCAAACTATGTCTTTTAAGTCAAACTGCTTTAGCAAATGTAGTGGTTTAAAAGAAGGTAGTAGTTCAAATGATGGAAGCATGTCAAAATACTTTCAAAATTGATCAATCTGCATCTGCATCAAATGATATTTCAAAAGATATTAATTCAAAAGAGCTTCAAATTACTAAAATTGAACAAGCTCTTCAAAATTGGATTATCCCAAAGGTAGATAAGAGTTCTATCTATTAGGTAAGTTTGATTTTACTCAAAATTATGTTATCAAAACTTTAGAACAAACTATTCCTATTAATGAACAAATTACTTCAATTAATTTACTTTCAAAAGATGCTATTGTAGCTCATAGAAAGAAATTTCAATATTTTCATATTGGTCTTGTTCAAATTGCTGTCAAACCATTGTTTCGACTTGGTTTAGACATTCCAGTTCTTATAACTTTAAGAGACAAGAGACTTTTAAAGTTTGAACAGTCTCTACTTTCCATGCTTGAGTCTAATCTCGAAAGTGATATAATATTTTCAAATTGTTATCCAGATTTTTCAGTTAGTCTTCAAGATGGAGCTATACTCAATAATCTCAATCTTCGTATTCAAACAAAAAATTTCAATGTTGATGATCGTTCAAGAGCTTTTGCTTTAATATATGGAGTATATTACAAACTATTGAATACTCAACTCAATATTCATGCTTTCAGATCTTCTCCTAGAGATGAAAGTCTTTTAGTAGAAGTTAATCATCTTCATTCAAATATTATGATTCCTAAGAGAAATCCTTGGGAACTTCAAGCTAGAGTCTAGCATGGGATTTTGAAAATGTTCAAAACCCTATTCCAACATCAGGAGAAATCCTGAACAAATTATTCATTTCTCTGATGGAAGTATCAAAGTTAACTTTGATAAACCATTCTCTTCTAATACTTTTCAAATATTTTTATCATATAGATCTGACGATAGATCTAAGATGGATTCATTTCAATCAGCTAGGTTTTCAACTTCCTCTATAAAAGGAGTCAATTTTAGTCCAAAAAACCCAAAACCAATTTATCAAAATGAAACATTTGATAAAGAAAAAGATTCAGATCCTCCTACTTCTCCTACTTTATCTGATTTGATTCCGCCTTCTCAAAATGAGAGATTTGATCGTCAATGAAATGTTATTTCTTCAAACATTGATTGAAGAAATGAATTCGAAACTAATCAAACTCTAGAAGTCAAAAAATTTAGACATTTGATCAAAAAAATATTTTTCAAAAGAACAAATTGAATCTTTTTGGGAAGAATTTGATGAATCCCAAGAAGACATTAGTTTCTTTGAATGGATTTTTTTAAAGTTTTCCCAAAATTTCCAAATAAAACTAAAACCATTTTCAATACAACTTCTTCAAAGAAAACCTAGAAAACTCCTTCAGGTGATAGTTTTCAATCAAATTTTCCTCCTTTACAAGAAATTGTTTTTCCTCATGATACAACAGAAGTCATGGCATCACCCTTCAAACAAATGTCTAAAGACAGGGTTGAGAATGCTAATGCTAAAATTGTTGATATCAAAAGTCTTCAAGCTCAGAACAATTATATCAATATTGTTCTTCATTCTATGTGTTCTTAGCTAAACAGAATTGAAATAAATTCTGACTCTGAAAACAAATTTTTGAAAAATCCAAAATTTGACAAAGGAAAAAAAGAAAAAAGGTTGATGATAAATTATCTACACCTATTTGTCATTTTCATGAAATTACTCCTCCAAAGAAACTTGATTCAAAAGAAGAAGTTTTGAAAGAACTCAATTTGCAAAATTATCAACCTCTTCGAAAAATATCAATATTATCGATGAAATTGAATCTCAATTTATTGGAGAAAATGATCTTCAAGTCAACAGAATCCGAGGACAGAAGTATCAAAATTCTAAACTTCCTCTTTACTATCCTCGTCCAACTCCTCCAGATTTACTCTTTGAGGAAGAAATAAAAAAATCCTCATCCTATGATGGACATTCCATTAATGAATGAAACATTGATGGACTTTCTGAATATCAACTTCTTCAATTATTTGAAAAAATGGGTATTTGTTTTAATACCTATTTGTGTAAAGGAATTGAGCATCATATGGCTACCAACAATAATATTTATGGCTTTGCCGAACAACTTAAAAGTCGGTGATTCAATTATCTTGCTAATACTGATAGAAATGAAATAACAAATGCTGTCAAAAGCATTGGAGCAAATGATAGTTTTGCTACTTTAATTTTTCTGTATCATCAAACATTCTGTTGGAATTCCTATTGACATTCAGTAAAGATATTCTCAAAATCTTATAAATCTCAATTGTCCCACTCTTCAAGATTTTAAGTGGTATAAAGACGTGTTTTTAGTTCGTGTCTTTCTTCGAAATGATTGTGAACAATTTTACTGGAAAGAAAGATTTATTTTTGGACTTCCTAAATTTTTTGCCATCAAAAACAATCATCAAGAACATTCAATTTCTTTTGAAGATCTTACTTATGGAGAAATAATTAGTTTCATTAATCAAGAAGGATTAGCTCTCTGTAATGATCATAAACTAAAAGCCAAGTTAAAAACTGAACGATCTGAAGGTCATAAAGAGCTTGGATCTTTTTGTGAATAATACGGATTTGAGAAAATTATTCCTCCTTCAAGAATAAAAAGAAAAAAAATTCACACTCATTTTAAGAAAAAATCTTCTCAAAAATATTTTAAAAAGAAAAAGAATTTTCAAAAATCTCCTCCATAAAACTTTTCAAAAAGAAATTTTTTTAGAATAAGAACTTCAAATGTTAACAAATCTGGTCATTATTCAAACAAATGTCCTCTTAAGGGAAATATTAGTAATCTTCAATGTGATGAAGATACTAAACTTGAACTTCTCAATCTTATCAATTCTGAATCTGATTTTGATTCTTCAAATCCTGAAATCGAAAATGTTTTTCAAAATCAAAAAGATTCTAATTTTGAAGAAAATTCAAACTCGTCTTCATTTTGTGGTTGTAAAACTATAAATGTTCTAACCAAAGAGGGAGAACTTATTAAATAGATTATTGATCAACTTCCTGATAAAAAACTTAAAAATAAGTTTAGTACTCTTTTACCTTCTTCATTAGTTCAAGCTCAAATTAATGAAGCATTTAGTATGTAAGATGTTATGAGACGTTTTCAAAAGGAAAAAAATTCAAAGTTTCTAGTTCTGATTTAAAATCATAAATTAATATTATGAAGGCTCAAATTTTAATTCTTGAAAAACAGATGAGAGATGTGAAGTTAAATGTTGCTCATCTTCAAGTTAGAGATTTAGATGGTGTTTGATGTAGATTAAAATCAGATTTTAAGTGGATTGTGATAGAAGTTTTTAAAATGTGTGGTTGAAAAGATGAGGGACCCGTGAAAGATGTGGTTAATATAGATTGTTTAATTTTGACTTAAATTAAAATCAGATTTTAATCCGGCCCAAACAGGCCCTCAGAGAAAATTCCGTCCATTATAATCGGGAAAATAATTCCGGCCGCACACTGTAAAGAAAAAACATAGGTGGTCAAAATGTGTGCGGTAACACTAAAAAAATCTCATTTGACGAGATACACAGAAAGCCGTCTAGCCCCCTAACCAAACTCTTTGGGGGCGAAGAAAATGGGAGTAATAAGCAGCACACACCATAGACAGCCACGGCAAAGAAGCAGTAGACGAGGCTCAAAAGGCAAGGACTCAAGCCAGAAAGTAACGCGACTCGACCATTAGAAAAAACGTATCCAAGGCTCAAGTAATCAAAAACACGCTTTACGCATTTCCTTTCTTGCTACAAGAACGTGGGGAAGTGGGGAAGCTTACGTGGAACACGTGGCACCAGCAACCGTCAAACGTCCGCGTAGCAACATGTGCCTATAAATACCTCCAAGGTGAGAAAGGTTTTTCTTCTTGAAACCCTGAACTTTCGAACTTACATTATACTATTTTCCATTTTTTCTCAAAACCGTTAGCTAATTCTTACGCCGGAGGTACAACGGGGGAAAAGCCCCAACCTCTTTTTGCAAGTAACAACCACCGATCGGAGCAGCCGGACCACCGCGCTCGGCAAGGTAGACACGGAAAACAGATTCGCAAACATTTCAATTAGAAAAAACACATCCAAGGCTCAAGTAATCAAAAACACGCTTTACGCATTTCCTTTCTTGCTTGATCAGGCAATGACCAAAAGACCTTGTAAAGTGCATCTGCCAATGTGTTTATAGTAGATGCCACAGGCTGCAAAAGAACGTTTGATTTCTATAGTAGTTGAAATTTGGAACTAACCGTTTTTTTAGGTTCAATCTATAACTCACCTTTCTAATGGTATAGAAGGATTCAAGATACATGCAAAGGGTATATGCGTCATTTACGTCACGTATGGGTCTAGGAAGATATCGTAGCACAACGAGAACCTGCAATATGGGCCAAAAATTACAGAAAGTATCACAATCGGCACCAGCAACTCCGGCACCAACAATAATGATTTTCGTACTTCCGTCAACCTCCTCCGGCACTGACCGTTAATGGAGGTGTTAATGCAGCTTTATATGGGGGAAACGTACGTGTTTGATCTAGGTTGAGTTTGAATACAAGAAAAATGTACGTAAAAGTCTCAGGACATGTACGTTTGAATACAAGTCTTGGTTTTTTTCTTTACGTATTTTCTCGACAATTTATTTAAGTAGGAGTGTCTCAAAGATAAGGAGTACCCTAATATCTCATCTTATATAATTTTGGTGCGTGTGAAATTAAAGCTTGTACAATTTATCATGTTCCTCTCCCTATTAAAGTTCATCACTAGTAAGTAATCATATCGTCTAATCATGTAATATTGTATCTTTGGTGGTACTCGATTATTTTGTTATTATTTATTTGTCTATTATTTATGTAGTATGTAGCAATATTTTGAAAGTGTAAAACGGGTTTAGATGACAAGGTTAAGCTTAGACGAATTAGTATATAGTAATGTTCTTAAAAACTCGCATAAACGACGCCGACTAGGCTCGAAGCTCAAATAAAACGCTTCGCTTCGCGCCTAGATATTTTTTTCTTTTCAATTCCAAAATGGCTAAATTTTTTCGTTTCTCTTTTGTAATCATTGGGCAGTTTATTAGTTTTTTTAAATTATTTTTTCCATTTTTTAAAAAAAAAAAGTCATTTATTTGACTTTAGCTTATTAATTTTTTTTATTTTCTAAAAAAAAAAAAAATTCATTTGATTTTAATTTCAAGTCTTTAAAATATTTTATCGGTACAAAAATTAAAAATAATTTTATCTAATTAGTTAAATCAGATTTAAATTACAGGGCCATCTACATTATTTAATTATGATCTTGAGACCATTTTTTGTTGCAAACTTCAAAACTATGTATGTAGTTCCTATAAATCTATTAAGTAAGACGTGTAGTTGAAAATTGAAATTATGAAAAATATTCTAATTTTTGCATTTTGAAAACTTGAAAATTGTATAATTGACTAATGGTAGTAATTATTAAGTAAATATAGTATTTTATAATTTTAGATGCTTGATATGTATTATTTTTATTATTAAATGATTTAAAATATTTAAAATTTAAAAATCAGAAAACGTTTTTTTACGCCTAAGTCTCGTCTAGGCTCGCTTAAGCTCATAAAGCTTGAAATTTCGCTTTCACGTCTAACCACGCTTTACGTTTTTTTTTAGAACGCTAGTATATAGTCAAGTTTTGTTTGGGATTACAAAATATTCTTTCACCGTTTGTGATTTTATGGTCCGTATGGCAGGACTTTTTTTTTTACTTCTACTTTTTGTAGAATAATTTTTTTAGGAAGTTATATTAGATTAACTTTACCTAACTTTTCTAGCTTGTCAAAAAAACATTTTGAGAAAAAAATTATATGTTCAAAAGCACCTAAGCAGCTTTAGACTTTCTAAAAGATTATGGCCCACAATAGGTACGCTAGTGAAGTCCGACTAATAATGGGCCTCAAAGTTCGCTAATTACCACCCAAGAAGCCCAAATCAGAATTATAGCCCAAAAGGCTGAATACTAAATTACCCCTGGATTTCGTTTGTATTACTAGGACGGATTGCAACGGCTAGTTACAGACAAGTTCCTACTTTTAAAAATCACTCTCTATTCCCTCCGCTCTTCTTCAACAAACATCCCAACGTTCCATTTACATTTTATGCCCCCTTTTTTGAAAAAATAAATAAAGAAATTAATTGATAAAATGGAAGAATATCTGGAACAATCTAAATCATTTTCGTCGGAAAATGGAAATTTGAGTGACACCATTAGCAATGAAGATGAAGGTGGAGAAGACGAGCAATTTTATGAGAAAATTGAGGCCCCAAAGTTCGTTGATTTCACTGTCCCCGACCATTACTGCCCGGATGATCGCTACTGGTTTTGCCTTCGTGTTGGTCAGTGTTAAATTTCTTTTTAAAAAAATAAATTATTTCCAATGTTTTTTGTAGTATGATTTTGGTGTTTCTATACATATATGAATAAGATCTGGGAATATACTCGTGTGCTTCTTGTTTTTTGGTTTTGTTTGGTTTTAATTTGTTATCCTTGTTTTCATTTGAAGGTTTCAAATATTATGAGATTGGATAAAATTAAAAATCATGCTACCAATTGACAACAAAATTAGGGCATCCTCCTTGCACAAATTATTAGATAAAAATGTTTCGTTCAAATTCATGATGTTTTGGTAATTTCAAATTGGGTAAAAGAAGAGAGAATGAGTACTTTATGTGTACCAAACGAAGCTCAAATGAGGTTCAAGCTTTTTATATTGTTTTTTACAGGAGGCTCAAACTCTGTGTTTGATTATGCCTCGTCTAGCTTGTGCAATTTTTGTAATTCCTCTTTGTTAATGATGCTTCAGGATGTGACCAAAAGCACGAGGAGGAAATGGATTCCGAAGCAATCTATAAGAACTTTGTTCTTCGGGTTAGTCCCAATTCATGATACCTTTGCTCAATTGGTAGTTTTGGAAATAATCCAAATCTTTTACTTGACTGATTTATTCGTACAGGTAATGGCAGCAAGGAGTCCCAATGTAAAACTTCGGAGAACACTCAATAGAAATGCTTCCAGGTAATATAGATCATAAATTTTGGTGAAACTTCGCATTTAGTGGTGACTTCTTCCTTATGATAAATTGAGTATTTCCTCAGAACACCAATAAAATGTCCGCATTCAGCTCCTCCAAAATCTTCGAAGTCTAGATTATCATCAAGATTAGCAGTGATTTCGTCAATTTCTCAAAAGATGGTCAATGACAAATCAAAAGTTGTTAGGCCTCTTCTGAAGCCTGAGTCTACCTCAAAGAACAAGACGAAGCCAGTTGCTGCCAAGTATCTTACAACTCCAAGGAACAAAAAAGGCCTCCCAAATTCGAATTCTTTTCGTAGTGTTCAGAATCCAAAACCAACCACGACTGAAATCTCAAAAAGCCGGTCGGTAGCAAAGACTCTGGTCTTTCACTCTCCCAAGAAAGCTATCAAGGTAAAAAATTCTGTGGAATTGCGTACACCCTTATCAAAATTATGTGAAGGAATGAAAAGGATTGAAATCACTAGTCAGAAGAAGAAACCTTTTTTGGGGTATTCTAGCAAATCTTTGAAGAATTTGGACAGTAACAGAAATTGTACAAGAGAACTGCTGAGTGGCAGCAAGGAGGTTCAAAGAACAACTGGGGAACAATTAGATTCTCAAGGTTTTATCAAGCAGGAAACTAAGTCTGTAAGATCTGTGAAAAGTAGTAAGAGCAAAGGGAAGTTGTCAAGACAATGTGTCCCTAAAAAATTGGTGAAAAATGGCCCTGGTGATTTGGACATGGATGTAAAATCAAGAGGACTTCTGAGTTGCAGCAAGGAGGTTAAAAAAACAACTGGGGAACAATTAGATTCTCAAGGTTGTATCAAGCAGGAAACCAAGTCTGTAAGATCTGTGAAAAGTAGTAAGAGCAAAGGGAAGTTGAGACAATGTGTCCCTAAAAAATCGGTGAAAAATGGCCCTTGTGATTTGGATATTGATGTAAAATCAAAAGCTGACGACATTTCAACAATCAGCATAGGTACATTGGAGGATGCCTCAAGAACGGGAGCACACTGTTTGCCAAATGCAGAAAAGAGGAGCTTAGAGGGAAGCACTAACCCAATTTCAGAAGAACCAAACAGACTAGTGAATGACAGCGGTAATGCCAATGAACTTAATGATAAACTGAAATTGGGTTCAGAAAACGGACGATGCTCTAAAGCCGTCCCAGTTGAGGCTGAGCACAATCCTTCCAAAGGAGCAACGCATGAGAATGAACCAATGGACAGTGATGACAAAGAAAATACCATGGGCTTTGATGAGAACAGGTTTGAGACCTCTCTGGTTATCTGGGTGTGCATTGTTCAGATTATTTCTTCAATCTGATTTTTGTTCTGAAATTTATGAGTGTAAAATTTGCTCGCAGAGGTGACATTCATTGTCCAAAGCAGAATGGAACAAAAATCCTTGGCGTGCAGGACACATCTGGAAAAATTAGAAAGGTTTCATTTCATTTTTACTTATCTTCTATTTCAGATTTCATCTGCATTATGTATTCTGTTTCAGTTGCTTATACTAATTCTTAAGTTTTAATATAGGTTGCTCAAGCACACGAAAATTTGCAGCAGGATAATGCTGCCCCAGTGTTGAAGTTCCAGAAACCAAAGCCAACAACCCCCAAACCTTTTAGGCTAAGAACTGATGTAATTATTTCTACCAAACAATTAAATAGTAAATAAACCACTATTATTGTTGTGGTGATTTAATGAAGATCTGGTTTTCAGGAAAGAATGATGCACAAGGAAGCTTACTTGGAGAGGAAAGTTAATTTCCAATCTCCTCGGAATGAAAGTGCAGTTTCAACACTTTTAGCTGGAAAGTCGCATATAAAGGAAGCAAAAGATATTCAAGTGAGTAATTTTTTTCTCGTACAATATGAGTCCACTAAAATCTTGGCCGATACATGTAATTATGTCAGAAATGGAAGCATCCTAAAAAGTAGATTCATATGTCTCAAGAGGATACATTATATTTCAATTGTCAGAAAGTTAGTTTTTCTTAACAGAACAGTTCACAAACTGTTGCTTTAGCAGAAAGAGAGCAAGACGATAATTGTTCAAAAGCTTTTACAAGGGCAAGAGATAGTGAAAACAGCAGCCAATGCAACGCTTCAAAGGTCTCATGTTTTAAGAAACCAGGAGCCAACAACACCTGCCGCATCTCCTCTGCAAAATAATGCGATTCAAAGGTTGGAGAAGTTTAGGAAAATGAGATCCCCTCTGCAACAACATTCTATCCGGCGTCAAGGGTAAGTATGAATTCTGTATCCTTGACTTTAAGAATGCTCTTTTGGGTTAACTTAGTAGCTCAATTTTACAGGCTCGATTCAACAAAGAGGGAAATGCCTTCTTACTTGATTCCAGGACAAGAAATGGAAGAGATACATGAAACTGCAGTTCGAGCTCCACACCATGAAAAGAGAGGAAACTTGGCAGGAAATTTAAGAAAGCCCGTAACCATAGGAAAGGAGCCTAACTTCCATAGCACACATGTACCGAGGAGTTGCAGTAGGAACAACCTTACATGATAGTCTTCACAAATGGCCTAGTCTTTTGTTCAATTTTTTATTGATTTTACATGTGTTTCTCCTTCCTCTTGTTTAGGTATTTTCAGTTTTTCATGATTCATTTTCTCGGGGGGTTTTTTTTTTTATTTTTTATTTTTTTGGAAGATGTGGAACAAGTTGTAACGAAATGAAGCTAATGTATTTTTGTGACCAACATACGCAACTAATTTGATTATTGTCTTTGGTTCGATGATCCCTATAGGACATGATTAGCAAGAATTAATTATTGGGGACAACAGACCAATAAAACAACAGTAACAATCAATGAAGCCAAAATGTTTACATGTGTTTATGTTGTCTGGGTAAACTACTTTACAGGAAGAGCAATGCTATTCATCCCCACTGGGGATGCATCCCCCAGTTTATGTGGCGTTAATATGGCATTAAATGATAGGTAAAATTAAATAAGTCATTTAATTTCACCTATCATTTAACCAATCATTTACAGCCACATAGACTGGGGATGCATCCCCACTGGGGATGAATAGCATTTTTCTTACAGGAAAGGTGGGCGATGGAATCAACTATTGTGGTAGTCGTTACGCGTTAATTTTTAAGAGTCCACCTCTTCCAACTTCTACATCACCATTCTCAGGTGGGGTCTAAATACTAGAATTCTTGTTGTGTAGTGGATTTCAGTTCTCAGGGAGATAGATTTTGATTTTTGTTGTTGAAGGAAGGAGATACTCATTGTGTCGACAAAAATATTCTTCAAAAGAGGCCACATGCAAGACATGATCACATGATGGACATTTTTTTTTTTTTTTAATTTATACTATCTTTAATATTTACCACCGGAAGCGGAGCTACAAAGGGAGGGGGTGGCGAGTGGCGACTGCCAGTGGTGATTGATTTGAAGAACTCTATGAATCCCCACCATTTGGCCCACAGAATGGTAAATTTTCCCTATCACACAGTAGCCCGCCTACCAAAAATGTTCTGAGAGCCACAAAAATTGGATAATCAAGGGATAAAAGGTTCAGCTAATCCACTCCCAAAATTTTCGAAATCTACGAAACTCATATTTCCGTTTCACATTATATAAGTCCGAATCTGAAAATGCAGCACCGACATTTCTAGTATGTCCTGGGTCTTCATTCATCAGTTCAAGTGGGCTGGAAAATTCTGGACACCATATTTATTCAATTCTTGGCTGAATGTAATGTGTGCTGTGAGAGCAGGAAGAAAAATAGACTGAGAAAGAGTGGTAGCTTGTAGATATATGTGAGAGAGAATTGAGTGCCAGTCCATTAAGGTCCTTCGAGCAATGATCGAAAATATTTTCACGGAAAATTTACCTACACTACACACATTGGTGGATCCCACATCAATAAGAAAATGTCATAACATATACCCACCTATTCCGCCATTGTGTCTGTCTATAAATTTTACACAAGAAAATCTTCTGTAAAAATGATTTTTTCCAAGTCCTGTTGGACGAATATTATATAATTAGTTGTGTGTGTCTTTAAAGCTGTGTAAGATCCGTTTGATTATAAGAGTGGAATTTGGGTGGAAAGAAAATGAATTTTAGATAATTAAATTGTCTAGAATTGTTTTTCTGCAAATTATCAATTAATTATGTTTGATTAGTATAATTTTTCACGTGGAAAATATTGAAATTATGGATCTTTTGGTATTCGTTTGATTTTGTTTTACATGAAATTGTTCATTAAAGGGATATAATTTGTTACAATTTGGTATAAAATTTGTTTCCATTGCAAAAAAAAAAAAAAAAAAAAAAAAAAAAGGGTAACTTGGAAAACCAAATCCCATCAAATTGGTGGGAATTGATTTTCCTCAAAACCATGGAATTGGAACCATGTGAGGCAAAAGATGGAAATTGCCAAGAAAAATTTCCCAATCAAACATGACTTTTGGTGGAAGGTGGAATTTCATTTCCAAGTTCCATGAAAAATTGCCAACATCAAACAGGGCCTTAAGTGATTTTGTATCAAAATTGTTTTTCTTTTAGGTTTTCAACTCAACAATTTGGTTTCAGCGTTGAGTTATCGGAGATAGACTTATTTTTTTTTTTTTTTTTTTTGCTTCTTCAGATCGTGCACAAAAGGAAATTGTGAAGCTTTCGTAAAGTTTATTTGATTACGAGAAGGTAAATCAAGTCACGAATGACAACTTACAAGAGGTAGGCGGAATGAGTAAGCTTAATAATCAAAATTATACCATGTGAAAAACTCACATGAAGTCGTACCAACAAGGGCAAGATGTGTGGGAAGTAATTGGCAGAAGTGACGTGACGCTGCCGAAGAAGGCATGGCTCTGAAGAAATTGAGAATCAAAGAGGGTAAAGCCATTTTCGTTATAAATACAACAACAGAGAAAGAATTGTTATAGCATATAAGGGATAAGAACACACCAAAAGAAGCATGGGACACTCTAGTCGCACTATACTTGAATAAAAATGATCTAAGGTTGTAGATTCTGGAGAACGAGCTTAAATGATCTAATAGTAAGTCAATACTCCAACAAAATTAAATATCTTTGTCGTAAAATTTTTGAATTAGATTTTTCGAATAAAATTTCTAAGTCTTGAATGAGAAGAATAATCATATATTGATTGAGACACGAATTCACATGTTTTATTGATGCAATACAAGATTGGCTAGATCAACCGTCATTAGTTAATCTTGAAAATTTATGGCTAACCAGGAAACGTTGATTAAACAAATGTTACAGATCTCAATAAAAAAAGAAGATGAAGAAACATTATTTAGCTGTAAAAGAAGAGGTCAATTCTGTCAACAAAATAATAAAGAATTAAAAAGAGGTAAATCTAAAGAACGAGTTGAAGGAAATTATCAGACAAGGGGAGCTCATTAGAATTACAACAAAGAGGCTAGGGATATCAACGAACTAATGGCTCGTACTTTGTCTGTGAAATTGTTCATGAAAATATATTGTGAATTAAAAACACCACAAATGTACGGTTCGTTAACAAGTAATAAAGTGGATTTTGAATTCAAGTATTGTCTCACGAAGATTGATTAGTTCAATTCCTATTACCTTGACCTTAACCGAAACTAGAATAAAATGACGTATTTGTTTTGATGAATTTATAACTAAAATAATATTAAATGTGCAATTATAAATGATTTAACTAAATTAAATGCAAACGGCATTAAATGTAAGTAGGTTTTTTTTTTTTTTTTAACAAGTAAGTTGGTGTGTTTTACTATGATCACAAATCCCTATGTAATAATTCGTTTTAAACTTAGTTCTACACTTTGGCAACCCGATGAAATATTGACGAATCAATGTTCTTGAATTATTCAACACACCCTCTCTTGAGAAATGTCAAACCAATACTCATATATGATACAACTATACCTCTATGACGGATGCGAACATAAAAAAAATGCATGAGTTTTTATGAACACTTAAAAATTCAAATAAGGTATAACAATGTATTTAATATCAAAAACATGCTTTTAATGTAAAATATATAAAACTAAAAATTAAACTCATAATACATGGTTAATCGTTCTCTTAACACAAAGAAAATTAACCTAATATGTTGTGAAGAATAAGTAAAAGATGTAAATGTTATTCATCACCCGAAAATTCTTGAATTCATTCTTGAACTTCTTTAATTTGATCTTAATGTGTTCTTTGCCTCCTTTAGCAATTAATTCTCCACACCCTAATTTTTTTTTTTTAAGAGTTGGTATTTATATCCCTCTAAATAGTCCCAAAAGATCTCCAAAAATCATGTATATCATGGCTCAAACGGAAGTTTCCTTGTTGGAGTTGAATTCTGAAGGAAACATATTTTTTTTCCCGACTTAGCCTGAGCTGGCGCCCAGTAGAAGATGGGACAGCAGCTCAAGCATAGAAAGTGGCTCATGTTATTGAAGTTTAGGGTCAGGCAGCCGACCGACCAATATAATTGGACGGTTGACCAGTTATAAATATTTTACGAATTTTCCTTTCAACCATTTTCTTCATTCTTTCTTCCATCTTGGTCCTCTACATCAAATTACTTTAATTTTAATGCTTCAACATTTACTCAAATATATATTAGTCCCCAAACTTCTATTCATTGGCCAATTAATCCTTCTTTCTTTCTAATTGCTTAGAAACAAATTAAAAACTGAAATAAGATAAAAATACAATACTAAAACGACACTAAAGCTTAGTAATATGGCATCGAATAAGTGCACAAAAATGCACTTATCAAACACTCACAAACTAAAACATTTGTTCGTCCTCGAACAAAACAAAACTTAGGAAATAAACTATATCACTAACCTGAACAAATCTCCAATAATAAATCCAACATTAAACAGCCCACTATATGTCTCAGATTCGAATTTTAACAACGCTTTAGAAAGATCCAAACAATATCAAAGATAAATTTTACTTATCTGATGTTCGACTTAGTGTGTGTGTGATTAGCCAATATTGAACTCATACGCATACTAGAATACAACCAATTATGTGTTGTTAATTTAATCATAACCGCAATCCTTGTGTGGTCATTTTTTCCTCACACTTCTCGTGCAAAATCACTCATTATGCTCTTCTCTCCAATCCCGAGATACTTTTCGCAAACGTAGGTTCTTAATAATCATTAAATAGCATTTTTCCACACAAAATGATCATAATTAGATAATTATATCTCTAGAAGGAAAATTGTAAGTATTTCTCAAAGTCACACCGTCGTTTCTATAGTTCAAGTCTTGAAGTCTTTAGATGGCATATCTCACTTTTGATTATCTAAATCCCTTTTCTTTCTTTCGCTATGAATATATTTTGATTGATTTTTTTGACATCTTATGTGTAAGACTCATCTCCATTAAGTTTTTAACTTGACCCCTATAACGAGTGTTAAGCCGATGACTCCCAAGTCAGATGATCATAGTGTACTAGGTTTTAGATTTCCTAACATGCTTAATAACTAGTCATAAAGACTACGAAGAGAAGCGTAAGATGTATATTTTCTTTTGATATGGGATTCAAATTTTAACATTGGTCAGTGCCGGTCCTGAACTCTTTAACTCAAACTCCTTCAACCAAAAATCTGATCTAAGAACTCAAAATCATTATACTTCTATGAACACAAGCACTAATCTTTCCAACCTCAAAGCATTTTACTCAAATGTATATTAGTCCCCAAACTTCCACCCATCGGCCGATTAATCTTTCTTTCTTTTCCAATTGCTTAGAAATGGGTTCAAAACTGAACTAAGATAAAAAAAAAAAAAAAAAAATAACCTAAGTTAGGTAAAATTCAATACTAAGACGACACAAAATCTTAGTAATATGACCTCGAATAAGTACACAAAAATGCACTTATCAAAAAACGACGCCATTATGCCAGAGATTGTTGGTTTGAAAAAGAACCAGCGGAAGGGAATATAGCAACTTCTAACAAGGAAAAATTACAATAGTGAAGAACAATGTGATGTGGCATCCACAACAGTAATCAAGCATGTTCGAGAAGAAATTCAATTCAAGCATAAATGATGAATCAACGTTGGTGTTACTCTTGTCTGAACAAATGGATTGCAAAGATGATCTGATTGATGACTTAAGAGAAGATGATTGGATAAATGACTTTGTGGTTCATGAAGAGACTTGGTGGACTCTGCGGAAGGAGAACTACCAAATTCAGAAGAAGTGTTTGAAGAAGCATATTCATGGTGGACACCACAGAGGGTGGGGATGTTAGATTTAAAGGAAACAGAAGACAAACTGCAAAAGGAGATTATAGAAGCATAACAATGAAGCCTTGAAGAATTTAAAGATCTACACGTCTAGTGATAAAGAAGAGCTTATTATAGCAACACAGAGTTACTTACAAAATTATGCGGATTAGGAAACACTAGATAAGGATCGACTGAGACAACAAGAAGAGATTAAGGTATGTACAAGTTTCGAACCACAAATAAGGAAGTTGGGTAGACGCAAGAAATTGAGTATCAATTATCCTAATCTAAAAATTGATAAAGAGAAAAGTATGAAAGAGCCAGAGAGAATAAATGAAGGATTGATAGCTTCAAAACTTGTCGAGTTTGAGGTAAAGTTGGACGTGATGAAAAAGAAAAGAGCCAAAATGAAAAAATGTCAATGCTGAAGGGGAGAATTGAAGATACAGAACATTTCTAGAATGTGCTGAGTCTTCCTCCATCCATTAGATCAAGTGGGCTGGAAAATTTTAGACACCATATTTATGCAATTCTCGAAGCAAGCAGGGAACAATCTGGAAAATGCAACTACAGCCAAGAGAAGAAGGATCTAGAATATTATTGTATAATTTATTCTTCACTGCCATTCTAGATGAGCCTCCCATCGCCATAGAAGTGTATATATATATATGTGTCGGCTGAATGTAATGTGTGTGTGGTGGGAGCAGGAAGAGAGAGAGAGAGAGGCAAAGTGAATATTATATATAATTAGTGGTGCGTATCTTTGAAGTCGTGTAGGTGATTTTATATCAATAAAATCATTTTCTTTGGGTTTTGAACTCTTACAGAATCAGAATCCATGCACTACTTTTTCTGCTAATGCATTGACCATTGCCTCCAGAATATCAGCTCATCTTCATCCTTCAAATCCTCAGGTTTGTGCGTAGCCATAATTTTTCGATTTAGTACCCTCGTTTCCTAGAACTTTTACTTGAACTGTTTGAAGTCTATTTGTCGTTTTTCATGGTTTTTGATGCTACAATTTGGTAAAGATGGAAGAGGGTTCAACTCTACAGCAAGCTGATTGCCCTAGTTGCCATATTGGGTGCTGCTGGAGGCTTTGGCGCTTTGCTCAACCTCTTGCAATGTTAATGAAAAATGAATTCCCAGTCTCAGTTCTTCATCTTTATGACATGGTCAATGCTGTCGATGTCATAGTTGATATTAGTCAAGTGGACATTGGCACCACGGCAAAGAACCACTTGGCATGTTTGATATGATAGATTGGACAGTACAAGACAATATTAAAATAGAGAAAGAATCTTGAACCTTGCTCATTGTTCAGTCGAGTCTTCTCCAATACTCTTACACATTTTCTTGAATAGCTAAATAGCCCCCTGAGAATCCAAGTTTACTTCTTTTTCTAAGATCAAACTGACTTTCTGTTATGGGTTTTAGGTTAGAGTTTTTCTTGGACAACAGCAACTTGAGAATGCACTTATGGAACTTGTCATCATTCCAGCCGGGTTTTCAAGGAAGTCAGGAATGCCAAAGATGACCTTTTCAATATCAACGCTTGAATTTTCAAAACCCTCTGCGTGAGAATTGAAAAGTGCTGCTCCAATAAATTGTTAAGTTGATCGGTATACCGGTGAACTCTGTTGTTCAAATTGCTGCCGAAGTTTTCAAGAAGCCGGGCACTTAGTGATCCAAAGAAGCTTTTGGGCGTTACCATGTTTGATATTGTGAGAGCCAACACTTTTGTGGGGTGTATTTTTCACTGAAGTATTTGTTTTTATTAAGCCTTAATCCCTGCCTACACATCTTGCTAATGAGGAAGAAGAGTAAAAGATTTTCCTCGAACCTCTCACATCTCGCTAGTGCAATTGCCTAAAATCCATAACATGCCAAAAAATACAAGTGAAGGGCTCAAAAGTTGCCCCTAGAAAGACCCCAAGTAGATTGTCTCTAATAATTTTATTGTACAAGTCATTACAATGATGTATCTCACAATTTGATGTAAATGCTAGGCGCCTATAAGAGAGATCGGAAGGGGGGGGAAAAAACCCCATATATTTATACTCTTAACTTCACCAAAAACGAGTACTTAATACTTATAGGAACTCATAAAGAAAATGGATCTGGAGGTGGATTAACAATCGGAGTCTTTGACATGGACGTGTTGCCCACGAGCACATTTGGTGCCACAGTATCCTCCGCAATCACGGGATTGACCTGTACCACTCTCTCTGGCACAACCTTGTCACCATCTACCTTAGCCAACACTTCAAAATGCATCCTAACAGTCTCGGGCTTCGTTCTCCACTCTGGAAAGCCCTCCCAATCAAATACATCTCCCTTGCTCAGTTTCTTCTCGACTCCAAAACCTATCTTCATAAAAGTCTGTGCCGACACATCTGCCTTCAACAGCTTGAACGAACCCTCTGTGTTTGCTTTGGGACCCAGCATAGAAGATAGTAATGCCTCAAAACCAAGCAAGTTAGGGTTTGATCCATCAATGGAGGCAAGAGGCCACAATGTGTTGAACCAATCAGGCGTGAGAAAGGAAGTGGCTCCTCCTTGGAGATCAATGGTGGATATAGCATCAGCTTGCACAGATTTCCTTTTTGATGCTGACGACAGCTCCACGAGGCCAGGTGCAAGGCGCTTCAGCTTAAGCTTGTTAGCGGAAGTGGGAGACGAGGATGTAGGGGTTGTTAGTGATGATGGACCGACAATGCGAAGTGAGAGAGAACCACCTTGGGAACTGGAAGCTTGTCGGAGACGCTCTGCTAGCGTTAGAAGACCAGATGCAAACTTATTATTTGTTCGATTTAGTGGAAGTGGAAGTTCAACTGGATGACGTAGGCTGACTGATCTGGCACCCTTAACAGTGACCACAGCTCCATCCGCTAAGATCACTTTCTTCAGCACTCCAGCATCAACATCATGCTAACATATCATTAGAAAAAGAAAATTCAAACAGCAAAGAAGAGAAGTAAAGAACTAAATTTGACATGTACAGATTAGTAAACGTAACAGTATGTGGCATTTGTATACTCTAGCCATCTCCCTACATCAACAACAATAACAATCTAAGCTTTATTCTAAACAAAGTCGGATTGTTCCACTAAAGAAATGAAATATTCCGACAAACCATCTTATAACAATAATTAGAACCCTATTGGTAAACATAATAAGAAAAACATGCTGCAAAATAATAATAATAAAGAATCAAATTGAAACTTGTGGACAAGTTAAGTGTAACACATGAACCAAGAAACACAACTACACAAGAAAGTCACAAACAAAGAAGAAGCTTTCCCCGCCATGAATAGCAACTTCTATTCCAGATGAACCAAAAACTAGTTTGAATAGCTAAGAATGCCAAAATTCCTATTTTCCATTGAAATCTAACGAGAATGGTTTTTTCACTTGACACAATTATTAAACTAGATTAGTCTAGTGATAATTATTCTTTTTCAATGTATCAGAACGATAATAAATTAAATTTTCACTTTCATCAACTGCTAACGGTTTCCATTCCTCATACCTGCAGACACTTGTCCTGCAGATTGCAGATAAACATTCTCCCTCTTTTTTTTTTTTTTTTTTTAACATATTCACCATTACAACCCCGTCTTTCAATAAATCGTATAACTTGCATATAATATAAATCAAAACAAATGTAAATTCTTCCAACAATTACGCATGAGGTTGAATAATGAACATTAAACAGAGAAAATGCACAAAAAAATCAACATTAAACCGGAAATCATGCAAGTTGAACTTACCGGCAATGAAATTCTCATATCTTTGGCATCTTGAATCCATAGCTCCATTGGACCAGCCAACTGGAATGGGGCCAAAACTGGCATCTTATCCTCCAATAGCTGCCTCTCCACCAGCCCATTACTCGAATCCTCTATGCGAAAAATGGGCAAGTCCACATACTCCCATCGGTTAACGTCCTCCAAAAGCTTAAAGGGCAGAACTTTATTATCAATTTCAACATCAAATTCATATGCCGCCGACCTTCCCACTAAGGCATCCCTCAAATCAAACCCCGATATCTTAAACTCATCAGCTTGGAAACCTAATCCCTTCACAATTGCTTCCTTCAAATCCTAATTAATATCAAAATAAGCTATACCAAATCAAACATTGCAGTTAAATTAAACTTAGAATATTGAAACAAGGGTCCAATTTAGAAGGGAAAAACTGCAGAAATTTGGGATTTCTATAGCAAAATTGAGAAATTTTGAAAACGATGAAATGAAAAAAAGTTGAATGCTTACAGATATCACTTTAGGGTAGGGGGAATTAACGTCCTCTGAAGCAACCGAAGCTGCGGAGAATGAAAATCGAAACGCGATCTCGATCAAGCAAAACGCTGCAAAAATATTCAGCTTTCGTAACCTTAAAGCCATTAATTTACAAACAGTTCGTTTATTTGATCGATTGTGATTCTTATTCTGATTTAACCGGAGATTTAAATCAATGAAATTAGAAAATATTTGGGATCTTCACTTTTTAACCATGGGAAGAAGATATTGGGAAAATGAGAGGAAAGAATACTGCACAGCTGCTTCTGGAAGATGATGACGTGATGGAAATGGACCAATGAGAGTGGGTGATGATATGCAGACGTGTACGTTTTCATGGTATGGGCACCGAATTTCCGGGTTTCGGGCGAAAATTTCGGGAGGAAGTAACGGCGACGTATCACTCTTATCTGGTGTGGGAAAAGAAAAGGTTCGATTCAGAAAAATGGCGTCGCCCGGACTCGAACCGGAGACCTTCAGTGTGTTAGACTGACGTGATAACCAACTACACCACGACACCTCATTATGAGCAATAACAAAATTAAAATGTTATCTATAAATAAATAAGAATTACATAATATTTCAAAATTCAATTTCCCTATCTTATTTTCTTAAATTATCATTTTCAAAAATTAAAATAAATTATGTTTCCTAATTGTAAAGTCATATAGAGTTTTCAAGTCACCAATCGTGAAACTCGTCTTGTCATGGGACTTCAAAATTAAACATATATAGATATTAAAATTTAGATTTCAATTTAAATTAAAGTCAACAATTAATTTTAATAATACATTTTATAGGATCTTAATTTTTCAACCACGCATTTCATCAATTTTTATCAAAATCTACTAAAAATCTGATTTCTTGTCCCCATCAAACAGGGGCTAAGTTTAGTTTGTCACGGTATAGCAACTTAAAAAGAAAAAAACAAAACAAAAACAAAAACTCAAAGATCATATCTCAAGTTAAATATATCAAACATGTTCTAATTGGACTCGTATCTAACTTAAATATTGTTGTTAAGTTGTGTTGTCGTTTGCTGCAATGTCATTATCTCCAATAACTCATATTTATAGCTTCTTCTTTTTTTATATATATATCTCTCAAGGGATATTATATTTCAACTTGAGATTTTTTGTTTAGATTCATGATTTCATCTAATAATTGAAGTGTTGCATAGTTAATAATTAATGGGGGAAAAGGGGGGGGGGGGGGGGGGACTTCTTATCACGTTTGGTAAGGACTAATCAATTCTAGAAAAAATTAATTAATTAAGAAAACCAAAAAGTTTACTTACTCTTTAAAATGTGAACGCATTATTAAAGTATAAAAGGTGAGATATTGTATCCTATAAATGCATAAACAAGAAGATTTAGAAAGATCATAATATTGTACTAGTCAATCAAAATTGTGTAGTTTTTTTAGTGAATGATAAGAATATAGTTCATTGTAATGCTTATGTCATGTCGAGATATTATATAAGAAAAAAATTTAAAATCTGATTTAGTTGGTTGCATTTATTTATTTTGTCGTTTATTGTAAATTATGGAATCATTGCAAATAGTGTAGTCTTGAATAAGCATCTCTCTCAACATTTAAATTTTTTTATTATTTAATCATGAAATGCACATATAAACCCACAAAATTGAACAATCAATCCAAAATAAGCTATGAGGAAATTATACACATACATATTTTTCAATTCATTTCAATAATCAAATAAGTTATTCATTCTTTCAAAAATCAAGTGTACCCATTTCAACCTACCGTGACCTAATTCATTTTCTATCCAAACAAAAGGTCATAGAAACTTCAACTTGATTCCACTTTTCTTCGGCACAGTCGTCTTCCTCACAAGCACCTTCCTCACTTCTCTGGCACCGAAGCACGCAAAGCATTGCACAGCCGCACGCGCACAACAATGACGTGCACCCTTATGACTCGTTTCGAATGTGTTGTGCGGTGGTGCATGGTGCCTCGTTGCGAATTGTGTGTGGTACAGTTGTGCATTGCACCCATTGTTGGTTTGTGTGCTATACAGTGGTATGTTGCGGACACATGTACATTGCAGATCTCTGTTTGTGCGGTGGTACATTGTGGATCTCCTTGTGTTTGACGATAGGATGATGCACTGCGAATCTATTAAAGCACATCGTCGTCTAGTGCTGATCTTTATGTGGTGGGTTATTATGTGTACAATGATAGGTTGTGGTGCGATGATGTTGTGTCTATGGTGGTGTGTAAATATGCAATGGTAGTGGTGATTTGCGAGTGGTGTTGCTGCAATGGTGGTAATGCGGTGGATGTGGGGGGGGTAGAGTGGGGTGCAAGCGATAGTGGTGGTTATGGTTGTGGTTCATTCGAGGCGGATGTGGGGTGGGGTGGGGTGCAAGCGATGGTGGTTGTGGTGATGGGTTGTAGATTTGAGACAACGACGCATTTTGAGTGGTGTCGCAATAGTGGAGAGGATAAGGTGAGATATGGGAGATGAAGGGTAATTTGTGACCATTTAATTGGGTAATTGTAATCAATTGATTTGATAATTTGTGGGTAGGGTAGGGTGCAAGCGATGGTGGTTGTGGTGATGGTTTGTAGATTTGAGGCGACGACGCATTTTGGGTGGTGTCACAATGGTGAAGGAGGGGGTAAGGTGAGATAGGGGAGGTGAAAGATAATTTGTGACCATCTAATTGGATATTGTTGCAGTTAATTTGATCATTTGTGAAAAAAAAATAAGTTATGACCAATTAATTCGATAATTTATGCCGATAAATAAGTTCTGACATATAAGAATATGTGATTTGTAACTAAATGTGCAAACGTGGGATTTTAATTGGGTAATTATGACAAGTTAATTTGATAAATTGTGATCGAAAAATAAGTTGTACCAAATTAATTTGATAATTTTTAATCAATGAATAAGTCGCGACCTACAAAAATGTATAATTTGTGACTAAATTTGTAATTGTAACCCATACTTTGTTTTTGTAATTGTGGCGTTCTGTGATTGTGACTAGTATGTAAGCGTGATCATAAATTTTATGTTATTGTGTCTTCGTTTATCTAATCGTCTATTTAATTATACCACTTGATTTAATAAATAAAAAATTGCAAGTTTGGCAAGTTTGAAAGTATATCTTTAACGTCGATAGTTATGTATTTTTCCACAAGTTATTTTCAGCCAAGATATACTGATGATAAATACTGGACAAACATGATTTCATTATTGCAATACAAACAAACGAGGAGATTACAAAGAGGCCATAATTAAGAACATTAAATATTCTTGAAGGCCTCTAAAACACTGATCAGTAACCTCAATTTCTGCTACAAATTCCTGTTTATTCGTCCACCAAAAGAAGATAAAACCCATTAAAAAGCCAAAGAAAGATATGGGCCGGTCAATTTTCTTTACAAACAGGAAGGCCAAAAACACGGCAAATTAACAATAATCAGCCATGAAAAAAATTAGGAAAAAACCCTCCAAATGAACCCCACAGCAAAACAAGCTTCAAGAAATGGTTTGAAATGGTGGAAATCTAAAACAGGCTTTTGGTAGCCAGATAATTGGCAAAACGAAGTTTAACTATGTGTTCGACAAGGAACTTCATCGATTCAGTTGAACATTTTGAGCGCTGCACGCAAGTTCTTCACAAAATCCTTTGCTGACATGTTGTATACTTCATCCATCTGCAAGAAATCACGAGGTTTTCTAACTTATTTGCTATTTGCTACCGAAAATATAAGGAAAAACGACGTAATTTATGAGATTTTAGGAACTTAATGTGTAAAGTACCTTTGCAATTACAGTTATATCAAGAACAGAATCTCCAAAAGTCATTGAACTGCTATTAACAACTGATAGATGGAGCTTCTCAATTTCAGCTACTGTTTTTTCAAGAATTCCTTTCCTTTTCTCACAGTGGATTCTTATAAGGACATCTTCATTAGAAAATCTTGCTTCAATTTCTGGGAGTGGCTTTTCAATAAAGTTTTCGTCCGAGGGAGAATTTTCATTACCAGTAAAAATCTCATATTTCTTGACAAAAACCACCGACTCCATGGATGTCTTCCTAGTTTGCTCCTCAAGAGTCTTCACTCGATCTTGGAGTTCTTTAATGTACTTAATTGCATCTCCAAGAACCGATGCCTTGTCCATCTTGTAAGAAAATTTATTGGCATTAAGCACACAACAAGAAGTAAATTATCAGATTGATACTTAAAACACCCCTATGAAGTTAAGGATTAAACCCTAATCCCAAGCACGAGTGGAATAATACAATGTTTTCAAGAATATTATAATACTCCACCCTTAATATGATAGCTATGTCCATTCATTGCTGCAGGTTTTCAAGAATATGACGGTTTCTCATTCATCTCTTACACTAAAGAAACCCGGAAAAAACCCTTTATATAGTCAATCATGCTACAATAACATTTTGGGTGACATGCAAGATGGCAGAAACGCCGTGTGACAGAATTTCATTGGACTGTTTAAACTGTCGTTCAATTATTTTTTGACACGACTTCATGTGTAAACCAAGATGTTAAATTCCTCTAGCAAGACAACATAATTCTTATATAGTAGGGATAAGCAGTCGAGGAGAAAGTGTACAGTTGGGTCCAACATATGAATATGTGAAAAAATAATAATTAAGAAACTAGTGTACCTTTTTCAATCCAGGAACTAGGGCGGACATAGCTATGAATCTCTGGCTGAGTTTTTCTCTCCTCTTTCTCTCAGCCATAACATGATCCTGTCCATGAGAATGTCTATCGTTTGTGCTAATTCTCTTATTTTCTGGACATGCCTTGAGCGTGTAATTTTTAGCTTGAGAAACAACAGAACCATTGGAGAAATTTAGAGTACTAGAAGAAGACCATGTCTCCTCTTTAGGCTTCACAATTTCTAATTGATTGGTGAAACTCGAATTCATTGAGTTGAGATTGCTGGAAGGATTAGGCCAAGTGTTTGTTTTGAGCTGTTTGGGGGTTCTTTCGATCCCAGATTGAGAAAAATCTGCAGCCCTTTTGAAATTTAATATTGGTTGAGAGAAAGATTGATAAAAATCTTCACCAAACGCAGTACAATTTGACATAGAGCTTAGATCGTCGAATGAATTTACAGGCCACTGGTGAACAAAACCACTCTCATCCATTCCCTGTCAATGATGAATAAATCAAGTTTAATCAAACAAAAATTTTAAAAATATCTGTCATCGATCATAGAGTACTAAAAAAAACGTGCTGATCATAATCATGGTTTTTATGAGATCGTCGTGTTTTAACCGTCATAGATAGACTAATTTGATGTAATGCTTACCAGTTCTGATAAGCTTCTGATGCTTGCAATCTCAATAAGCAAAACCAAAAACCCTGCACGATATAAATTTATTCTTAAAACCCCCACTCGACACACCTTGGCAAAGCTTATCTTTTCCTTAATCCTTTCAATTAAGAATATTGGTTGAGATTTATAGGCTCAACAAAATTTGGTTCTTCTCTCTCTCTCTCTCAATTATTTAGTTCTAAAGTCTTGAGAGTTTTTGCTGATGTGAAACTGACGTTGAGACATTTGAATATCTCTTACAACAATAGTATGAACATGAAAAAAAAAAGGATAAAAAAAACCTTAGTGGTTGCTTTTAAGTTGGTGTAAAGTTGAGAACTACTTAAAAGTTTTATCAGCTGTCAAATTACGAATTTTAGACTTTTTTGCCGTTGAAGTTTGAAGATTGCAAGTGGGAATTAAAATGAAATGAAGAAAACGATCAGCTGTTAATTTTAATTTTTAGTACATCCATGTCAACTACCATCGTGTCCCTCACCAGAGTCCAAATCAAGAAAATTTTCTCCAGATTTCGCGGAAACCTCTCTATCAACATCTCGTAAATATTATTTTTCTTTTGAGCACATGTTTTATTATAAGCCAGCTAGAATTATATTGTGATGATTGATGTACAGAGTTTTTTATACTAGGAATTAACGTCACCGACCAAAAATTGTAGGCGGATTATTTATAGGGTATTTTTATTTTAATTGTCAAAGTTTTCGTAGAAATTACGATGCTGATTATATTTGAAACAATTTATTTTTACTTACACTAGTAGCTAGTCTTCTTCACTTTCTTCTTTCTCACTCTCACTCCTGACAATTCTCCATCTAAAACAACTTATTTTTACCCCAATAGTTGATTCACTCCCTAAACCGACTCCCACTCCCACTCCCACACAGATCATCATCCCTACGTTCCCGCATCGCCATGCGTCTCTCTCCCACCAACCTTTTTGGAGCCTCTTTAGTAACGAAAAGAATTATGGGAGAGAGAACGGAAGGAAAAGAGAGGGCGGCATTCAAGTAGCTACGATGTAAGGTTATCAAGATTTGGGGTTTCAACATCATAGCTTAACCTCCAGAAAGTAATTCAATTCGACTAAAACTCAAAATAAGCGCATGAATTTCAATATTAACATTCGAAAAAAGTATATATTGACTAAGTATAAACTAATATATAAGAGTTTAAATTATTCCTCTTAATAAAATTGACATTTTAAAATGAAACCTCAAAAATTAACATAACGTAAGGCAAGGAAGATGAGATAAAGGGTTGGAGAAAGTAGGAATAGTGATAAAGGATGATACGTTAAATTTATTATTTTACTTGTCTAGTTTCAATTCATTTAAAAATATTCTTATGTTATTTATGTATAGTAAGAGTTTATTTTGACTATGTGTTATACTAAAATAAATAGGTTTCATGAGTTTGTATTATTTTAAAAGTACCTACTTAGAATTTCTTATTGAAATAGGAAGTTATGATTTTATTGTAAGGTGGTTGCTTTTGAATATTTATTAAAATCATTGAAGATTGTTCTTCAAATATCTACTCATTTGTTAATTCATGCACGAATGCGTTTGTAACTCCGTATTTGTAATCGTTTAGCTTTCGCGTGCATTCATTGGTATCAGAGTCCAGTCTACGCTCCTAGTGACAGATCTAGGAGGACAAGCTAGAAGTCGGGTGTCAATGTTGAAAATGGAAACTATAGAAATGAACTGACACAAAGGTGACCAGATTGGCTACTCCTCTAAAAGAGATGGTGAGTGACATTTATGGCGATGGATGAGAGGCATGAGTTTAGTGGCCACAGAGCGCATGTTTTGGCTAGACGAGGCGGCACGATATTGAGATTAGTTACGAGCTTGAAAGTGGAACTGGTCGATTGATAATCACATACAAAAATCGCATATTTCAAGATTCTAATCCAAATTTATTTCATAACACTACAAATTGTCGTAATTGTTCAACTTTGAATGCCTTCTTGTTGTCCAAATGCCTCTACCCCCAAGAAAGCATCTTTAATACTTAGTGAGTGGTCCATTTCCGGAATAAAGTATGATATGTGGATTACCTTTGTCCAACTATGCCACAACAAAATTAGGGTTTTTATCAGATTGGGGATTTTAATACGTAAATGGGTAAACATGGAGATGAATTCAAAGCTAGATTGTACCTTCCTGTCTGATTTGGGCATCGGACTTAGGATTTTCGGAATTAGGGTTTTTAATTTGCGATGTTTCGCTTTGTCAACTGCATACATTAACGACATGTTTCATATGAAAGGAAAATCGCCTTTTTTTTTTTAAAACTTGCCACATGGAATTCTCGTTTGCTAAGTGGATACAATTTCTTGGAAGATAAGTTAGTATTGAGTAACCTTTTAAAAATAGATGAATAATTAGAAATTTATTGAAATTTAATGGCCCCTATTGATTTAACCCCATAAAAAAAAATGAATTGCTTGTCTTCATAATTTTTTAGTCACTGCTGAGTCAGACTTCATCTATAAAATTAGAAAAAGAAAAGGAGAGAGGAATTGGACT
Organism: Fraxinus excelsior; assembly: GCA_019097785.1. Taxonomy (NCBI): domain Eukaryota; kingdom Viridiplantae; phylum Streptophyta; class Magnoliopsida; order Lamiales; family Oleaceae; genus Fraxinus; species Fraxinus excelsior. The sequence goes on along the minus strand of CM032633.1, from coordinate 6,966,699 downwards.
AAATGTCTATTTCTAGAATGCCGACTTAAATTGATGAAAAGGGCAGTTTGAAAAACACGGTTGAACCTTCAAAATAGGTTAAAAGAGTAATCAAGGATGAAGATTTGACATTTACAATAAAAAACTATATTTTAAGTAAATGAATATTTTTTAATTGATCATAATTAAAACTAAGTATTTATTTATTTTAGCGGTAACATATATAAAGAGTTTTTTTTTAAAAAAACAAAAAAATAGTTGAAATATTGATGAGTGTTCTGCACTCATGATATTTATGTTACTTAATTTGTTATACTGGATAGAGTTTTAGGGCATCTTAATGTGTGTTTTGATGTTGTGATATAGATCGATGAAATTGAAGGAAATAAACAAAAGTTGACAAATTGGAGAAACAGACTAAATTGTAAGAGATCCAAAGTTAAAGGACTAAAGTAAAAATACTCAAAAGTTGTGTCGGACCTCACAATGAAGATTCGAGAGTGTTAGGAGTAATTGGATGAAGAAAGAAGACAAATGAATCAAAGATAGTAAAAGTATGATCACAAATCAATTTCCAATCGAAAAAGTTATGCTCCAGATTTGTAGTATCATTTCTTACATAGCAAATGTTTGAATTAAAAAATGATATGTGAATCAAAGTTGTAGCCCTTTGAGTTGTATTTCCAAAATATCTTGAATCATCTCAATCGAATATTGGAAGAAAAAGTTATGATAAAAATACTTAAAGACGCACAGTATATAGTTTTCTACCCGAAGATGGGCGGCGCCGTAACGCCAGGTTCTGCGCCGCAGCGCCCAAGTTAGTGAAAATTAGCAAAATTCGCGGCACCGCAGTGCTGCTACAGTATCGTTGAGGCGCCGCTTGTGCGAGAAATAGATTTTTAATATTTTTGGACTTTTTTCTTGGCCCAACACAACTCCAACTCTTCTAAGACTTCAAAATACTATAAACACAACATTTAAGACCTAATTCTAGGCGGGAGAAAGGTTCAAAAATCAAGGGAAAATTCAACATACAATTGAAGGAATCAAAGTCTGCATAAGAGTCAAAATATGATCACACATCAATTTCTAATAAAAAAAGTTATGCTCCAAATTTGTAGTCTCGTATTAAGACTCGTTTTTGACATCTCAAAAGTTTGAATTAGAAAATGATATATGAAGCAAAGTTGTAGCTCTTTGAGTTATCTTTTCAAAACACTTTGAATCACCTCAATCGAATATCGAAAGAAAATGTTATGATAAAAGTAATTAAAGACGCGCAGTACAGGTTTTCACCGAAAGATGGGCGCCGCAGCGCCCAAGTTAGTGAAAATCAGCAGAATCCGCGGCGCTGCTACAATGCCGCCAAGGCGCCGCCTGTGCAAGAAATAGATTTTTAATATTTTTAGACTTTTTTCTTGACCCAACGCGACTTCAACTCTTCCAAGACTTCAAAATACTATAAATACAACATTTAAGACCTAATTCTAAGGGGGAGAAATGTTCAAGAGGGAAAGGAGAATTCAACACGCAATTAAAAGAAGCAAAGTGGACATAATTCAAGAAATCAAAGGGAAACAAGAACAATATCAAGGAAGAAGATTGAAAATCTATCCAAAAACTAGTTTTTTTTTCTATTCTCCTTTATGTTATTTATTTTGAATTATATATTTCATGTTTCTTATCATGAGCTAAACTATTCTTCTAGAGTTTGATTGTAACCAAAACTTTAGAGTATGATTTGATTTTAATTATTTCTATAAAATTCTTCATTCCGTTTATTTGTGTTATGATTTTAATACTTTCAATTACTTGTCCACTAATTGAATGAATAGATGCTAGTTAATTCCAACACTTGAGATATGAGAATTTTGGCGCGATCATAATATTAAAACAACATAGATTTTATAGGTTTCGAGAGAAACTATATGATCTACGAAGTTTACTCCATAAAAAAATCATGAACTTGATAATTTATATATTTTAATTTGAAATAGAGATATTAGAATTAATTTTTAGGATTAATTTTTATCCGACACTTGAGAGAGGGTGTAGAATTACATTAGAGTTCTTGCTTATAAACATGAAAATTTGATTAAAGATAACAAAGTTTTTGAGAATCATATTTGATAGTTATGTGAAATCATAACCTTAGACTTCATCACTTGATTATTCTTCTAGGTTACATTTATTTGTTGAATTCGTCACCATATTAGTTTTAAAAAAAACATTAATTATAAAATTCATTCATATAGATAAAATAGAGGCTAAAATAATTATAGTACTTAGTATAAAATCAAATATCAATCTATGTGGGTTCGACACTCTTACTCCAAAAATATATTACAAAACTTGATACCGTAAACTTGCGGTATAATTCACGGTATAGAAAACGCGTGACAAATATCCCATTTAAAAGCATAATTGTTAAAAGACAATGAGTTTAGTTTTTAGCTTATTCTTGTATTCTCTTGTTTTGTCTAATTTCTGGCTAGGAGAACAGTAAAAATTTATGCATGCTATTTGTACAATTTTTTTTTACAAATTCTTTGACAGACGTTGAAGTGCCATACATTTTGGCACTTTATTTGAATTTCATTTATTCAAATCAAGGGCTAAATGCATGCCACATTATCATCTATCAAAGAATAAATTTAAATTAATTGTCAAAATGCATGTCAACTCAACATCTATCAAAGAATCTACCAAAATATTTATATACAAGTAGCTTAATTCAAAATTTATTTGTTTTCAGAAGTAGGAGCAGAGATTATTTGTTGAGTAAATCCACAATGACATTCATTTTGGAAATCTTAGTTGACATTCCATGTTGTGTAAAAAATCTGATCATTAATTTGAATAAGCGTCACTCAAATAAGTAGCCAGATTGTTTCATCATGAAATGTTAACAAAATTGTCAATGTAGCAAAACTCTTATTTGTTTGATGATATCATAGTGTTAGGCAATTTCCAACCCTAAACCAAAATTAGATAAATTTTACATTATTTTATACTAAATCTTGTATCAAACTAAAAATCATCTACAATCATTACACCAAAACTTACACCAAATGAACAGTGTTTAATTATTTTCTTCATTTTTTAAATTCTTAACAATTTATTTATTTAAGAAATTATTTATTTATTTATTTTACAACTACATAAATTACTAAATAAATAATTACGTTAAATAATAATTTATTTTACAACTATATACCTTTCTAAATAAATAATTTTTTTACATTATTAAAATTTATTATAATGCACATAATAATAATAGATTTATCATAATAATAATTATAACATTAATAAAAAATTATTGTATTAAAAAATATATATAACACAAATGACACAAATACCCTTAATCGATTTGTTTGAAAAATAAAATCAAAGGGTAAAATTGACTTTGCACTATTTTGGTCCTACATTGGAGACACTTTGCACCATTTTTTGGTGTATTTTGGTGTCTTGGTGTCTTTTTTAGAGATGTCCTTATTGTTATAAATTTAACTAACATATACAGCAGAATTTAAACAAGATTTTCAATTTTCAACAAAGATCTTCTTTGTATTTAGAGAGAAATTGTAATAAAAAACTATGCATTTGATAAGTTCCTTGAAGAGTAGTTCTAATATGCAATTCACCGTCGTTCAATTGTCCAACATATAATGGAATTCCACATAGAGAACAAGAATGAGATAATTAGAGTTTCCCTTTTCTTGTGTTAGCACAAATGAATTGTGTTATATTTTTATAAAATCCTAACAGATTATTAATATGAGGCCAAGTGGAGTTTGATCCGTCACTTAAACTTAAACCCGTCCAATATTAAATTAATTAAGGGAAACTTACAAAAATACACTTAAAATTAAGGATATCTTGAAAATCATATGAAATGTATTTTGAAAATAAAAAATATTGTGTAAAATCAATTGTCATTTTTTTTATTAATAAATGACATACATTGTCACTTTTATTTAGAAATTGACGTTTGTCAATAAAAAAAAGTTATAAAAATTTCTAGAAATTGACAGGAAAATTGACAAATATTAAAAAATGTGACAAAAAAAAAGTGATAAATACAAAAAAAAAAAAGTAACAATAATTGAAAAAAGTGATAGAAACTTAAAAAAGTGACAAATTCAAAAAAAATTAATACAAAATAAAAATAGTGATGAATATATACTTATAAAAATGACACAAATTCAAAAAATGTGACAGAAAATTAAAAAAAAAATGACAAAGTAAAAAAATGATAAAAATAGTATGATGGTTACTTTTTCGTTGAATAAGTAGTATCTACTTTATCTGTTAAGACTTTTGGTTGAAATCTTCAAAAAGTGATAAAAACAGAAAAAAGTGTGAAAAATCGAAGAAAAAAAAGTGACAATTTCTTATGATAAAGCCTCAATAATAAAAACTCACACGTTTATGTCTAAATAGACCACCACCACTCACACCCACGATAGTGATTCATATACTTGCATCTAGAGCTAATTATAGTCTACTCCATATGTGAATTTACCCTTTGTTATATCCTTGATAAATTTGTTTGAAAAATACAATCAAAGGGTAAAATTGACTGCACTATTTTTTGTCCTACATTGGAGACACTTTGCACCATTTTCTATTGTATTTTGGTGTCTATTTTGGAGATGTCCTTATTGTTAGTAATTTGCTTAACATACATACAGCGGAATTTAAACAAAAATTTCAATTCTCACCAAATAATTTCTTTGTATTTAGAGAGAAATTGTGATAAAGAATTATACTTTTGATGAATTCCTTGGAGAACAGTTCTGATCTACAATTCATAGTCGTCCAATCGTCCAACATATAATGGGATTCCACACACGGAACAAGAATGAGATAATTAGGGTTTCCTTTTTCTTGTGTTAGTACGATAATGAATTGTGTTCTATTATTCTAAAATCCTAACCAGGGGCGGACGCAAACATTTTAAATTAGGGGGTACGATCAAACCATGTACAAATTGAATATTTTGTTCTTAATTTTTGAATTATTATTACTTAATTCGAGACAATGCATGTTTACATTTAAAAAATATTTCTTCATTAATATTTTGCTAATCATTTTCATTCATTTGATTTCGAAGAGTCATTTTACTAATGTTTTGTTCATTACAAGAAAATGCAAAATTACGTTTAAAAATCTTATAATACATTTGATACAAACAATCAATTCAAGTAATCGAAAGGAAAAACATATAATTAATTTTCAATACTAATAATCAATAAAATAAACACAATTCATTAAATATAAGTTAAATTGGATATAATGAGTTCAGATATATTCTATATACACAATTTGATTGAAGAAAATGCAAATTTAGGTTCTAATTACTTGAAAATTTGATAGAAAAGTGAAGATTTGTAGTAAATGTGATAATTTATAGAGAAATTATATACAAATTTTAAAAAATTAGAAGGGTTAAGATTTAGCGTGAGGAAAATAGTAAGAGAGTGCAAGAGAAAAGAGAAAAATTCAAATTTATTGTGATTTTGCCCATATTTGGTGGAGAATAAAATCATATTTTTAGTAAATTTTGATAAATTTATATAGTTATTGATTCCATGAAATATGTTATTAAGATTAATTATTAACTTTAATTTAGATTAAAATTTAGATTTCAATCGATACCTAACACGATTTTATCAAAAAAAAAAAAAATCTCAAAAGTTGGGGGGTCACATGACCCCTCCCCCCCCCCCCCGATGTCACGGACCGCAGCTTTACTTAAATCTCGTGACCCTATCATTGTAAATATTTTAATTCATTTTGTTAAATATATAAAAAATAGGAAAATTTTAGTATGATTCTAGAGTCAAAAGACGTCTACTCCCGTCATTTGGATTTTTGTTCCGAAATCTATTATAGAGGGTATTAGTCTTTCAAACATTTTTAAGCTTTCTAGTGTTTGCCCCCTGCACTAGCCATTGTAATTTCCTGCTTTCGTCTAATATAATGTTCAGTTTTTAAGCAATCAATGATCAAGTTTATTTCAATGCATTTCAATTTCATATTGTAAGTTTTCTTTAAATTGTGATCAAATTTTACTTTCGTCCTGACGCGACCGAGTAAGGCGGAATGTAGTCTAGCGGAGCAGACTACTGCAGCACGGTGTCCCTTTCTGTGCTAAGAAGAAAGGTAACCTGTGAAAGTTGGTATCAGAGCTGCGGCTCAAGATTTCGATAAGAAAGCTATGGAAAGTGATCTAATTTCCTCGAACACCACAGAGGTGGTGAATGTTCAAAAGATGAACACGAAACAGCTCTTGGATGCGCTTGAGGTGACAAACACTAGATTGTGTTTTGCCATGGAGGGCCTCGGAGAAAATGTCGAGGTGGCAGAGGCAGAAATTCGAGAACTACGCATCCGATTGGATGAAAGCCAAGAGGCTTGCGCAGCTATGACTGAAACTGTTGCTATCATACCTCATCTGCAGGATGAGATGGGAGCGTTGAGAGCTCAATTATTAGTGCTTCAACGCACGGTTGACAATAGGCAAGCCACCGCACAAGAGCATGTGAATATGCTCAGAATTCCAGAACCGTGTACCTACGGAGGGGCACGTGATGCTAAAGAAGTCGAGAACTTCTTGTTCGATATAGAACAATACTTTTTTGCGGCTTCGATCAATGACGAAGCGAGAAAGGTGACAACAGCTACCATGTATCTCGGTGGGGATGCGAAACTATGGTGGCGAACTAAGTGTGCTGATATTCAGGCCAACAGGGTCCAAATAGATTTTTGGGATCTTCTCAAGGAAGCGATCAGATCTTAGTTTTTCCTGGAGAATGTGGAATATGAGACACGTTTGAGCCTTACGAGAACTGAAACACACAAACTCCATCAGGGAGTATGTGAAAGCTTTCTCCTGGCATATGCTAAATATCTGAGATATGTCGGAGAAGGATAAGCTATTTACCTTCATGGAAGGGTTGAAACCGTGGACACGCACGGAGCTTCAAAGACAGAAGGTTACCGATTTGAGCACGGCCATGGGAGCCGCCAAATGTGTGAATGACTATCAGTCGGAATCTAGAAAAGATCGGCCTTCAGAGAATAATCAATCAATTGGAAGTGGGAACAGACCCCACAGAACTAGCTCAAACTCAAATGGGGGAGAGCGTTATCCTCAGAACAAAGAAGGAACCTTTCAAAACAATCGTCAAGGAAATCATCACGGCAGCACCAGTAATATTAATAACTAGAATAAGGGAAAAGCACGGGGGTGCAGATCTGATGTCACTCCTAAATTGATGTGCTTCTTATGTGAAGGACCTCATCGGGTGTCGGAATGTCCTAAAAATGGATGGTAAACGCGTATTGTCAACTAGCAGTTGGTGGATCGAGTTCAAAGCAAGATGCCCCACAAGCTAGTGTTCATGGTGAGACCGATTCCGAAGAGGATGAGGATGTACTGGGTACGTTCTCGCATCGGTGTAACACAATATCGCACCGAGTTACGAAAAGGGACGATGTTCCCTCGAAAAAGTCAAAGATGGAGGAATCAAAGGCTCGCATTTGCAGGGCAAAAGGCTTAATGTACATTGATGTGAAGATCAATGGAAAGTCGATCAGGGCCATAGTGGACACTGGCGCCACCCACAACTACCTCGCAAGTACCGAAATAGAGCGACTCGGACTTGTTCTGGAAAAAGGTAGTGGGAAAGTTAAGGCAATCAACTCTGCTGCTCAACCAATAGTTGGAATAGCAAAATCCGTGGCAATCAAAGCAGGTCCTTTTGAAGGAAGGACAAATCTATCGGCTGTTCAAATGGATGATTTCAAGCTCATTTTGGGATTGAAATTTCTTCGGGATACTAAGACAGCTGTATTGTCGTACGTCGATTCATTGATGATGATAGGTAGTAAACCGTGTGTCATTACTACTCAGGGTGGAAAGATGGGCAGAAGTGTATCTCGGCCATGCAATTCAACAAGGGTTTCAAGAGGAATGAGCCCTCATTTTTGTGCACTCTTCGACTAGATGAGATCGAAGAGGCAATGGGTCATATTCCTAAACTTGTCAGAATGCTTGTTAAGGAGTTTGAGGACATCATGCCAGAGGTGTTACCAAAGAGATTGCCACCAAAGAGGGGAATTGATCATGAGATCGAACTCATTCCAGGTGCTAAGTCTCCCGCCAGGGCACCGTATCGTATGTCTCAACCAGAGTTTGAAGAGCTTTAGAAACAGTTGGGAGAAATGCTAGAAAGTGGGATTATCGTACCTGCAAAATCACCATATGGAGCTCCCATGTTGTTCCAGAAAAAGGCCGATGGTTCTCTTATAACGTGTTGCGACTATCGAGCCTTGAACAAGATCACTGTAAAGAATAGCTATCCTATTCCGCTAGTCGTCGATTGCTTCGATCGATTGAGTTGGGCTAGGTACTATACCAAGATTGATCTTAGATCCGGATACTGGCAAGTTCGGATCAAGGAGGGAGATGAAGCCAAGACTACGGTGGTAATCAGATATGGAGCCTTTGAATTTAAAGTAATGCATTTTGGCTTGACAAACGCTCCAGCAACATTTTGTACGATGATGAATCAGGTACTTCACGGGTTTTTGGATGACTTTGTGGTGGTGTACCTAGATGATATAGTCATCTATAGCGAGACATTGGAGGAACATGTGCAACATGTGAGAAAGGTTTTTGATCGGCTACGAAAGAATGAACTCTACGCCAAACCGTCCAAATGCTCATTCGCTCATACGTCAATCAGTTTTTTGGGTTACATCATCGAGCAAGGCAAAATACGCATGGAGGAGAAGAATGTTACAGCCATCAAAGATTGGCAACCACCAAAGAATGTACATGATGTGCGTTCATTTCTCGGGCTATACAATTACTATTGCCGATTTGTGAAGGGACATTCAGAAATTGCATTGCCCCTTACGGAATTGACAAAGAAGGATAAGGATTGGGATTGGTCATCCCAATGCCAAACTGCTTTCGAAAGGTTAAAGAAATCCATGTGGACAAATCCGGTGTTAGCCTTACCGGATATGACAAAACCTTTCGAAGTACATACTGATGCCTCAGACTTTGCACCTGGTGGAGTCCTCATGCAAGAAGGACATTCGGTAGCGTATGAGAGCCGGAAGCTGAATCCGGCAGAACGTCGTTATTTGGCTCACGAAAAGAAGTTGTTGGCGGTAGTTCATTGCCTTAGGGGATGGCGTCACTATCTGCTTGGGTCTTCATTTATTGTGAAGACAGATAATACTGCAGTGAGCCACTTCATGACCCAACCGAAACTATCGAGCAAACATGCTCGTTGGTAGGAACTTCTGTCAGAATTCAATTTTATGCTAGAGTATCGTCCTGGATCTAGCAATCATGTTGCTGACGCTCTTAGTCGTCGGGCCAATCTAGCCACCCTTTGCTATATGGCTGCTCCTTCAGGGAGCACAGTGACTACAAATACAAGGGACCAAATTCGAGCACTTTTGGATAAGGACCCAACTACTCAGTATTTGGTTGACCTCATCAAACAAGGCAAAACTCATCAGTTCTGGCTCGATGGGAGTCTAGTAAAGACTAAAGGAGACCGTCTTTATGTTCCTAAAAGCGGAGATTTGAGGAATTCAACATCAAGCATATAGCAGTAATTAATTTGTCAATAAAGTAATATTAAGATTAAAATTTAACAATTATTTCAATCTAACGATAGAAGAAGCATGACTGGATCTATGAAGAATTTGATAAAAGTTAAACTAATCTCAACAATAAGTAATTGAAATTGAAATTCAACAAATAGTTTAATTTAACAATGGAAAAAGTATGATTAAATCCATGAAAAATCTTGTAAATGTTAAACCGATTGCAATGTAAATTAATGAAAAGAAAAGTTTAAATCTTAAGATTATTCAGCAAGAAAATACCAATTACATGAAATAATAGATGTGAAATCACCATATCCAATTGAGTTCCTCCCTTACTTCACCTTGATTTTTAGTTCATCATGAAGATTCTTGAGCCAAAGAGGAGAAGAATTCAGCGTTCTGGGGTGTTTTTAGGGTTGAAAAGTCGTGCAAGATATGTTACCAAAGGAGTTTGAATCGTAGAAGGAAAATAGGATTTCGGGTCCAGAATGAACCATGCGTATGCATCGTTCAATTCTTCCGAACGCGCAGTGCACTAAAAATAACCTCAGTAGTTATGTTTTTGCATCTCGCGTACGCACGTCCTGCAGGCCTGTGCGTACGCACAGTACAAAATTTTTCAGTCGAATAACTTTCAGTGTTTTGACCATATCTTTCTCTCCTGGTGTCCGATTGAGATGATTCAAGTTGCATTGGAAAGAAAACTCAAAGGGCTACAACTGGTCTTCAGATGTCAACTTCCAATTCGATCATCTAACTTGTCAAAAACTGGTCTCAAGTTGAGGCTGAAAATCGGTGCAAAATTTTTCAACTTGAAAGTTGATATGTGATAATGTTTTGGCTATGTTTCATCCCTTTGGCACCTTCCTTTATCCAATTGACCTTTAACACTCTCGAATCTTCATCAACCTTGAAACAAGTTTTTAGCATTTGCACTTTAGTCCTTAAACTTTTACTTTCCTCCATTTTGGTCCTCTTTCACTTGTTTCTCCTTATTTCCACCGTATTCGTCCATTCGCAACCTAAACCAAAATATAAGTGTACTTAGAACATTTATGCATCAATAAATCATGAAAATTCAATTATTAGTGGATGAAAAACGTGATAATTGCACTATTATCAAATCTCCATATGGGATCTCCAATGTTTTGTTCTATAACAAAACATACATGTGTTCATTTAAGTGTCGCTACACTTTAGTTTGTGAGATCGGCTACTTCGCATTAAGATATACAACACGTAATGGTCTATACGTAACAACGATATTCGTATCTCATTTTTATTTAGACCACAGACGATTAAAGATTCAGTTATATGTAATTTGTATCTGACAATCACAATTCATTATAATTAACAAATTACAAAAACTTGAATCTACGAATTCTATTATTTAATTTATTAGAATATTAATTAAATTAAATAATAGATATGTTATAAATAAAATACATCGAGAGTGTTCGGTTAATAATTAATGTATTTTAAATAGTGATATGATGGAAAACATGTGGTTAAAAATAAGGAAAAATTATTGATGTGATAAAAAAATATTATTTTATTGAAAAATGTGTAGTTAAAAATAAGTTTTGAAAAAATGTATTTTGAGAGAATTTGTAGTTGCTATATATTAAAAATATTTATATTTAAGGTTGATTGGAGACGAGGCAATTCACATTTATGATTCAACATCCTCGCGTGTTACGCATGTTGTCGGTGGCCCATGATTCTTGCAGAATTTGGTGATGGATAAATTCCACATATCAGAAAGTTCCAATTTTAAAGACTTTTGACCAGATTTGCAGCTGGAATGTATCTCCCAAGCCATATCTCCTAAGCGAGACTGGTTCTAGAATTAAAATATGGAATGCTCAATGACAATAAGCATACAGTAAATTTTATTTGACACGATCAGTAGTAGAGTCAAGATTTCGGATTGATGGTGTTACGATAGTCACTGGCGCAATGAAACCTAACATGTCATATGCTCTTTCTAAATAATTTCGATAAAATTTAAAAATGTTGTAGAAATAACTACCCCGTCCCTCTTTCCCTGGACATAGTCATACATAAGGTCGATGTTTAATGTAATTGTGTAACATTTGTCAAGTTCTATGCATTTTTTCCCTTGTCACGATGTAATATTACGCATTATTAGAATGTTCAATTGCTATAGACAAAATATACCAACATGTTTTACCAAACAACGTTGTTTTCCAAACTCTCTATCTCAACCAAGTTGGTACAACCGTAATTATTAGTCTTGATTCGAACATCAACCCGAATGAGTATCGGGTTACCGGGGTTATTGGTTTGATCGATGAGTCGATACTTGAAAAATCATGTAAAAGTTTGCAAAGTTTAAAAATGTATTTTTAAGATAAATTTGTAGTTTGAAGTTGTTTGTCATAATGCGTGTTAATGAATTCAAAAAAATAGAAATTTGATAACTAAAAGCTAATTCATCAAAATCTTGTACAAATAGAAACAATATAAAAGACATCCCTATATTTATGAATATTATCAAAAACACCCTTTACATTTGAAAAATCACACTGAAGTTGACATCTATTTTTCTTTACATCTATTCACGCAGACCACGTTGCAATTTAACATTGTTTGATTGTTTCCCATTGTTATGATTGTGCTAGGATGAATTTGCTCATTTTTAAATAATTAAAGGTCAAGGTCCAACTTACTTCTATAGTAATAGATTAGGGACCAATAGTGAAAATTTGCCTTTCTTTTCTCCAAATAGAAATAAATAAATAAGAAACCAATAGGCAATAGCCAGTAACCAACCATTTGGAGTCTGCGGTACAGGTTAAACGGCGACGTGCAGAGCCTGCTCGAGTTCCAACAATGGCGGCGGCGGCTACGAGAGTGATAGCATCATCTAGCAACACCGTTACCACCACTCTATTCTCCAAAAGTCTGTTCACTGGAAAAACTCAAAATCTCAGCCTTCGGTTCAAAAACAATGCGCAGAAGAGGCGGCTCTCCACTTGCCGTGCCATTTACAATCCCCATGTTCAAATAAAAGAGGAAGGCCAGCCGGAAACCCTTGACTATCGTGTATTCTTTGTCGACAATTCTGGGAAGAAGGTAAAGCTATGCTTGCATTTTTGTGGTGTTGTTTTTGCAGTTGATTGTTGCAATTTCACTCAATTTTAGGCCGGTGGTGCAAATTGTGAAATTGGCTTGTTAATTAATTCATACTTTATCAATTATAGTGTAATTATTTGCCATTTAATTTAATGTTTTTTATATTTTACAAAAAGATGTCTACATTATTTGTTAGAACTGTAGATAAAGCTGGTAAAAATGTGATTGGTGGATTAAGGGGAGGTGAAGAGTGCAAATTTCAGGGAAAAGAATAAAATTAATGCAGCATATCTATTGACATAATGACAAATACGAAAGCTTTTCTATTTTCATTTGTTTTAAATTTGGATTTGTTGAAATTTGCCCTTCTCCAGAGAAAAAGGGATTTTTTTTTTTTTTTAATTTGCAAATGGTGTCAATATAGAAAAGGGTCCTGTGTTTTTGCTGTGCCGAAAATAAGAAGGAAGAAACCATAGTGAATGTCATACAAAATGGTCGGGGTATTTTTTTGAGATTAAAGTTAAATGCTGATGCTGTCTCGTCATTCTGAGGTGCATTGTGTTTTTTTGATGTGCAGATTTCCCCTTGGCATGATATACCATTGCGCTTAGGTGATGATGTATTCAATTTCATTGTTGAAATTCCGAAAGAATCAAGTGCGAAGATGGAGATTGCTACAGATGAGCTATTTACTCCCATTAAGCAAGATACGAAGAAGGGAAAACTTCGATATTACCCGTAAGAATGTTCTGTTATCTTTGTTTATCCTCTTATCTTTTATTGCTCTTAGTTTCATCTTTCATATTTTCTTTATTGATTTAACATTTTTGTGGGCTTTCCACTGGCACATCGATTCAGCATTTCAAGAAAGAAGAAATAAAAGAAAGGCATGTCATGGCATTTTTGGTCAGGTCACATTTAAGAAAAATTCTGGCTGAGTTGATGGCACAGACGAACCTAACCATAATGATGCTGTAATGGCGTTTGGTTTTGCTTTATCTGTCAGTTGTGCTTTGAATTTGGGTTTGAATATTTTCTTGCACTGAGTATACAGAATAAGAAACAATAGGCCTGCTCTCCTCATGTAATCTAGGATTCAGCTTCCTTCATTTACCACACTCAAAAGTGGCTGTGAGCAAATCTATTAAATAATTTTTTTAGTTAGTTTGATGCATAAGCGCTTGCCCCAATGGGCCAATGTGTTATTAATACTCCCCTCTCCCCCCCCACTCCACACACATCGACAGTCACATGACAAACTAAAATAAAAAAGGGAAAAAATTGGACAGCTGCTACTGGAGTGCTGAGCATCTGAAGGCATACAGGTATTCAACTTAAACATGTAAACAAAACTGCTGATTTGATAGAACTTGAGCACTATAGTGTTTCTTATGGAATCATAGGTTTTTATGGAATCATAGGTATTTATAGTTGTTAAAAGGAAAAGGACGTTAAGAGTTGGTTTTATGGAAACATGGAAGAGATATTTGACCCGTATTCCCCATAAAAAAGAGAAGAAAATAGTCTTTACTTCTATAATGCTTCTATAAGGTGCACCCTCAAGTTGCATTTATTAAATATTTCAAACTGAAGGTAAACACTTCTCTTTTTTGATATATTTATTACCTGATGCTTGTGTCTCATTTTGGAAATTTCTGCCTTTTGTGGTTGTTGCTCTCTTGCCTGAGCCGTTATGTTGTTCTTACCCCAGTTACAATATAAATTGGAATTATGGATTGCTTCCACAAACATGGGAAGACCCATCATTTGCAAACACTGAAGTTGAGGGGGCATTTGGAGACAATGATCCAGGTACAGTTTAATCCTTTTCAACATCTCAGTTATCTCTGTCATTAAGTTACCTTCTTTACCATCAGTGTCCAACCAAAGGGTGAAACTGGAGATATAGTGAGCTTGCCAGTTAAATTTATTAGATTACACTTTCTTTTGTAGTTGATGTTGTTGAGATTGGGGGAAGACAAGCCAAAATTGGAGAAGTTTTGAAAGTCAAGCCCTTGGCTGCTTTGGCTATGATTGATGAGGGAGAACTTGACTGGAAAATAGTAGCAATTTCACTGGATGATCCAAGAGCTTCCCTTGTCAGTGACATCGACGATGTTGATAAGCATTTCCCGGTATGTTATGCCTAATGCGTGCATCGTTATTTGTTACAATTACAAAAACCTGAGCTGATACTTGAAATGTTCTGCAATAGATTTAAAAGCATATGTGGTTGGTTTTCCCGAAAAGTACTGAGAGTATTCACTTTGTTGAGTTAATATTTAAATATCTCAAAAATGGAGTATTCGGTGATCTAATAACAGTATAAAAGATTTTTTTATTAAAATTATGCTTCTTGTAGATTGAGTTGAAGTTTTAAGTTTTTTTCCTTGTAATTTATTTTATTTGGAACTCTACTCCAATGATTTTCTTTAGGGAACTCTTACTGCTATCAGAGACTGGTTTAGGGACTACAAAATCCCTGATGGCAAACCTGCTAATAATTTTGGTCTTGGCAACAAGGCAGCAAACAAGGTATCTTGTTACTCAATAACCAAAATATTTGTTTGATGCTGTTATAAATTTCATTTCACAAGGTCCTTGTTCATTCTTTTCACCCCTTAATGATAAACGCAGTTAGACTACTATATTACAATCATTCTTCTTTTACAATTGCAGGATTATGCTCTTAAGGTTATCACCGAAACCAACAAGTCTTGGGCTAAACTTGTGACAAGATCCATTTCTCCTCGCGAGCTTTCACTTCTATAAATGTAATGTTTGAGGTGAGTTTGGCACATCAAGTGAACTGTTAACGAAGAGAGAAGCAGAAATTTTGCTCATTCTACTATGAAGTCATATCTAGTATTTGAGCTGCGTTTTTTCTGTAATTTATGTGAGACAAAAAACTCAAGGTCTCTTGCTGGAAACAACTGGTATTCATTAGTTGAAATCGAAATAAGATATTTGCATTTGGAATGCATGAATTTAGCAAATGCAACTGTTTTTTTCTTTTTTTTACCATCGGAATAACATTTTCTGCTTCCAATGTTATGTATTTTTTTTTTTTTTTTTGCGTTGGATAACCCCCTCTCTGTGCACGTGCATGCTTTTTAACTACCCAAGTATCGATTTTTTAACGTCAAACAAGAAATAAAACGGTAAAATGTGCATAAACATTAGCATGGCAAGATTCTGTGTTTCCTTCTCAGAATAGCATTGTAAACATATGAACATTTTTGAACATGATATTATTTACACCCCATGAGAAGCATCAAAGACAAATTCATTTACTGCATTCAAGAAAAAGTCATGCAGTCTCTGCCATTCTATTCTCTTCGAGCAATGGAGATGTGGGCCCCTTATCAACTATAGTAACGGGATGATTGCTGTCTTCATTAAACTTGTCTACGCTGTGAAGAAACACTCCTGCCAAAAAGCACAAACTTGAATTTAGTAGTCTACAAAATTTACTCCATTAACATATAGATAATCCTGTAACTGAGAAATAGAAGAAAGAATAGTAAAGCTGGGCTAAATTTCGTAGTGACAATTGGGTGGCATTTAACATAATAACAAATACAAACTTGGCCCTGGAAATGCCTAATATCTCGGTCATCAACTTTTCTTACTGTCTTAATATGGTGAAACACGGAAGTAAACCGTTCTCTCTTTTACCTATAAACCATATTCCAGCTGCCAGAAACAGAACGGATGTTAGAATAAGAGCGGTTACCCTCCAGTTGTTAATTCGATCCTGCAGAAAGTAACCTTGATCAGGAGAATATCATATAAAAAATTGAGTAGTTTCAAACGAGAAGTCTACCAGGGTACAGCTCTTTTTCTCTTCATTTCCCTGTTTATATTGCATGTCTCACGGGACAAAAGATATAAAAAAATATTTATAGATGTTTTCTTTTGAAAGTGGTATGTTGCAACAATTTAATGCAATATAAGAACCCCTACAAAACTACCAAGTAAAAACAATTGACTGTCTTGAAGAAGAACGAAGGAGTAAATAATAATCAATTACAGAATCTTATAAGCAAACCTGAATAAGCCCAACAAGAGGAGAAGAAGGCACATCACCAAAAATGTGAATTGAAACAGTCGATATAGCCATAGATAATGGTCTCAAACTAGGCTTGACAGAGTGTAGGCACACAAAATTTACAGGGCCCTGCAGTGGAAATATGACGTATTAGTGCAAACTAGTATCAACAATAACTGAAGAATAAATAGCAGTAGCTGATGATAACATTGATTAATAAAAAGGAAAGGTGACTTCAAGTCAATAAAAATAAAAAGATTTTGGCGTTACTAAGTGATATGCCAAGACCCATATTTCAAGCTCATTTGACCTTACAAACTCAAAAACCAAGCCAAAAATAAAAAAGTAATCATTGCCCTATATGCTACATATGAATAGAAAAATGAAGCTTCTAGGACAGATATGCCAGCAAATTCGAATGGTGGAAAAGAATAAAAATAAATCTAGCTTAAAATTACCTTCAGCAACAGAATTTTTTTTTTTTTTTTTTAAAGGTAATCATAATTTTATAAATCAATGCATAATACACGGGGGGTGTACAATCATTTTAGTTCAGGAAAAATGATATGAAATTAGGTAGCCCATCTATATGCCTAATAGCCGCAGTATTAAACCAAGTATACAATGTCAGATAAAACAATTCCCTAATCTGCGTTGTGGTCCGTGATTGGTCTTCGAAACAACGGTTGTTTCTTTCTCTCCACAAGCACCATACGATGCACCCCGGAATAAGGTCACAAACAAGTTTACTATCCTTATCTCGCAACTTCCTCCTCCATGCCTTTAGCAGGTCCTCCAGGCTCCTTGGCAATACCCAATCCATGTTTTGTGACGCCAAAATATCATTCCACAGTAGGCGAGCGTTCTCACAGTGAAGAAACAGGTGGTCAATCGTCTCCCCATCCCTCTTACACATATAGTACCACTCAGTAACATAGAAGCCCCTAGTACGAAGATTGTCCACCGTTAGTATTTGTCCTCTAACCGCTGTCCAAAGTAAAAATGCCACACGATGGGGCAATTTGCATTTCCAAACCATCTTCCAAGGAAATTTAGTTGTATCCTGACTAGTATAATTATACAACTCAAATTTATAACAAATTTAGCAACATATCTATGATCAGACCGATAGACTACATGCGATATCGACGAGATTCGGTCAATGGAAAATATACCTGAGTGGCAAATATCAGCAGCTCTCCTATTGAGAAAAGAGCCAAGAAAGCATATAGGCTCTTAAAGCAAAAGGAAGTGAAGCAGAATATTGCTCCAAGTAATGATGCAATTGATAGAAGCTGCATCAGAGACAATGCATAAGAGTTGGGGTGAAATAAAATAAATTATGGGAATGTTGCAAGTGATAGAAGCTGCATCAAACGCAATGAATAAAATTTAGGGTGAAACAAAATTAACTATGGGAACTGAAAATTTGAGAACACTAAACCTCAGATGCTTCATTAAATAGATTTCATTCCAGAAGATGCAGATATTTGTTAGATGTTTGCCCAATCATAATGTGGTGTTGTAGGATGTGTGGAGCCTAATTATGTTTTTTTTCATTTCTTCTATTGATCATGGATTGACCTACTAGTCCTCCTTATATAAAGGGTATTAGACCAAGCCGTTTGTTACGGTGAAGAGAAAATAGAGACGTGTATGTCATGAACTGAATGTAATCTCCTTCTACATTAAAGTGAAATCTTGCAAAGGCAAGTCCATGTAGCTCTCACAATGAATGAACCACTATAGATCGCATGCTTTTACTTGCATTTGATTTTTGTTCCATGTTGTTATTCCTCTTAGAGATACGAGATTAGATGTCTGATCCATAACAATATTTGAGGAAACTATTCATCATTTTAAAATGCAAACTCTCCATTATTAAGGGTGTGTTTGAATCACATTATTTTGGAATAGTAGATTGATGGAGAATGTGTGGTTGAAAAAGAAAGAAAAGTTATTGATGTGATGAAAAATATTATTTTATTGAAGAATGTGGTTGAAAATGAGTAGAAGAATGAAAATGAAAATTTTAATATGTACGAAAAATGGGGCTAAATTATACCTCGTACAATAGTTCACATGTTCTATTTTGCACTCTATTAACAAAAAAAAAAAAAAAAGTCTCGTTGAGTGTCTTAAAGAGCTTTGGGTGCAATGTTGGGTTCAATAAATTTCAGCTTACAATAGTCGAGATTCATTTTCTCCATGCATCTGTACCTTATTATCCTCTTCGTTCATCTAGTTTCTAAGTTATATCATCATCATGTTAAGGAGACAAAATGTTCAGGAAGGAGTTCATTAGTGTGGAACATTTGCCTTATGACAATTCAAAATTAACGAAAGAATGAAATCTAAATATGAACAAAGATTCGCAACCAAAGGTTATGCAAAAGTAAGTTGCAAGCAGGCCCACCTTAAAAGCATTGGATATTGTGGAAGTCATAAGATCAAGTACAAAACCACCTGCTAGTGTTCCCAATATTCCACAAACTACTGTAACACCTCCAAACATAAGATCTGCATCACTCTGGTAAAAGTAAACCAAATTTCAAATGTTAAATCATAACAGTATAAATTTTATGTGACTATAAAAGAGAGAGTGCTTCGCATCGTCATACAATTCAAATATCTCATGTATAAGAAAAACTATATGTAACAATGACAATGAGACATTCACAGTTCAAAGGCCACTAAAAGCTTACCATGTGATATATATTATAACCAGCCTTGGGTCCCCAATAGGAATATGAACCTATGACAAAATTATATGCTATGTAACCTGCAATAGTATACAAAAATCAAGATTTTTGAATGCTAGAAATCAACATGCTTATTTTAGTGGTTATGACTTATGACCATTTACGGTAAATCAGTAATCATTGTCTTGTCACTTTTCCAGCGGCGGACTTCCAAACACAAAGACAAGTAGAGGATATATAAGATCACCACTCCAAATATTATTCAAGGATGTAACTAGTGTATAAGTTTTTGGTTATGGAAGGATGGAGAATATACCAAGAACATTCACAACATAAACCTTCTCCAGTAAAAGAATTTTTACATCTTCCCAAAATCTCGTCAAAACATTTGCATTCCAAGCAACTGTTAACCTGAATTAGATATAAGGTTTACTAATAACATATCCATTTATGCACAAGAAATGAACTCATGAAATTGAATGCATACACCTAAATTAAATTCAAACTAAATGTTCATTAAGTAGTACTAATATCCTACAATGAGTTCAAAAAATTCCTCACCCAAAAAGTTTTGAACTTTGACCTGCAGCTTCTCTTGTGGACAGTTCACCATCTTCATCATTCGAAACTATAGCATTCATTCAATAAAAGTGTTCAGGTCAAATTTTCAAGCACACAAGATATGCTTATCAAAACAATAAACTTCCAGGGGAGAGTAGAAATCAAAAGCAAAAAAGGATGTTCAAACTAATTCCACAGCTTTCGGTAATTGGTGTGAAAGGGGCAACTTCCAGTAGCGGAGTAATGAGAAAATGTATGGCACAGGAGATCGTGAGGTTGCGAGGATGGTAGGAAAGGGTTTTTATTTTTTTTTTCCAGGACTGATGTTTATTGGGTTTTTCCTTTTGGGGTGATGCTTATAGGATTGTTTGTGCAAAAAATTAATGGGTTGTAGCTGGGTTAGTTGGTACAAATTCAGTCTAGGTAAATTTATCTGTTTATTCTGTCCCCCATTGAAAATTGAGTGCACTTGTATCCCAACTATATCAGGTGTTTTTGGTGACTTGGAGGGGATAGGTGAATTTTCCAGCTCTAGCTTCACCAATCAGAATTCCCCAAATGCAGAATGAGGAAAAATATTTGTCACGTAGACTTATGCATGTTAACAGTAAAATATCGCACCTTGATCTTCCGAGCCATCCTGAAATACAAATGCTTTTTTGGATCCAGCAGGAGAGAAACCTGCAAGAGCAAATTATCAAAAACTGGCTGGAAAAGAAAATGGGATAAAAGCAAAGCAACACAGTGACTTAATATGGACCTTTCAACTGCAGAGGTTTCATCACAAAGCCTAATATAGCAAAAGGAAGCATCAAAATTGCCTCCCCCCAGAATGCGATACGCCAGTTGAATTGGCCAACCTGTAAACAGAGAGCAGGAATAATTTTAGAATGGCTTCCACAGTGGAGAAAAAAAAAATTACATGAAGATGGAGACGAGGGAGAATGTAATAAGATTTTACAGCCAAAGCAGTTGTTGAAATATACGTACCAATCCACCATAAACATAGCCAACTGCAACACCACTCGGTATACACATGTAAAATGCTCCCAACCATGCTGTTTTCTGACATCAGAAAGAGAACATATAATGTAAAATCAAATGCATAAGATGAAAACAAAAGATGTGTAACATTGAGTTTGATACAACCAACGTCAATGCATTAAGGACATTGTGAATGGCTGATACTATGGATAGAAAACAAGTATCTTTCCACAGCTAGAGTTATCCTTCAAATACGCGTGTTACTTTTCAAAACACCAAAATTGTAATAACACGGGAACGACGATGATCGTGAAAGGAATCAACTCATGGGCTAGTGCTTAATTTTTTAATTGCACGAACCTACATGTCTTGAAGGAATTGTTTGTCATAAAATTGATGAAAGGTTGATTAACTACTCGTGTGTATAGCAAAAAAATAGTACACAAAGTTAGAAAATATCATGCACTAAAGAAGTCTGAACCGACAACAAACCTGAGCAACTGGGGCATTGTCATCGATGAATGGAGCTGCAAGGCTTATGAAAGAAGCCTCACCAACACCCACTAGCCTAAATAAACAAACATCCCAAGAAAAGAAAGAATTTTGAGAAGGCAAACAAAAAAAAAATGTATACTAAGTAGCCTTTGAGTTTGTGAAACAATTTTACTTACATGCGGAAAATTGTGATCGACCAAAAGTTGAATGAAAAACCACAACCAGCAGTGGCAAAGGTCCAGACTGACAAACCGACTCCAATAAGCCTAAAAGGATTGACACTGCCAAGTTCAAGTAGACAAAGGAACAAACAGAAAGATAGATTAGAAAAAATAGCACCAAACTATCAATACAATAGCATCATCAATTCTTCTAATTCCCTCCTTTCAATGCCATTATTAGGATAAAAGTGTAAGTCTGAAGACAAGGCATTGAGATGTGAAAGTGTAATGGAATAGAGAGACAAGACCGATCTTCGCATTTCGTCCAAATTATACTTTCAAATGCTTCACATAGCTAGACACAAGTGGGTAAAACCTATTATGCTGGACATAATAGATAATTCAAACTTCATATCCTATTTATTAATCCAATCCACTAAGTATTAGAGAGAAATCTCACTTGACATGGTAATTTTCTAATATTTTGATCCATCAACTGAACCGATATCGATCTCAGAAAGGTATCTGCTTCTTGAGACATTTGTATTTTTCTTCATAAAACACAAAGATAATTTCCATGAACCCATTATCTTGATTTCTCTCCATATTCTACTTCTCATTCATACTATACAAGATATATATCAAGGCAGAGATGGAGAGAGCAAAAATCGCAGCGAGCAAAATTGATTACCTCTTGGCTAAAGATGCAAAGATTGGAGAGGCCACAAGGAGTCCAACCATGAAAGCAGATGATAAAACCCCATCCTCAAAATTACTCAGGTTAAAATCACCCCTGTATAGAATTAGAGATGATAAAGTGAGGCAAAGTATATGCAGAATTATTCATTAGGTAGTTTATCCTAATTCCTAAATGTGTAGGATTTTGGAGAATAATTGATGTGTGCAAATATAATATCTGTTGCATGGCTTAGAACACATTCAGGCACTGCATTGCAAAACACATACATAGAGCTGATTGTCAATAGATTTAACAAGAAGGACAGCTTCCACTCATAAGCATGTGATAGAAACATATTCAAGATGCTATTCAGGAAACCATGAACAACAATACATATTGTCTTACACCTCTGAAGTGTTCTTTCTTTTTTTCTTTTATTTTCTTCCCATTTTCTCCTCTAGGTTTATTTCCTTTTTTTTCTTTTGGGAGAGGGAGGAAGGTTGTAACTTTTGCTCTATGTGATGCAAATGTTGAAGCGATAAGCATATGTTTGGTTGGGTGAAAAACAGGGGTGGTAAAGCAGAAGAGAAGTTTGACAGATGAAAGGAAACGAGGCTAGTTAGGCCTTTTTAGTTCTTTACCACCTTCAGCTCCTTCAATTATATATCTACAAGCAGGGGCGGAGCCAAGAATTTTTGTTACGGTGGGCACAATTTATCGATATTGACCATTGAGTTTTTGTCACGGATGTAATGATAATAAAAATATAAAACAATATTACGACAATACTAAAAATGACATAATTAATAAATTACACTTGTTCCTTTCGAGTTTTCATACTTTGATATCGTTGTACAATAACTTTATTATCGAGCTTTAAAAATATATCTTCACCAAAGAGACAAAATGAGAGAATGAGAGAATTTGCCTAAACCTACTTTTGACCTTACCCCATAGTAAAAAAAAATTACTATTCCTATTTTTATGTTATATATATAGCTGTGTAAATGAGTTAAAAGGTAAATAATTTTCAAAATTTTACTTAAAATCCAAGTTTTTGAGTTTAAATTTAAATTTATTCAATGAGCAAAATAGGTACGAATTTTAGATGAGTCATATATGGTTTAATTTATAGTGTATTTAACAAATTTCAAATCGAGATAAAAAAAATATTATAGGCTTTGTTTGTTTTTCATTATCAAATTAAACTCAAACATTTTAGTTTGAAAAAACTAATTGGATCAAAATTATTACGGGTCACTCATCCTTTTCTCAAGACTTGTCATTGAATTTTAGGTTCTGTTTTCGGTTGGTCGCCAATAAACAAGGTTCATTGATTTTTTATTTTTTTTTTGTTCAATAATTATATATTTCAACTTGTAAAGGTCGTAAGTACAATAACACATAATTTTGTTAAAAGCATATTTCAATGGCACGGCTTCCATGTTAAAAGTGCAAATTTACATTTTTCTAAACAAATTATTGAATTTTAAATTTTCATTTTAGATTGATTACCAATAATAATTTTAGGTTCAATATATTGTGATGCTTAGCACATTTGAATCCACTCAGAAAATCTTTATTCCTTCCATATGTTAGAAACATAAATAACTCTCTTAGACCTGGACAACATATGACTAATATATTGGTATTTTAAGCTTTCTCTCTTGGGCTGGGAGAGCCTTAGAATTTTTTTTTTTAAAATTAAAAATTAAAAATTGAGCCCAGAAGTTAGGGTGGGCATGTACCCATCCTGGGCCTTACTGGGCTCCGCCCATGTCTACAAGAGAACTATGAAACTCAAGGTTTCCCCTTCTCTTCCTTTTGTCCTTGCTTTACCAAACAAGGGGACACAATCCTTTTCCACTATCACTTTCCCTCCCATGTCACTGAATTTAAACATAGGCTAGTGGAAATAGGCATCTGGTTTAAACCCTGAAGAGCCACCATGTTTCTCCTTTCAATATTTTGTTGCCATTAACAATTAAATGAGCCGATCACACAATTAACAGCTTCATGGAGAAGCTTAAGAGGTCATAAAATGGTTAGTGATTTGTGTTATGATTGAAAAAGGAAAAAGTTGAACAAAGTAAAGCATTACAAATTTGTGACCAGATGTTAATACAGTACTTACTGAATTCCACTACCAGATGAACATATACCGTCTTTTGAGCAAGTCTTGCTGCTCCCATTAACGCCATTGCTTGCTATTGCTCCACGATCCACATAATTTAGTAAGTTGATGACACAAAATATAATAAGTAACCTGCCAGAAAAGCAAATTGAATCCCACTAAGAAAATTATTAACAAGTAATTAATTAATACAACAGGTTCCAGATTTGAAGAGCTCGATCATATCACCATTGATTTGATAATGCATGAACTGAATTTCATTGAATTTTCAAATTAAGTGGAAGCCAACCCTTATTATTGCATCCTCCCATAACCTAACGACAATTCACTCAAAATCAAAAACCCTAATCGTCATAATCCTTTCATCACCCAACGCATGAACAGTCAACTTTCCGAAAACCCTACTAAATTATCTTCCCTTTAGATTTTCAAATTGAGTTAGTACGAATAACGTGACCAAAAAATCCAAATTTATTTTCCAACAACATAATTTCTTCTGAAAACAGTAAAGACTTGACTTTTTTCCCTTTTCTGAAACAATCATTTACACACCCAACAAAAACTCAAACTTCCTTAATTCCTTCAACAGATTTTCTTGGACCAATCAAGAAACCCACCTTCGCACCTCGTAAATAAATAAATAAAATACAGATTACACATACAAAAAAGTTACCTTTTAGGAGTAAACCAAGAAGGATTGGGAGCTGGGGGTGGATCTGTAGCCATGTTCTTTTCTATCTATATCGCTGAGATTCCTGTTTCATGCATGATATCGGGTCGTCCAGTGGGCGTTGATAATTTATACGGGTCTCTGGTTGTTCTCCTTCCGTGAGACAAGATACGTAAGGGTCCGTTTTTTTTGGGGGGGGGGGGGGGGGGGAAGGAAGGAAATGAATTTCAGGTAAAATAATTGTATAAAATTTATTTTGTATGGAATTGTTAAATAATGTGCTTGATTAGTATAATTTTTTATTCAAAAATTTTAAAATTTTGGATCTTTTTGTTCACGTTTGACTTTATTTTACATGAAAATTGTTAATTAAAGTAATTATTTTTTTATTTTTATTTTTACAATTGATTATGAAATTTGTTAGCATTGCCAAAAAAAAATGCTCGAAAATTATTTTTTCATCAAAGTTTAGTGTTCGTTTGACTTCGTTAAACTATTTTCCACTATTTTTTTTTATCAAAATTCAGTGTTCGTTTGGCTTCGTTTTACATGAGAATTGTTCATTAAAATAATTTTTTTTTTTTTTTACAATTGATTATGAAATTTGTTACTATTGAAAAAAAAAATGAAGACCAAAATTGAAATTCATTTTTCCACTTGAATTCCCTAAAAAGAAGGAAAAAGGGGTGGGTGGAAAAAATTTTCCATGACAAATTTAACCTATCAAACAACCTTTAATGAGTGGAAAAGGAAAATATTTTCACTTTCTATAGAAAATGCAAACTATCAAACAAACCCCAAGAGTTGTATACATTGAATTTTTGCCATCGTTAAACAGAAAAAAATGAATATTACGTTATTTTTCTTCGAAAAATTATTACATTTCTTTTAATTGAGAAATATTATTGTGGATACAATTAGGAACGGAAGAATTTTAGGGTGTGTTTGAGCCACATTATTTTGAAAAAATGTATTTCGGAATAATAGATTGATAGAAAATGTGTGATTGAAAAAGAAGAAAAAGTCATTGATGTGATGAAAAATATTATTTTATTAAAGAATTTGTGATTGAAAATAAGTAGCTGAATGAGAATTAAAATTTTATGTGTAACAAACAGGGGCCTAATGCATGTTTTGTTCCGGAAGTGAATAAATAATTAGAAGTACTGAATTTTAAAGAATACATAGATAAAAGTTAACAGTAATTCATAAAAATGTACATATAGCGTTACTTTAATTATAATTACTTTCCAAACGTGTAATTCAATTCCATAAGTCGAGTTTTTGTGAAGTGTTGAGAAGCATTGATACACTCGCGGCGCTATGTTTCCCATTAATACCGCAAAGAAGTGACGTTTCTTGCAAGTTGATAACTAAGTCCTGAAAAACAAATTAAATAAATTTTAGTAAAATTTAATAAAAGTTGATAAAATGCATTGTTGAAAATTTGATAAAAATTGTGGAATCCCATAAAATGTATAATTGAAAAATGAGGCCAAATAAATATTGTTTGCTTGAAAAAGTTATCAGTAGTTCTTTTCCAAATCAATAACTGAAGTATTGTTAAGCTGCTAGAAACAAACTCTAATTGAAGTGTTGTTAGCCATTGTTTGGTCATGATTATCCATGGATTTTTAACAATATTTGAAACGTTATGTAGTGCGGCATGTCCTAGCTCAGTCGCCATTGTTGACACAAAAAAGCATCCATTTGGCCACATTATTCCAATAATAATTTTTTGAATAATGTGGTTAAAAAAATGAAATTTTTTTGAATTTATGTGTAATATTATTTTATTAAAAAATGTGTAGTTGATAAGAAGAGATAAAAAATGAATTACAATTTAATGAGGAATAAGAGCCAAAACGGGTAAGGATGGCAACGAGACGGATCGAGTCGGAATCAGGGCAACCTCCCCAGCCCTTGCCCGACCGGGTAATTTCCCATCCCAATACTCATTTAAGGCAAGGTCGGGTGAGGTCTTTGCCCCCATTTAATAACCGTTATTATTATTAGTAGTAGTAATTTAATTTTTGATAATTCATTTTATTGCCAAATTAGACAATATTATATTTATTTTTTTAATTAATTTATTTATTTTTAAAAGTTAAATTATTCAAATATATTCGGTAAACTAAGATTTTTATTATCTGTCATAATCCTTAAATAATTTTAGTTGACATTTTCTATTACAACTAATGAGATTTTGTGTGTTTTCCACAAAGTATTTAATTCTTTAAAAAAAATAAAGATTAAACGGGACAAGGTCTTTGTTAAGCGGGTAACTTCCGCCTCGTTTGGGGCTGGACTCCGCAGACATAGGGTTTGATGGATTTTTTTTCCATCCCTACAAACAGGGGCAAAAATCAACCGTAATGATTTTAATTTGAAATCCCAGAATGCAAAAAATAAGAGGATGTTCTATTTGTATTTTAATTTTGTGTTTTGTGTTTTGAATTCATTTTGAATTTTGTGTTTTGAGTGTCAATTTTGAGATTATTGAAAATATGTTCTTTTTGGTATTTTGAAAAATTATTTTAAAAACACCCAAAACACGTTTTAAGAATTTTGGTTTGATTATAACTGTAAAATTTTAACTTGTTTTCAAAAACGTGTTTTCGAAAATAGGAAAGCGAACACATTTTCACTGTTTTGAAAAATAAAAAATAGAAAACAGTAAAGAAAACATACTCTAAATAGCTTGAGTGGTCATTTCCCATTCCACTAAAATTGTTGGGTAAAGAAGCATTCAACAATTGCAATTGAATTGAGATTCGCAGTACCATATAACATTCCAAATATTGTTAAAAATCATGGGGATAATCGCGACCATATAGGAGCTTAACTTTCTCATGCTCAATATTTTTTCTCCTAGCATGTATACGTTCAAGATCAAATTCGAGTTATAGACAAGAATCATTGAAAATAAATCTAGTCATTTATTCATTAAGAATCTATACCACGTGAATGAAAGTAGATGGCAATTCACATAATGCAAATAAAATATGAGTTATAGACGAAATTCATTGAAAATAAAATTTGAATTTAGTCACTAGACATCAATATCACATAGGAGTGTTAAGTGGGACGAGCTACTCTCCGGTTCATGCCCAAAAACGCTTGCATCTAAGGCGAGCAAAACAACACAAATTTTGGCCCATATGAGTTGACTCGCGTGCGAGCTCATTGGCTCTTTATGGGCTCACCCCACCAAAAGACAAGTTGGTGGAGTGAGCAGGCTAACGCTCAACTCACCCGACAAACGAGCTTGAGTCAATCACGTGGTGAGCTAAGTCAAAGCTCAATGGTGGACGAGCTTATCAGTGTGGCTTAAACCATTTAACCCATATTCGACAACGATTATTTCAAAATTATTTTTTTTACATACTTATTTTCAATCACATATTTATATAATAAAATACTCTACACTTAAATCTAAAAAAATTCTCTACTTTTTAACCACGTATTCTCTAAAAAATATTATTTAAAACTCGATTTTACCCATATAATAATTGTCAAAGAAGTCTTTTTAGTTTTTATTGACAATTAATGTGGATGGCAATTCACATATTGTAGATGAAATTTGAGTTATAATCATTGGATATGAAATTTAGCACTTGATGATACCTTATGACACCCGAACTCGAACATCGAGCCCGACCACTGGCCTCCCCCAGTTGGACCAGATATCTTACGTGTCCACCTCGAGCTCGGTTCTCGAGTCTTGAGGTCGTGCGGACCACGCGCCTAACCCCCCTGCTAATCCCGCTTATTTCCAACTTCCTAGATCAGAACAACTTCCATCCCATCTCCGATATCACAGTCCCAATCCAACACAAATACCTACTACAAATCAAACTATACGAAGTTCAATCCTCCTAGGACTCCCCTCCCCCAACATCTATAAATACGCACCCTAGCTCCGCCATACAGGTACGTTTTCATTATATGCACCATCAGCATCTTAAGGATTCTTTTCTCTAATTCCCTGTCTGACTTAGGCATCGGAGGGGCGACGAGGACACACCTCGACGCCTTTGTTTCAGGTACCGAAGGCCAGGCCACGCGGAGCTCTGTCATTCGGTTCGGGTCGACCCAGGTACCACCCAGGTACGAATTTTGGTAGAATCATTGGCGCCGTCTGTGGGAACCGGTGACTAAAAGCCATGGTTAACACACGTTCAGGACAACTTTCGGCAAGCTCATCCACCCCTAATCAGCCTCCCGCTGCGGACGTTCTGCCCCCACAGGAGGTAACATCAGGAGAACCACCGTATCCGCTCACAACCATCACACCAGCCGCATTCGAGGAACTTCGCCAGCAGGTGGCCACACTAACTCAGTTGCTACAGGAGAGAAGCGCACCCCCGGTACCGTCGCCACAGAGTGACAATATGGCCCATGCTAGGGTCCCGCGCCCCATCAACTACGAGGCCGGAACATCGGGTATGCCCCAGGAACCGGTCGCAATGGATCCAACCGACTTGGCAAAAATTATTCAGGAAGGAATCGCGGCTGGGATGCTGCAAAGGTCAGGGGCGGTGGTTGGATTCGCCCCCAACACCCCATTCACCCCGGAAGTCTTGTCATATCCCCTGCCAGACCGTTTCAAATACCCCAGGGTGAAGGAATATGACGGAACGACGGATCCTATTAACCATCTGAACATATATACCGACGTCATGAACTTGCAGGTCGCACCTGATGCTGTAATGTGTAAAGCTTTCCCTCAGACGCTCACTAATGCCGCGAGGGATTGGTTTTCCACGCTAGAGCCCAACTCCATAGCCTCGTTCTCGGACTTGGCTGACAAGTTCTCCGCTTTCTTTGGCAGTAGCAAGCGCATCAGGAAGACAGCCGCATCACTCATGCAGATGTGTCAAGGACCCAATGAGACTCTTCGCAACTTCATGACAAAGTTCAACAAGGAAAGGCTTTTGATCCCAGATCTACACATTACAGCCGCGGTCTCTGCTCTGACGTATGCAGTTAGATGCGAAGCGTTCAAGATGTCCCTGTCAAAGACTCCCCCGAAGACAATAACCGACCTGCTCACTAGGGCGGAAAAATACATTAACATGGAGGAAACCATGTTCCCAAGGAGAGACACCCAGCCGTTGAAGAGGCCCGACATGAAGAGGCCCCACGAGTCCACCCAACGAACTGATTTACCTCGAGGTCAACCGAGACAAGAAGCCGGCCCCACATCCTTCACCCGATTGAACAACTCGAGGTCGAACATTCTCATGGAGATCAAGGACCTCAGAGAGCTGAAGTGGCCTCCCAAGATACAGTCACCTCCCGAAGCCCGTGACAAGAGTAAATATTGCGACTTCCACAGAGATCATGGCCACACTACGGAGAGATGCTTCGCCCTCAAGAGGGAGATCGAATCACTCATCAAGAGGGGCTTTCTAGGAACGTATGTGGGTCGGGACAAGCGTCCCCAGAACACTTATCACAAGGGAAGGCAGCCCGGCGACAAGAGGGATCAACAACCAACCGCAGGGACAATCAACGTCATTATTGGTGAAACGGCCTCGGGAGGAGACTCAAATAATGGCCGTAAGCAGTACGCCAGGTTGTATCCCCTCGTCTCGAGTGTAGACGTGAGCAATGTGGAGGACATAACTTTCGGAGCAAAGGATCTGGAAGGCGTGTCCTTTCCTCATGACGACGCCCTGGTTATATCGGCAATCATCGCTAATTTTGAGGTAAAAAGGATCTTGGTAGACAATGGTAGTGCAGCCAATGTACTATCACATGAGGCTTTCGAAAAGATGGGCATCTCGACGGGACAGCTCAGGCCGGTGAAGACGCCTCTTCAGGGATTTGGAGGAGGTATTGTTGTCCCGGAGGGGGTTGTAGACTTACCTCTTACCTTGGGGTCGGGAGGGAAGCAGATAACACAGATCACAGCGTTCCAAGTGGTTCGCACACCTGTGGCCTATAACGCCATACTTGGCCGACCACTGCTAAATAGAATCAAAGCAATCGTCTCGACGTACCACCTGGCGGTAAAGTTTCCTACAAACAGAGGGGTCGGGGTGGTTCGGGGAAACCAGACTGTGGCTAGACAGTGTTATGTCGCGAGCGTGAAGGAGATCAAGTTGGACGTCATGCAGGTAGCGGAGATGGAACTCGAGCCCGATCATTGGGGACGGCTCGCGCCGGTGGAGAAAATAGATGAGGTCGAGCTCGAGCCTGGCAGGAAGGTCACAATTGGCCAGGGTCTGGACAGCGTGACTAGGGGTAAACTGATCGATTGCTTGGCCCGCCATGTCGACGTATTTGCATGGAGCGTGGAGGACATGCCAGGGATAGACCCCGCGGTTGTCTCGCATAAACTCAACGTCAACCCGGGCGCCAGACCGGTGAAGCAGAGAAGGAGACAGTTTGCACCAGAAAGAAGGGAAGTCATTCATGAGGAAATTGCGAAACTTGTGAAGGCCAATTTCATACGGGAAGTGCAATACCCGGAGTGGCTCGCCAATGTGGTCCTAGTAAAGAAAGCGAACGGAAAGTGGCGAGTATGCATCGACTTCACCGACCTCAACAAAGCATGCCCCAAGGACAGCTATCCCCTGCCACGAATTGACAATCTTGTGGACAGTACATCGAGTCACAAGTTATACAGCTTCTTGGACGCTTTTTCAGGGTACCATCAGATTCTAATGTCGGAGGATGATCAGGAGAAGACCTCATTCATGGCAGACTCAGCCATTTACTGTTACAGGGTCATGCCATTTGGTTTGAAGAATGCGGGAGCCACATAAAAGTCTTTGCTAACATGATCGGGAAGAACGTTGAAGCCTACGTTGATGATATGGTTGTCAAGAGTAAGCAGGTAGACTGCCACATTGCCGACTTGGAAGAGGTATTCGCAACGCTACGAAGATACAGGATGAAGCTAAACCCCGCTAAGTGCGCCTTTGGGGTGGCGTCCGGTAAGTTCTTGGGGTTCATGATCACCCACAGGGGGATAGAGGCCAACCCCGACAAGATAGAAGCATTGGTTTCGATGGAACCACCCAAATGTAAGAGGGATATCCAGAAGCTTACAGGCCGAGTCGCGGCACTGAACATGTTCGTGTCTCGTGCAGCAGAAAAATGTCTACCATTCTTCAAACTTTTGAGAGGCAACCAGAGCTTTGAATGGAACGAAGAATGCAAGACCGCGTTTCAAGAGCTAAAGGATACATTGGCCACCCCGCCGGTACTCGTGAAGCCCGAGACGGGTGATACGTTGCTACTATACCTAGCGGTCTCCGAAGGTGCAGTGAGTGCGGTTCTGGTAAAAGATTTCGGTAAAGTCCAGCGACCCATATACTACATAAGCAAAGTGCTCCTGGATACAGAGACTCGGTACACATTGGCTGAGCAGCTTGCTCTTGCATTGGTTGTAGCGGCCCGAAAACTTCGCCAGTACTTTCAGTTGCACCCAATTGTTGTCCTCACTAACCAACCTCTAAGGCACATACTCCAGAAGCCAGATGTTTCGGGTAGATTACTTAAGTGGGCGATCGAACTGGGGGAGTTCGACATTGAGTTCAAGCCACGACCAGCGATCAAGGCGCAAGCATTGGCAGATTTCATCGCTGAGCTTACCCCTAGATCTCGGGGGCCACATGATAGAGACCCGATCTTGACCTCAGAAGTTTGGAAAATATACGTTGATGGAGCGTCGAATAGTTCGGGGTCAGGTGCCGGGGTTATCATCACTGACCCAACAGGAGTAACTGAAATTCAATGCGCATTCAGATTCGAATTTGAAGCCACCAACAACGAGGCAGAGTATGAGGCCTGGGTTCAGTCTTGGATGGGCGTGTGGAGTTAGCGTCCAGACCTCGGGGAGTAGGAGAATTGTGTGGTATTCGCGGACTCAGCTAGGGTCGCCAGACGAATGACCTTTGAGAAGAGAAAGCGAAGAGGAGCTATATGTTGAATAACGCATGACTGAACAGAGAAAGTTGCAAGTAGTTGGATGATACAAATATAGCAAGGAGCCGATCAACTAAGGCGGAGTGCCCAGTCGAGACTCATGCTTTGATGGGAAACGATGGGATGCTTGACGCACGGTTGCGCGATTGAGCTGGTGTGAATGGATAAAACCCGCTCGGCGCAAGATCCATGTAAGTTAAACTTGAGTGCCAGAAACCTCTTGGAGTGGACAAAAATAGGAATACCTGAGCAGCGGAACTACCATCAGTCATCGGACATGGCAGAATGATTAAGGACGGGCATGCGTGGTATTGTATAGTGTCAGGAGGGTTATGGTTGATGCCGAAGTCTTACTTTACCATACCTAAGGTGTCTGAAGCCCTCCGAATCTCTTCAAGCCTTGGAAGAGGTTCACGAAGGCGTATGTGGGAATCACCAAGGGGCTCGTGCGCTGGCGTACAAACTCATAAGGTATGGATACTACTGGCCCAACATGAAGAAGGATGCATTAGAATATGTCAGGAGGTGTGACAAGTGCCAGAGGTTTGGCAACGTCATACATGCTCACGCCGAGGAATTGACATCCATCCCGTGCGTCGCGCCCTTCGAACAATGGGGAGTTGATATCCTCGGGCCTTTCCCGTTGGCCAGGGGACAGCTCAAATTCGTCATTGTGGCAGTAGAGTATTTCACCAAGTGGGTAGAAGCCGAGCCACTGGCAACCATATCCGAGCCCAAAGTAAGGTCATTCGTATGGAGGTCTATCATTTGCAGATTCGGGATAGCCAGGGTATTGATATCAGATAATGGGAGACAGTTTGATAATGCGCAGTTCAAAAACTTCTGCAACAATCTCGGGATTGACCACCGACTAACGTCGGTTGCGCATCCTCAAAGCAACGGCCTCGTCGAGGTTACCAACCGTATAATCCTGCACGATCTCCGGACGAGGATTGGAGAGGCAAAGGGCAGCTGGCCAGAGGAACTGCCCGCCATATTATGGACATACATGACCTCTCACAAAACCGCAACCGGCGAAACTCCCTTCATGCTGGCCTTCGGCGTTGAGGCTACTGTTCCAATCGAGGTTGGCCTCCCAACCCGGAGGGTAACTGAAACATTCGCAGGGGAAACAACCGAACATCTCGACCTGCTCGAGGAAGTGAGGGAGCAGGCTTCTATCAGGGTAGCCAGCTATCAGAACAGAACAGCCAAACACTTCAACACTCGGGTAAAAGCAAGGAGATTTAGAGTTGGGGACTTAGTTCTCCGGAGTGCTGCAGCCGCAGGCCACCCCCCGGAGTAGTTAGGACCCGCGTGGGAAGGACCTTATGAAGTGATACGAAGAGTGAGGGCGGGGTCCTACAGCCTAAGAGACGCCTCGGGCAAACCACTCCCGAGGCCATGGAACGCGGACAACTTAAAAATTTACTACAAGTAACTGGATGTGCGACCAGGCTCGCGACCCGAGGCTGTTCCTCCGTTTGCGCTAAGTTTTTGCTAAGGAACGACGACAACTTCAACATTATCACGAATGACTGAGTCGAACGACCAAGTGGCAAGGGGGCCTAGGCTATTTCCGGCACGAGCTAAGTCTTTGACCCTATAAGGTACTTTCAATACGAGTTTAGTTATTTCTGTCTTTTAGTTTTTCTTTTGTGGGCTTGCATGCCATCAGGTAGAAGCATTCAGTTATGGTCGATACACCATGTAAAGCATGCTATTTGAATTCAAGGATGAATATTAAAACAACCTCTTACAACTCAACCCCGAACACGACCTCTAATAAATCGTGTGTTGCCTCTGGCAATGAACTTTTTAACGTCGAGCTCGAGCTCCCCCAAGCCCAAGTAATACGACTCGACCTCCTCACGCAGGACTCGAGCTACTTGGCCATCAAACAGCCCAAGTAATACGACTCGACCTCCTCACGCAGGACTCGAGCTACTTGGCCATCAAACAGCCCAAGTAATACGACTCGACCTCCTCACGCAGGACTCGAGCTACTTGGCCATCAAACAGCCCAAGTAATACGACTCGACCTCCTCACGCAGGACTCGAGCTACTTGGCCATCAAACGGCCCAAGTAATACGACTCGACTCCTCACGCAGGACTCGAGCTACTTGGCCACCAAACGGCCCAAGTAATACGACTCGACCTCCTCACGCAGGACTCGAGCTACTTGGCCACCAAACGGCCCAAGTAATACGACTCGACTCCTCACGCAGGACTCGAGCTACTTGGCCACCAAACGGCCCAAGTAATACGACTCGAGCTCCTCACGCAGGACTCGAGCTACTTGGCCACCAAACGGCCCAAGTAATACGACTCGAGCTCCTCACGCAGGACTCGAGCTACTTGGCCACCAAACGGCCCAAGTAATACGACTCGAGCTCCTCACGCAGGACTCGAGCTACTTGGCCACCAAACGGCCCAAGTAATACGACTCACGCAGGACTCGAGCTACTTGGCCACCAAACAAAACTCGAGCTCCCAGGCTTAACAATAAAAAAAAAAACAGCCAAGTGCCTAGCTCGAGCTGCTCACACAAAACTCGAGCTCCTTGGCTAAAAATTGGCCAAGTACATTGCTCGAACTCAAACGATAGGCTTGAGTTATTCGGGATCAAATCGAACCGAGTACCAGACCGAGCTTGAATGACAGACTCATGACCCATGAATTTATATTCTACATTTGAATAAACCTCGAGCTTACACAACGAACCCCGACACACGCGGAAGTAAGAAAGCAACGCAGCAGTACTGGTTATGCAAAAACATCGACGTTCCATTGATAAAAACCGCAATGCGGGGTCGTACATTACAATTCTTGAAGAATAACAAAAAAAAAACGTCGAGGTCTAGTCAAGATCAGTCGGGTCGACGGGAGTTTCGTCCTCGGGGCTCTGGGCCGCGGAATTCCCTACGTCTCCTTCCCCGTCGTCATCTCCTTCAACCTCCGACGAGGATAGCTCGAGCCCGTCCACATGATCAGCAACCGACTTAAGTCCCTCTGTTAGTGGCTTCAAGTCGTCTGGCAGCTTGGTCCTCAAAAATGCCCGAGCCAATCTCAGGCCATAAAAGTAAGAACCCGAGCCGTACTCACCCAGCAACGCCTTCTGCTCATCGGAGTTCTTGAAGTCCTCGATGGCTTGAGCCCGAGCCGTTGCCAACTGATCCTGGAGCTCTTTCTTCTCAGCCTCGAACTTTTTCCTCGCATGAACGAGTTCGAGCTTGGCATCCTCGGCTTCGTCCTTGACGGCCCCGATGTCGTCTCTGAGTTTCCGCATTTCAATCCGCACCAGGTCTCGCTCAACCTCGAGTTCCCGGATACGCTCTTCCTTCTGACCCATCTGAACCTCGAGCTCCTCCACCTTGCTCGTAGACTCGAGGCTCCTCAGCGATAACCCCCGAGCCATACTCAAGGCCTGCACAGGACCTCGATCTATATCAAACTAAAAAGGGGCTAGTAAAATAGGCACACAGCTCGAGGTCAGAACGCATACCTTCAGAGCAGCAAGCTCCAGAGCCCGAACACCCTCCCCAGGGTCCATTTCCTCTCTAAATCTTGTAACTATCGACGGAATGAGAGGGCACCGAGCATGATCTTCCAAAACCCCTTGGGGAAGGGGTGCATCTTCTTCTAGATCCACAACCTCGGGGGTCCCCCTGACGGAAGAGGGTCGGGGAGAAGGCTGTGGAAGGGGCCCCGGGCTCTTCGATGACTGCCCAGGCCCACTTGCTGCCCCGATCGATGTCGTGACCCGAGCTCTCTTTTTTCCTTTTGACGGAGCAGGAGGCTTCGGGGTCGGGCCTTTTGATTTTTTCATAACATTGCCCAGGAGTGCTGAAGGGTTGAAAGCCATCTCCAAATCTGAAAAGCAAAAAAGACAAGTGATTAACCCGAGCTTAAGCCTTGCCTACAACAAGCATAAATGGTAAGGGATCGGGCTCATACCCTCGAGTCCCCTCACATTGGCTAGGTCGAGGGTATCATCCTCCAGCAAGAAATCGACCTTAGCCGCCAACGGGTCGTGGTTGACTAACCTCAACCTATCCCTCTCCAAGACCTCGAAGTAGGCCTGACCCTCATTGAACCTATTTTTACCCGGGACCGACCACATAGGCCTAAAAGGGTGGTCGGGGTTCGATGGTTTTATAAAGAAGTATCTCTCTTTCCAACCCCGGAGGGAACTCGGGGTATCAGGGGTCCTAAATCCCCCCTTTGCCGACAGGTAAACGAAGCAATTGTACCCCGGCGAAAATTTTAGGTCGTAAACCATTCTCAACAGATCGATCCTAGGCTCAACCCCGAGACACCTACACAAAATAAAAAAATACACTAGCAGCCTCCACCCGTTGGGGGCCAGCTGACCGGGGGTGATGTAGTACGAGGTCAGGAAACTTATGAAGAACGGGTGTAAGGGCCACCTGAGCCCGGCCTTTAAGGCATCCCTAAAAATCGTTATCTCCCCCTCCCGAGCATCCAAAACTGTTTCGTCGGGTTCGGGCGTCCTAATGTCACATGTGGGCATAACCCCGAACTCACGCGCTATCTTTATTATTACGTGCTCTTTGTACATGGTCGCTATCCTAGGGTACGACAGTACAGACTCGACCCCGGGCTCGCAATTTATGGGTACTGCCGTTGGAATGATAGCTGTGTTATCGGGGTCGGGTTCTATATGGGCCGAATTTCTAGACGTCTGGCTACTACTGCTACCACTCGACCCCTCACTACTGCTACTAGACATCATAAATAATTAACTTAAGAGCTCGGACACTTACCTCTCAATGTCGCTCACCAATCACTACACGTCCCCGAACTCGATCTGCTGATGCTTTCAGTGAAAAGTGAAATGTGAAAGTGAAATGTGAGAAAAGGTAAGTATTTATAGGGGTCAAAGGGTAAGTCAAAAGTCGCCTGATCTGGACCGTTGGATCTGCCAAATGTCCTTCATCTAGTGTCAACATCAGCTGCCCCACACGTGGTCTACACGTGGCAGCCCAGCCCATCAGGCTTGGCCCAATCCAATAACCACTCGGTGTATCTAGGCCCCCAGCAGCAGGTCATGCTTAGCTGTGGTCTCGATACACGGGGGCCTATGATGATACCTTATGACACCCGAACTCGAACATCGAGCCCGACCACTGGCCTCCCCCAGTTGGACCAGATATCTTACGTGTCCACCTCGAGCTCGGTTCTCGAGTCTTGAGGTCGTGCGGACCACGCGCCTAACCCCCCTGCTAATCCCGCTTATTTCCAACTTCCTAGATCAGAACAACTTCCATCCCATCTCCGATATCACAGTCCCAATCCAACACAAATACCTACTACAAATCAAACTATACGAAGTTCAATCCTCCTAGGACTCCCCTCCCCCAACATCTATAAATACGCACCCTAGCTCCGCCATAAAGGTACGTTTTCAATATATGCACCATCAGCATCTTAAGGATTCTTTTCTCTAAGTCCCTGTCTGACTTAGGCATCGGAGGGGCGACGAGGACACACCTCGACGCCTTTGTTTCAGGTACCGAAGGCCAGGCCACGCGGAGCTCTGTCATTCGGTTCGGGTCGACCCAGGTACGAATTTTGGTAGCATCAGCACTTATTTGAGCTTTTTGTATAATAGATTTTTTGAATAGAGATTTTTTTAGAATGCATAATTGAATAGTGGAGAAAGTTTGAGGTTTGAAAGAAAAAAAAAAATGAGTTTTGGGAAAATGAGCACATGATTTAGGCGCAGAATATTCTGAAATGTATTCCAAATTGCATCTACAGTGCTAGCTAGGCGGATGATAATCACAGGCATCCATGCACAGAATTATTCTTTGTGAAAAAAACTCCTTTCAACGCCATTGATCCTTCATCAAGGCCTCACCTGAAGAAATCCCTATGGCCGGGCACAGTAGTGTTGGGTTGGGGCATCTAGCAGTCATATTCATGGAGGACGGAAGATTCATTGGAGATATCGAGAATTCGAGGTCTAATGTTCGAGCAGTATCTCAAAGGTATATTCTAGACTTTTCATTTCTTTACCTGATTTCTACTGGTTCTATGTTGGTTCCTAGGTTGTATTTTGATTTGGATTTTGGTATTAATGAAGAAACTTCTCTATTGCATCGAAATAGAACAAGAGAGAGTTAAAATATTAGTCGCTGTTTTGTCTAAACGTGCCCTTACAGCTTATTTATTGACGCAATGACTCGATAGAGCTCTTCAAGCATTTGCCAATAATTTGTTGAAACCCTCAATCAAGTACTCCCCTTTAAACTCAGAGTACATTTTCTGAGTTAATATACTTGTGGAAAATTTATTTTTAAGCAATCTCTTAGAAGTAATTATTGAAAAATTGGCTTCTTCATTCATAGAGAAGTTTCGTGATCTTTATAATTTTTAAGATAATATCAGAAAACTTCAGCAAACACTACCTATGGTTTAGGCTATTCTTGAAGATGCACAGAATCAGCAAGAAATTCAAAAGGTCGTTAAGCAATGGCTATTGAAGCTAGGGCTGTCCGTGATTCGGTTCGGTTCTGCTCGGTTCCAAAGTTTTCGAATATTTAATAAATGGACCCGTCGGGTCCAAATATAATTATGAAACCGTTCGGGTTCGGTTCCTTTCGGTTCCATACCATAATTAAATTTTTTAACATTTACAGCAACGCTACATAAATATAACTAATGACATTTCATTCGTAACTTTTACAAATTAACATAGCTCAATTCAAAAATATATAAATAACTAACTGTCGAATAACATTAATTCAATACATACAAATATCATAAAGTAGATATTAATATTAAAATATCGACGATCCATATCAATTAATTTGCTTCAAGCAGCCTGCCCGCATAAAGAAAATGAAATATAAATTAAAAGTCCCTAAAAAATTGAGGTCAAAGTCTTAAAATTATGAAATGATATGATATGATTTATTTAATTAATTCGTTAATTTATTTAGAAAAAATAAAATAATTTAATTAATTCAATAAAAAAATTATTTAGTTTTGGTTCTTATTCGGTTCTTGGTCTAGACCCGAGACCCAACCCATACCCATCGGTTCTCGATTCGGGTACCTGTTCGGGTATTTAACTTATGAAGAACCGCTTGGTTCGGTTCGAGACTTTTGGACACCCCTAATTGAAGCTCGAGGACATTGCTTATGCATCTAAGGACGCGTGCTGGATGAGATTTCAGATGAAATATTTAAATGTGAACGTCGAAGCAATCGAGGCAAAGTTGTAAGTGGTTTATTTCTGCCGTTTAAGCCTTCTGATCGTCTTTTCGATATTGCTTCCAAGCTTCAGAATAAGCTGAAAGATTTGAATGAGACTGCAAAACAGGGTTTTACCTTTAACTTGCGTGTAGAAAAACGTTCAAGGAGTTTAGTCCGAAGTAAAGAAACATGGTCGTCTGTGGTTGAGTCTAAAATATATGGAAGGGAGGGTGATAAACAAAATCTACTCGATGTTTTGTTACCTAACGACAAAGGCAAAACAATAGAGTGTATGTCAGTCATTTCAATTGTTGGCATTGGAGTGCTTGGCAAAACAACTCTAGCTCAGTTAGTTTACAATGATGAGATTGTAAATCATCATTTTGATTTGAAAATGTGGATCTATGTTTCGGAAAGTTTTGACGTGAAAAGGCTCATGAATCATGATAAGTATCGTGGAACCTGCGACCAAAGGAAGTTTTCTACTCTGTAGTATGGATCTCCTTCAATCTCAACTTCAGGACT
This sequence comes from Fraxinus excelsior, assembly GCA_019097785.1. Classification (NCBI taxonomy): domain Eukaryota; kingdom Viridiplantae; phylum Streptophyta; class Magnoliopsida; order Lamiales; family Oleaceae; genus Fraxinus; species Fraxinus excelsior. The sequence continues at coordinate 6,925,851 of CM032633.1, read as the reverse complement.
CGATACGTAGGAAAAGATTTTTGCTAGTTTTGGATGATGTATGGAATGAAGACAAAGAAGAGTGGAAGAGATTTACCGATTTGCTGAGAAGTGGTGCAGAAGGAAGTAGAGTCCTGGTCACTACACGGAGTATGAAAGTTGCGTCTTTCATGGGCACCACGGTGTACGACCTTAAAGTATTATCTGATGATGCTTGTTGGGTTTTGTTCAGGAAACAAGCTTTTGGCGATGGCCAAGAGGATGAAAATACTAATCTTATGAAAATTGGCAAAGAAATCATCAAGAAGTGTGGAGGTGTCCCTTTGGCAGCAAAAACGTAAAGGGAGCCTATTGCGCTTCAAGAAAGAGGATTATTGGATGTCCATGCAAGATAATGAACTCTGGAATCTCAAAGAATGCCAATGTGCCATCTTACCAGCCTTAAGGCTGAGCTACGTCTATTTGCCACCACATCTGAAGCGCTGTTTTGCATTTTGTTCATTATTCCCTAAAAATCATGAACTCAATAAAGAAAAAATGATCAACATATGGATGGCAGAAGGCTTGATTCTACCAAATGGGGAAAATAGACCGCTAGAAAGCATGGGTGATGAGTATTTCGACGATTTGTTGCATCTGTCTTTCTTCCAAGAAGTTGAGAAATGCAAAAATCACAGTCATGCAGTACACAAAATGCACGACCTTGTACGTGATCTTGCAAGAACTATTGGAGGGAGTGAGTTTGCAATATTTGGACATGGTTCAGCACCAAGGGACCTTGCACGAATTCTTCACTCATCCATCGTTTGTAACTTTGATCCATCTTCTTTTCCAAGAGACTTGTTTGTAGCCAAACATCAGCGAACTCTCCTGTTTTTGTTTCCCGGAGGTAGCTCTGGTGACATTCCTTATTTTCTTATCGTGAAATTCATGTACCTGCGTGTCTTGGATTTAAGTGGATCTGGAATTAAAAGGTTGCACGAATCAGTTAGTGCTTTATTATGTTTAAGATTCCTGGACTTGTCAAGCACTTCAATCCAAACGCTCCCCAATACCATTAGTGACCTCAGTAATTTGCAGACTATGAATCTATCAGGATGCTGTTACCTTGTCGAGTTGCCTTTTGGGATGGCTAATGTAATTAGCCTAGGACACCTGAATATAATGGGTTGTGAAGGATTGACTCAAATGCCTGCTGGAATTGGAAATTTGGTTCACCTTCAAACTTTGCCAATATATATTGTGGAAAAAAGGACATGGGAAAGCATTGGAGGTGAATTGCATATAAAATGCATGGAAAATATCAGAGATGCAAAAGAAGCAAGAGAGGCGAATATGGGAGAAAAGAAACACCTTCAGACATTGAGACTCCAATGGGAAATTAGCAAGAAAAGTAAGGAATTGTCGCCTACTAAAGTGGCTTCTTCTGACAATTCGTCAAGTTCCCTACTCGAGGACAGTAGAAAAGATGTGGAAGATATTCTTGAATGCCTTGAGCCACATGCCAATCTGAAAAATCTCCACATAAAAGGTTATCCAGGTATATTTATCCCATGTTGGGATCTTCCAAATTTAGTAACTATTGAGTTGATTAACTGCAGAAATTGTGTATATTTGCCTAAGCTCGGGCAACTTCCATTCCTCGAAAGAATTTCTCTACAAAGAATGGACAGTATCATAAGCATCAATGAGGGGTTTTATGGTGGGGTCTTCCCAGAACCATTTCCATGTGTTAAATTCTTGACAATCAAGGATTTCCCAAACCTAAAAGATTGGTGCAGCATTGATGGAGGATTAGCGTTTCCTCGCCTGGAAAAGTTAATTTTGGACAAATGTCCCAACCTGACTAATGCTCCTGCCTTTCCTTCTATCCAGCATTTAGAACTGCATTATTGCAATGCAAAGATCATGGAATCCTTGGAGAATATAACCTCACTTTCCAGTCTTGTAGTCGACATGCTCCCCAACTTGAATCATATTCCAGGTTCACTCCTTGGAAATAATAAGCATATGGAGTCTTTGGAAATTCGAGCATGCCAAAATCTTCATTTGCTTACTTCAAGGCTAGAGAATCTGATTTCTCTGAGATCCCTGATTATTAGCTGCTGTGAGAAACTATCAGATTTGCCACCTGGATTGAAAAAGCTTAAAAGACTTGAGCTTCTGGAGATCAACGGCTGTCACTGTCTGATCTTGCTTCCAGACGAAGAAATTGAAGGTTTAAAATCCCTTGAAACCTTTTCCATTGAAAATTGCAGCAATCTGATTTCTCTGTCAGGTGGCTTCCACCATCTCTCTGCCCTCGAGCAGCTGTCTATAATGAGTCGCCCAAAGTCAACTTCATTACCAGATAGTTCCAAGAATCTATCCGCTCTTCGTTGTTTAAACATAATTTCCTGTCCTGAGTTGTCTAATTTTCCATTGAGTCTACAACATGCCACAACTCTACAAAGTCTGGTAATTCATAGCTGTCCTGGTTTGACAACTTTGCCTGAATGGTTTAGAGAACTTTCTTCTCTCAGATCATTGGCAATTTCAAATTGCAGGTATCTGATATCATTACCAGAAGCGATACAGTCCTTCACTGCATTCAGTACATATCAATCCAAGATTGTCCTCACCTTGAACGGCTTTGCAAGAAGATGAAAGGTAGAGAGTGGCAGAAAATAAAGCACGTCCCTCATATGTACATTGGATTGCATAAATTTCGTAGAGGAATTCTTTGTTCCAATGATTGAATCAGAAACTTCTGGCATTGGTTATCTCTAGAGAGGTAACTACCTTTTTTTCCTTTTACTCGTTTGTGATATGATTTCATCAGAACTCATGATTGCTTTGAAATTTGACTGAGTTACACGAGTTTTCGTTAAACCTAATTTTCTTTCCCCTCTTTCTAGCCGTGATGTATAAATCTGAAAACTTATGTAGGCTTTTTATTACTTTACAAGGCATCGGCCGATATTTTTTGCTGATTCTGGGATGATAATGTACAAAAGCTATTGTGAGGGTGTTTCATGAAGTGCTTCTCCTTCCAAAGTTATGATTTTAATTGCATTTTTGCAAAAATTGTGTATAAAATACAAAATATAGTACAGAAATAACCACTTCATGTATAGATATGTAACAAATTATGACAGAAAAATAGTAATACCAGAGAAGCTGAAGAAACAGGAAAGAAAACAGAGGAAAATAGAGATACATGAGATCAGCAAGTTTAATATTTCAACTAAGTTTTATTACTTGATGAAAAAACTTAAAAACAGAGAATGAAAGAAACTGAACGTGCTGGCTGATAATTGCAGTAGCTTACAAGAGCTATCTAGAGTGAGAAATTCTCCCAAAATTTCTTAACTAAACAAACTGAAAATTTAACGTGTTCCTAAACTTATTCACCAAACAAGAGACCAATTTCACTATAACTGACTCCTAAAATTATTGAAAAACAATTGACTCATTCAATATTAGAAATGGCAGCACTAAGTTGCACTAATTTGTAACACTCCCCCTTAGTGCAAACTTACTCTCAATTACACCAAGAGCTATGTGAAATACTTCGAATTTGGCTTTGGCAAGTGTTTTAGTAAAGATATCAGCCATGAGTTCGTATCTTCTACAGCTCAATGTCTTGAGTTAATACCTTCTCTCGAACAAAATGGAAATGAGGTTCAATGTGTTTTGTACGTGCATGAAACACTGGATTTCCAGCAAGCTTTATTGTACTTTCATTATCACAATAAATGGGAACAGAGTAGTTGAAAGTAGAAACCATTTCTTGAATGAGCCTCTTAAGCCAAAGACACTCTTGAGTTGCCATAGTAGCTGCTATATACTTTGCTTCACTGCTTGAAAGAGCTACAATAGTTTGCTTTTTACTACACCATGAAATTCCATCTGAACTTGTAGTGAAACAAAAACCTGTTGTGGAGCGTCTGTCACTCACATCGTCAGCCCAATCTGCATCTACAAAACCACTCAAGGAAAATGACATATGCTGATTGTACATCAATCCATAACTTAGCGTCCCTTTTACATAAAGAAGAATTCTCTTTGTTGTAATTAAATGACCCTCACATGGATTTTCCATAAATTGTGAAATGACTCCAACAGAATATACAATATCAGGTCTTGTGATAGTTAAATAAAATAAACTACCAACAATTTGTCGAAAAGGTGTTGCATTTTCCAATGGCTTTCCTTCATTTTTAGATAATTTCAGGCAATGTTCCATTGAAGTGGTCATTTCTTTGGACTCCCCCATACAAAAACGAGTTAGTAATCTTGTTGTTATCATTTTTGAGAGACATAATAACCATCTGATTTTTCAATTTCCAAGCCAAGAAAACAACTAACTTTACCCAAACTCTTCATTTCAAAACGAGTTGACAAGGCATCTTGAAGAAAGGTTATTTCAACATTGTTATCTCCAGTAATGATCATATCATCCACATAAAGAAGCAACACGATGCACATTGCGGATGTTTTTCTAATAAATAAGCTTGGATCTGCATTAGTAGACTTAAACCCACAAAACTCAAGATATTGAGCAATCTTACCATACCACACATGTGGAGCTTGCTTGAGGCCATACAAAGCATTCTTAAGCCGGCACACGTGACTAGGAAATTCCTTAGAGATAAATCCTTGTGACTGCTCCATAAAGATATCACGATCTAGCTTTCCATATATGAATGCATTCTTCACGTCTAGTTGCCATAATTTACAACCTTTGTAAGCTGCCAATGAAATAATTGTTCGAACAGTCGCCATTCTAGCAACATGGCTGAAAGTCTCCCCATAGTCTAGTCCATATTGTTGAGAGAAACCACGAGCAACAAGACGGGCTTTATACCTATTAATAGTGCCATCAGCTTTCTTCTTCAACTTGTAAACCCATTTACAAGTAACCAAATCAACGTTCTTTGGCTTTGGAACGAGCTCCCAAGTGTCGTTCTTGTACAAAGCTGACATCTCATCCTGCATTGCCTCTTCCCATTTAGAATCACCTTGAGCTTCATTGTAAGACATCGGCTCATTTTCATACGAATCTCTCATCAACAAACATGACAAAACAGAGAAATGATTTAACTGAACTTCATAATTAGCTAGATGATTGGGTTGCTTTCTTTGTCTAGAAGACCTTCGAATTGTAGTCCCAACTGTTCGTCTTGCTGAATATTTTCTCTATATGGAATAATATCGCTCCCCCTTTTACCTATCGTAACATCACTAGAAAAAGGCCCAAGATCAACTGTGCTACTGTCCTTGTTATCAACTTGATGTGATGACACTTCATCAAACACTACATCACGAGAAACAATAACATTCTTTGTGTCTGGATCCATACATCTCCATCCTTTCCTATGAGTATCATAACCAACAAAAATACAACGTCTTGCTCTTGGATCAAGTTTAGTCCAATTATTTTTTAGTATATGGACATAACAAACTAAACAAAAAACTCGAAAATAACTTACATTTGGTTTGTGCTAGTATAATGCTTCAAAAAGGGATGATTATGTCCCTGGCCAAAGAGGTAAACGATTTATAACATTACAGGCAGATTGAATAGATGCTGCCCACAACTCATTTGCAAGGTTCTTTTCATGCAACCATGACAAGCATATAACCATTAGATGTGCCAACTTGCGCTCAGCAACCCCATTTTGTTGTGGGATTTCTGGACAAGTCATTTGACGTCAAATCCCATGCTCCCTGCAATATTCAAGGAATTCATTTGACATGTATCGGTGTGTAAACACTTTATCAGCAGCCCAAATTCTTTCTCCACGTACTCTTTAAATTGAATAAATTGGAGAAAGCTTCACTTTTGTATTCCAAGAAATATACACAAGTGAATCGAGAGAAGTCATCCACAATAACCATCACATAACGAAAACCAGCAAAATTGGGTAATTTTGTTGGCCCCATAAGATCTGAATGAACCAGTTGTAGTGCAATAGAAGATCTATTCTTTGAATTTGGGAAAGGAAGACGATGTGATTTTCCATATTGGCAACTAGCACAGACCACATTAGGATGAAAATGTTTAAAGAGAGGAACTCCATCGACAAGTGTCTTTGTGGATATTTTCTGTAACAACTGATAACCAACATGGCCTAGCCGAGCATGCCAAAGTGCAGCACTTGCATTTTGGCTTGTCTTTTCTACATGTGCATCACTTGTAGACAAAACACATAATGATTCTTTCCTTTGTCCAGTAAGTAAAACATCAACAACAATATGTTTTACATTTGAAAGAATCTGTACATTATTTGGACAAAAAAAAAAACATACCTCCCAGAATCAACTAATTGAGAGACCGAGGCGAGATTCTTTTTTAAACCTGGAACATGATAAACATTTTTTAGAGAAATGCCATCATCATTTGAAATATCAGCATTGATATTGAAAAACCCTTCTTTAGCTACAGGAAGCAATGAATTATCAGTTGTCACAATGACTCTTTCTTCACAATGCGGTTGAACATCAGAAAGTAATGAAACGTTTCCAGTTGCATGATGAGGGCAACCTGAATCAATGATCTAATCATTGTTGTAGTCTATGGAAACATTAGCATCAATATCTATATCAGTCTGCTGCACTTCAGAAGTCATGTTGGCCGGTTGATCGATAGTTTCAATGGATAAACATTGCTCCCATTTGGGCGGTTCAAATTCACTAGATTCACGTGCAACATTTGCTACTGCTTTTGTGAGATCAACACGGCAATTTTGTTTAATGTGACATGATTTCCCGCATCGACTACACACTACATTCACCCGACAATCACGCTTTATATGTCCCAGCTTTCCACCCATGTAACAAGCTCTTGGATTTCCCTTGGATTGTCCTCCAGTTTTGGACTGCTTGCCATCTCTTGAATAGTGCTTAAGAGGAAAAATTAATTTTTTCTTAGTCCTTAGTGTAAAGAACATCCTCAACTTGAGAGAGAGACTTGTTGCTATTGTTGGACATTTGTTTCAGCAGTGCTTCATGATTTGAGAGCAGATTCTCCAACTTAATGATGGTGGGTTGATTTGCCCACCCTTGTATCGAAGAGATAAAGGGCATAAACTATTTTTGCAGTCCACGAATGAGATGACACAAACAAGCATCACTAATAGGTTCCTCCGTATCCAATTCTAAAATATCAGAACACAAGGTTTTAAGTTTCAAAAAATATTCTAAAACTGAGAGGTTACCTTGAGTCATCCCAGCAAGTTCATTCTCCAAAAATTGCAGCCTCATCGTGTTATTTTGAGTGAACAGCCTTTCAAGTGTATCCCACACTTTCTTTGGTGACTCCTCATCACGAACGTGCTCGATGCACTCCTTACTAATCAATGTTCGCAAAGCAAATACAGCTTTGCCACACTTTATCTTCAATTTCCTCTTCAACTCAACATTCTGTGGTATATCTTTTGGAATTATATCGTCCCCAGAAATAAGTTCCCACAAATCGTGTCATTGTAGATGAGCTTCCATGCATAGCTTCCAATAACTATAATTGTTACCAACAAGTTTTCTATAGAGACACTGCTTCCACCGTTCATCTTCTCTAAGTAATAAAATCAAACACTTGATAGGCAACTAAGCTCTGAAACCATGTAACAAATTATTACAGAAAAATGGTAATAGCAGAGAAGCTGAAGAAACAAAAAAAAAACAGAGGAAAATATAGGAACGAGAGATCAACAAGTTTGATATTTCAACTGATTTTTATTACTTGATGAAAAAACTTAAAAACGGAGAATGAAAGAAACTGAACGTACTAGCTGCTAATTGAAGTAGCTTACAAGGGCTATTTATAGCGAAAAATTCTCCCAAAATTTCTCAACTAAACAAACTGAGAATTTAACGTGTTCCTAAACTTATTCACCAAACAAGAGACCAATTCCACTATAACTGACTCCTAAAATTATTGAAAAACAATTAACCCATTCAACATTAGAAATGGCAGCAGTAAGTTGCACTAATTTGTAACATTGATAACACAAATATTTATGGGTTTGAGCTAATAATAGAAATAAAAATCTTTTAGTATTGTTTCGAGATTACTTTTAGCCTTGTTTGACTTGTGTTTATAAATTGTTTGTAAAAACTAGAGTCACTCTTTATTCAAATAAAAATCTTTTTAAGTATCATTTTGAGGTTACTTTTAGCCTTGTTTGACTTATGTTAATAAAAACTCAAGTCACTTTTTATTTACAGATTTGATAGATTTACAATTACTAGTCACGTATCCACTACTTCTATCTATTTATAATTTAAACAGTTTATACCTACTTCCCAAATCTTCAAACCTTTGCGTGCACCACTCTTGATCAATATATCCACAATCAACCGACGAAGTTGATCGAATGCCACTCGATCAACGATAACTTGTGATAAAGCTAAACATATTGCAGAGAAGAAATTGTTGTCAATTTTTATATTTCGCAAGTGTATGGATCTTAACAAGTAATATAGTGGACCAATGAGTTCGAATATCGTTCCCACGAGGACTATTATCTAACAATTGGTTAAATTATTCCTAACAAATAATAAAGTTTGTCATTAATGTCTAAATTATTCTAACTAAACTAAATTAATTTAACGTACACAATTTATCGAATTTGGTTTTTAAAAGTATGAATGTGGATGCGAGGATTTACAATTTTACCTATGGATCCCATTTAATTTGCAAATCAAGATTCATTATTATTGTAATGTTCGGTCGAATTCTTCTAAAGTATTCAATTTACCTATCTCGAGTTTTTCTTAAGTCATTTAATTAATTCAATTTCATATCCCTTTGTGAATCAGTCTTAATTAAACAAAATTTAGTTTTAAGAATTCATCCAATGATTGCAATAATTGGTATAAATACCTCCACACGTTATACTAAATTATTGGATTTTACTGTGGTCTAAATCTAACACCCGGCTCTTGATTTGTATTGAATTCACAAAATCGGTGAATAATTGGCCAAAGAATTCAAAACATTAAATTCATGAATAAACTCAACACGTATGCATTTAAAGAACTAGAATATTAAATAAAAAATATAAATTGTCACACAGAGAATATATTGTATGAATTTAAGTACTTATAATAATGAAATAAAAACAAAAAGTATAGAGTTAACAACGAGGTTTTGAAATCTTGATCATGTAAAGAATTGGATCTTACACCATGGATATTGCACTAAGAATTTTCTTTAATCTCAAAAGTTTTCAAATCCTATTTTTTGCTCTTTTGATCTTGATAATTATGTGTTTTTCTCTCCCCTAAATTGTGTGGAACTACCTCAAAAGTGTCAACAACTTATATTTATACTCATTCGCATGTTTGTGTTGAATATAAGATTTTTATGGGCTTCAAAATGGGTCAAAACGCGCCCTAGATACAACCATGCGGCACCTCGGCGCTATGCGAAGACAGTGTAGTGGTGCCTTAGGAGACAAAAATTGCAATGCACTTTTTTTAATATTTTTATTATAACTTTCTCTCCGGATATCCGATCGAGGCAATTCAATTTGGGTTGTAAAGATAACTCAAAGGGCTACAACTTTATTAGAAATAGTTGTTTTCCAATTCAAACATTTACTAGGTCAAAAATGGGTCTCAATCTCCAACTAAAAATCTGGAACATCTTTTTGCGGTTGAAAATTGATTTATGAAAATATTTTGGTTATATTTAACACCTTTGACTTCTAATTGCATCCATTTGACCCCTACCACTCTCAAATCTTCATCATAAGTTCCAGCACAACTTTTGAGTATTTATATTTTAGTCCTCAAACTTTAGATCTTGTCACTTTTTTCGCCAATTTTTACTTCTTTTTTTCATCAAGTTTCACCTAATAAACGAAATATACAATAAATTATACTATAATTGTTTAAAAGAACTAATAAATATCTATATTTTTAGGTCCAAATAAGTGTATAAAATACACTTATCAAACACCCATAAACGTAAACATTTGTTTATTCTCAAACAAAATCATAACCTAACTTAACAAACACACAAACATGCAAAATATTTTGGTTAGATAACGTGTCATTTTGTCTCAGGATTGAAATCATTGTATTAAATCTATAAACAATTTCAGAGTCGCATTACCAAAATCAATATCTACTTTTACAATGCAAAATTGATGTGTGTGAAAAGAATTAAGTAAAACTCTATAAATTCACAAGTTGTTTCGATTTTCGACCATCGATAATCCAATTTTTACTTTCATCGCTTGTAAGATTCACATACCCCAAACTTTTTTTTTACTCATTTCCCAGTGTGTGAAATAATGTTGAATCTTTATACCAACTCCTCACCCTCTTTGATTTAAATTTATCTCCCTAATTGTAAGTCGATACTTCAACAAATAAGAATTTTTCAAACTTTGATTACTTCAACCTCTAAGACTCAATTAGGCTAACAATTCATTGTCAAATATCTAACTTCGTCAAATAAGCGTTTGAGACTTAATCAAGGCATGTATTATGTAAATACATAATTATTATTTTTATCTTATGAGCAGACTTCTCTCCATTAAACTTTTTAAATGACCATTGTAGTGAGTTTTAGGCCAATGATTATCAAGTCAAATGAAGATAGGGCACCAAGTTTTTGAATTTTGGATACCCTTGCAGATTTAATCACTCGAATTATAAAGGCTACGAAAAAACGTTTCATAATGAAATAGCACGCGCTCTCTCTCTCTCTCTCTCTCTCTCTCTCTCTCTCTCCATGATTAGTGTAAAGACTCTCATTAAACACTCATTTTCAAAAATAGATCCATAACTTAAGATTTTCACATAATTTTCATCATATTGGCATTAGACAATTCACATAAGAATTTACACACATGAAATTCTCATTCATATCCATATTTCCATACAACAGTAAAATCACTCTCAAATTAATTTAAATTTGGTCGAATGATACATATTGTAGTAATTTTTGGGTTTAGCATTTAAGTTCTACTATTTCAACCTATTAAGCATATGGATCAACTCATTACTTTATAATGCTAAAATTAATTCATGTGTGCAAATAGTGTCAAGTTTTACATGGATAAGAATCAATTAATTTAAGATGTAATATATCCACAATTCATAAATTAATACATAACTTCAAATATATTTGTCGGCAAGGCTACCTAACCCACGCAATAAACAAGAAAATCATTTTTAAATTTTTAAATCTTTTTATATACAATAAAGAAATAGAAACACACAGTGACATAAGAATAATAAAACTAAAAACTCAAAATTTTTCCACACCAAACTTAAAGTAGACACCGTCCTCAATGTTTTAAAGTCTAGGATAGCACATATAGAGGTGGGAAAGAAAGGAAGAAAGTACTTCCCAAATTTTCTGTCTGATATTTGAGGTAGCTTGTTGGATCAGTTGATTCTTTTTTTTTTTTTTTCTAAACTACCTCTTGCTTGATATCTATGTACCTTTGAAAAATGAAAGAATATAAATATAAGAGTTAAGAGACACTTTAAAAGCAATAATGTGGCGTATATGATAACCAGAATTTTTTGACATCTCGGAGCTTTGAAAAATGTGCCATATATCTTTTCTACTGTTTTTAATCAAATATATGATTTTCTTCTAATAGGCTTAGTACCAATATGATGATCCTCTTATTGAAACAGAAACATGCCTAAAATTAATGCATCTTAATAGACTATATGCAATGCAAATACATAAAGCATAATAAATAAAAGGGTAAGAAATTCAATTGCCTCCCAATAAACGTTTAATTTAACCTCTTTAGTTAAAATTTTGCACAAGTGCTTCATGACACTTTGAATATGGCTTTTGAGGTCCTGCTTAACTATGTTCCATATTTCACACGTCATCCAAAATAGTACTTGCTCTTTTGAATACAGTGTTATTTGCCTAAATTTTCAAATTCGAACTCAACCAAGAGTACTTCAATTTCCTCATCGACTTTAATCACAAAATCAATGAAGTTGGAGACTTGCATGCTAATCCCATCTTCTTTGAATGCCACTAATTCCTTTGGCTCTTTCGTGATTAATTTATTCGTTTCTACATGTTCTTCTTCTTTAGTTGGTTCCTCGGATTGAATAATGAAGAGAAACCCCATTAGCATGTTATTTGGCTCAAAGTATTAAATTTATGAATAAAATAAACACATGCATTTAAAGAACCATAATCTTAAATAAAAGAAATAAAGGGTCACACATAGATTATATTGTATGAATTTAGGTATTCATAATACTGGAAAAAAAAAGTATAGCGTTTACAACCGGGTTTTGAAATCTTGATCATGGAAAGAATTGGGTCTTGCACCAAAAACCGTCTTCAACCTCAAAAGTTTTTGAAGAGAGAATCGAATATTTCTTTCTTATTAATTTACAATCCAACTCTCCTACTTATAGTACAAGGAAGGAAAAAATAAAAGGAAAGAACTAATAAAGGAATAATTCTACAATCTAAGAGATTACAATATTTACACATATGGAAAGATAAATCAACTTCAATCAATCATAATCTTGGTCCCAATATCTCGGAATTTCAACACTCCCCCTCAAGTTGGATCATAGATATTGATCATGTCCAACTTGAAGATGAAATCATCAAATCTCTGTCTCGGTAGTCCTTTGGTGAAGACATCTGCAGTTTGTGCTTGTATGGGAATATATGTCATGCAGATAGTCCATTTCTCAACATTCTCTTTAATAAAGTGTCTGTCCACCTCCACGTGTTTAGTTCGGTCATGCTAAACAGGATTGAGAGAAATGCTAATTGATGCTTTATTATCACAATAAAGTTTGAGTAGTAACTTGATTGTGACGTGTAATTCTTCCAGAAGTTTCTTCAACCACAGCCCTTCACATATTCCTTGTGCAACTGCTCTGAACTCAGCTTCAGCACTACTCCTGGCCACTACGTTCTGTTTCTTGCTTCTCCAAGTTACTGGGTTTCCCCATACAAAGGTGCAGTAACCTGTGGTAGACCTCCTATCTTTTATCGATCCTGCCCAATCTGCGTCTGTGAAAATTTCAATCTCTTTTCTTTCATTCTTTTTGAAGAATAACCCCTTTCCAAGTGATCCCTTGAGATATCCGAGTATCTTATAGACAACTTCTAGGTGACTTTCTTGTGGAGAATGCATATGCTGACTTGCTAGACTAACTGCAAATGCTATGTCAGGTCTAGTATGCGACAGGTAGATCAATTTCCCAACAAGTCTTTGATATCCATCAATTTCCACAGGGTTGCCTTCATCTTCAGTTTTCTTTCCCACATCAACAATAGTATCACTTGGTTTGCATCCTAGCATTCCGGTCTCGGTGAGAAGATCAAGGATGTATTTTCGTTGTGATATACTGATGCCTCGTTTCGATCTAGCGATTTCCATTCCTAAGAAGTATCGCATTAATCCCAGATCCTTTACTTCAAATTCAGTGGCAAGGCTCTTCTTCAATCTTTCCATCTCTACCATATTGTCTCCTGTTAGAATGATGTCATCAACATATACAATTAGGATTGTTTTAGTGACATCCTCAAATAGTCGAAAAAACATAGTGTGATCTGATTGTCCCTGACGATACCTTTGGTTTTTCAACACTTTAGCAAATCTGTCAAACCATGCTCTCGGTGACTGCTTGAGCCCATATAGTGATTTTTTTTATTTTGCATGCCCTTTTTTCTTCATTTATCTTGCAGAATCCTGGTGGTAATGTCATGAATACTTCTTCCTCCAACTCCCCATTTAAGAATGCATTTTTAATATCCAGTTGTTGAAGTTGCCAATCCAAGTTTGCTGCTAGTGATATAAGAACTCGAACAGTATTTAACTTTGCTACTGGGGCAAATGTTTCTGTATAATCGATGTCATATGTTTGTGTGTAACCTTTTGCAATCAGTCGAGCTTTATACCGTTTTATTGTCCCATCAGCATTGTACTTCAGATTGAAGACCCATTTACATCCAACCGGTTTCTTCCCTTTTGGTAGGTCCATCACTACCCAAGTTTCATTTTTTTCCAACGCTCTCATTTCTTCCAGTACTGCTTCTCTCCAATGTGGAATTTCCAGGGCTTCTTGAACAGTTCTTGGAATGGTTGTACTGTCTAGGTGAGTGGTAAATGCACGATAACTTGTGGATAAAGTATTGTAGGACATGAATTTAGAAATAGGGTGTAGAGTACATGACCATGTTTGTTTTCTGAGTGCAATGGGTAGGTCATGGTAAGATATTTCTACTGATTTGTGGGGTTCTGGAGCTACCATCGGTTCTGATTCTCTTGGTGCTTCGGAAGCGAGGTTCTCTTTGTACTTTGATTTCGGCTTTCTTGAGTAAACTAGTATCTCCTTATTATGTTGTTTTTCTGCATCTCTCTCTGGATTCGAGTTTCCTTCTGTCAATAGCATATTAGGATTGGATGATAGAGTAGGTGGGGTAGGTTCAGAAGAGGAGAGACTGAGATCGAAGAACCGATCTTCATACAATGTCTCCCCCTGAAGAGAGGTGGTTCCAAAGTACGGGATGTTTTCGAAGAACGTAACATCAAGGCTGACATAGACCTTCTTTTGTGGAAGGGTCATAGCATTTGTAGCCCTTTTGTGTAGGGGAGTATCCGAGCAGAACACACTTAATGGCTCGGGGTTCAAGCTTACTCCTGTGGTAAGAGTGAACGTGAAGGAATGAGGTGCATCCAAACACGCGTAGACTGAGATCAGAAGTGAGACGAGAAGTCGGGAAACATTTTTGAAATTGGTGAAGAGGTGTTTCGACATTTAGAACACGGCTAGGCATTCGGTTGATTAGATAGGTGGATGTAAGAATAGCGTCTCCCCAGAACAATTTAGGCATTTTTGCGGTAAACATTAGAGTACGGGCAACCTCTAGGAGATGTCGATTTTTGCGTTCAGCAACCCCATTTTGTTGGGGTGTGTCAACGCAGGAACTTTGATGAATTATCCCATGTGTTCGGAGAAAGTCTCCTAGGATGTGATTGAAGTATTCGGTGCCATTATCTGTGCGTAAAATTTGAATTTGTGTTTGGAATTGTGTTTGAATCATCGAATGGAAGTTGATAAACATGGTACGGACATCATATTTGTCTTTTAGTAGATAGACCCAACAGATTCGAGTGTGATCATCTATAAATGTAACAAATCACTTTGAATGGGTACGGTTTGGGACTCGTGAGGGGCCCCATACGTCACTGTGAATCATGGTGAATGGCTTTGATGGTTTATATGTAGATTTGTGAAAAGATGTACGTTGATGTTTCGCAAGTTCAAAGACTTCACATTGAAATTTAACTAAATTTTTATTCAAGAAAATGGAGGGAAATACACGTTTCATGTATTGAATGTTCGGGTGTCCCATACGAAAATGTCATAACATAATGTCACTATCTCTAAGGGCAGACGCAGAATCACAGATTTTAACTTCATACTGTGTACTCACATCAGTTTTATCAAAGTAGTAGAGTCCTTCACTTTCCTCAGCACTGCCAATCGTCTTCCCCGATGATAGGTCCTGAAAGATACAATGAGATCAAAAAAATTTAGCAAAACAATTGGAATTTTTCGTCAACTTGCTGATAGATAGTAAGTTGCATGATAAATTTGGGACATGAAGAACGGATTTTAAAGTTATAGAGTCGGAAAGTTTAATACTCCCTTTTCCAGCTACAGACGACAGGGAAGCATCAGCAATTTTAACTTTGAGATTACCGGCACATGGAGAGTATGAGCAAAATAGATCATGGGAGCCCGTCATGTGATCAAAAGCTCCAGAGTCAATGATCCAGGGTGTACTAAACTGTGTGGTGGATTTTAAAGCTTTTAAGAAATTACCTCGATGAGCAAGTGAACTGGATGGATTATTTGTGGAGGTTTGACTCGGTGGTTGAAAGTTGGATAACAATTTGTAAAGCTGTTCCATCTGTTCAGGATTGAAGGCACCACTTGACTCTTTGGATTTTTCGCCTTGATAGTCAACCGAAGCCTGATATGCCCGATTTCTGTTTTATCTTGGTTTCCAATTTTCAGGTTTTCCATGCAACTCCCAACATGTGTCTTCTTTATGCCCCGGTTTACGACAATGTTCACACCAGGGTCGTCCCTTTTGTGATTTTGGGTCAAGCCCATTTGCTGCTCCTCTTGAATACAGGCCCATCATATTCGGCCCACTTATTGATTTTTTCCCTAATTCATTTGAAAATTGCACTCCACCCTTTTTAAATCCAAGCCCAGCATTTAAGGGCCCAAAATCAGAAGACCCATGCCATTTGGGGCCAAAGTCGGAAGACCCAGGCCCAAAAACAGAAGGCCCATTCCATTTCTGTCCAAAATCGGAGGACCCAGGCCATTTCATCGTTAGGGCAGATCGTTCGTTCCCAGGCAACGCTCCACCGCCGACGTCCATCATGATTTTCCGCCGATTTTCTTCGCGTCGAACCTCTGCAAAGACTTCCCTTGTCGATGGTAAGGGTTTTCTACCCAAAATCCGGCCCCTTACATCGTCTAAATCACAGTGCAGCCCTGCCAAGAACTCAAACACCCGCTTGTTTTTTAGCTTTTTCTTGAATCGTGCGATGTCTCCCGCGCACTCCCACTCTTCTTCAGAGTTCAAATCAAGTTCTTGCCACAAAGTTGTCATCTCCAAATAATACTCTGTGACATCTCGTTCACCTTGTCGAGTTTGCCAAAGCTTGGTTTTGATTTCAAAAATCTGAGACGAATTCTCTAAATCCGAGTAGGTTTCCTTCACTACATCCCACACATCCTTTGCCGTCGGTAGAAAGAGGTATGTCTTTCCAATGGATGGTTTCATCGAGTTTACTAGCCAAGCAGTCACCATGGAGTTCTCTGACTTCCATTTTTAAAGAGAGGCAGTGTTGGTTGAGGCTGGCTTCGTTGTCTCACCTGTGAGGTAACCCAGTTTTCCTTTTCCATCAATTATCAGTTTGATTGACTGAGCCCATTCACAAAAAATTTTCCCGTTCAATTTTTCGACTGTTAGTTGGAATGATGAATTTTCCCCAGTACCAACGGCAGAGACACTTTCAGTTTCGCCATTGAGAGGGTCAGAAATTGTGGATTCTGACATGATTAAATTAAGAGCTCACGGCTCTGATACCATGAAGACAGAATTGAATATTTCTTTCTTATTAATTTACAATCCAACTCTCCTACTTATAGTACAATGAAGGAAAAAATAAAAGGAAAGAACTAATAAAGGAATAATTCTACAATCTAAGAGATTACAATATTTACACCTATGGAAAGATAAATCAACTTCAATCAATCATAATCCTGGTCCTAATATCTCGGGATTTCAACAGTTTTCAAACCCTAATTTTTGCTCTTTGATCTTGATGATTATGTGTTTTTCTATCCCACAAATTGTGTAGAACTACCCCAAAAGTGTCAACAACTTGTATTTATATTCATCCCCACATTTGTGTCGAATATAGGGTTTCTATGGGTTTCTAAACGAGTCAAAACACGCCCTATATACATCCAGGATAGCGTAGTGGTGCCTTTAGGAAGAAAATCCGCATTGCGCTTCCTTTAATATTTTTATCATAACTCTATTCCGATATTCGATTAAGACGATTCAAATTGAGTTCTAAAGATAGCTACAACTTTATTAGAAATAACTATTTTCCAATTCGAACGTTTACTAAGCCAAAAAAAAGGGTTTCAATCTCCGTCAGAAAACTTGGAACATCCTTGTGCGGTTGAAATTGATTTGTGAAAATATTTTGGTCATATTTCACTTCTTTTGACTTTTAATTACATCCATTTGACCCTTAGCATTCTCGATCTTCATAGTGAGTTTCAACACAACTACATTTTAGTTCCCCAACTTTGAATATTGCCCCTTTTTCGCCAATTTTCACTTCTTTCAATTCCACTTCATCTCATCGAGTATTACTTAATAAACGAAATATACAATACATTATACTATAATTGTTTAAAAGAACTATTAAATATCTATATTTTTAGGTCCAAATAAGAAATTAACAATTTTATTGATTTTATACCCAAAATAGGACGAATATAATAACATTTGCTTGCACAAATCAATCAGCATTTGAGAATACATTTATATACAGTAGAGTGAGGTTCCAAAAAACAAAACAAAAACTAGTATAAAATCCTTGAATTTCTGCCTCCAACTCTGTACCTTCATATGCAAGTGTTTCTAAACTGCAAAACTCAATACCTCCAAATGCAAAACAGCACTTCCACACCAATAACATGGGTCCAGAATTAGACCCGAATAAAAAACTAAAGATTTTCCCACTGTAATATCCAATAAGGTTTAATATGGTGTACCAAACGTGCACATAAGGTTCCTCATTTGTGACTCTTATTTATCGTATATTTTCCATCTATATTGTCAAGGCCCTCCATTATGATTTTCAGAATCAATCTCACAGTATAAAACACCTCTACCTTCTACATCCTCCAACTGATGGAGCTCGCTATCATGAGATGACTCACCAACTCCCGTCTGTGACTTCGACGTGCAGCTTTCAGTTGTTATATCTACCTTTCGGGATTCATCTTTGACAGAGGCTGACTTTACGAGTGTACGAGCCTCAACTAAGTCTGCAACTCTCATCTTCAAAGACGCATAGTTTCATTAAATGTCAAAATTTTGTCAGGCTAAGATGATTATTTTGACATACACAACAAAAAAGACAAAACGAGGTGAATATGTAGAAGATAATTAAAAGCCAAAGAAATGTCTTGAGATCATTAGTAGCCACTCCCTATGCTATCATTTAAAGGCCGAAGGATCCCAACCCTCGTAATATAAATGTAACCTATTTCTGTGCATTTATACCTGCAATGGCTTCATCACAGTCGACTCTTGATCATCAGTTTTCCCGAGTGCTTCTTCAGCTTGTAACTCCATCGAATCGCGTAATAGCTGACTCAGAAACGTGACATCATCAGACATAACACCGAGCCCTTTCAAAAGTTTGGAGCCTAGCTGTAAGCTTGTCTGCAAAATAAAACATAATGAGAATCTCTGCTAAAATGAATTCTTTACCTAGGATCAATTCAATGTACCTCTGTGTTTTCAAGAATGGCATCTGTTGCACCTGCTTTCTTCAGATCTAACAAATGCATAATGTCCTGAGCACGGGCATATATAGGGACCTGCAGAGTAGAGTTTTCATCCATGCATTAGCATTGTAAAGAAGCTAATACAAATTTCATTTCTTTGGACAAGAAAATGAATTGAATGTTCATACTTTGCCATGTTTGGTAAGAGCATGACAATCTCAACTAAAGGAAAACGAGTTATGGAGCTTAACAAATTTCTTTGAGAATAAAAGTTTAATTTGCACCTCAAGGTAGGAAACTAATATTGATGTTTCACACTTCTAGGAAATGTAGAAGAGGCTTTTAGTTACAAATATCTGCCAAAATGTACATGGTGTGCCTGAACACCTACTAATATAATTTTCTTATTTTCTTCTTTTCCATTTCATAGCAAGCATTCTACATACATGGAGATTGAACTTATAATTTTCCGTTTCTTTGATCATTTTCTGAATAAGGATGCATGTGTTTTGTGTGTGTGTGTTGAGAGAGTGGAAGCGAAAAGAGTACCCCAGGGTAGGCAAGCCGAATCCGCTGAACAGCTTCAATTGTCCTCCTTTTTCCGGTACACATGACCATTACAGCTTTAGGAGAACTAATGCCAGCAGACTGCAAAACTGCTGGACGGGAGCCATCGCCATAAAGAACAGGGAAACCAAGTTTTCTAGATGCCTGTTATGGTGATGACAGAATAACATTTATGCAATCCATAAGAGAAACCCTTACTTTTGAGCACAGGCCAGAAAGAATCACATTAGGCTATATTTTCCTTTTTTATCAATGCTATGCTAAGTAGAAAGTTCGTGAAACTGCCAAGGAAAGAGTATGGCATGATTTGGCACAGTAGCAAAAATAGATGCCAACTCATGAGCAATTAGGTGAATAAAACTATATCCAATCAACGGCTAAAGATGATCCATACAGGAAGTAGCATAAAAGTTTTGATCCCTTCTCTAGAAAAATAAGAGTTCTGTTTTCCACTTTATTAGATGCTTGTTTGGCAGTGCTTTTAATTGCTTATAAACTCTTAAGTCTTGCGGAATGTGTGGATAATAAGTGGGTAGCAAGTTGTGGATTTTACGAAATGTTTAGATAAAAAGTATGTTTAACCAACTTAAAAAAGTAAAGGTAAGCTTTGCCAAACATGCTGTAGGACTTTAGCAGCACTTGCCTTCACAACAGAAGTGTCAAGATCAAAAGCAACATAAGGCCATCCCCCAGCATCACCATCTAGCAACTTATAAACTGAGTCTTAAGGAACGTGTGGATAATAAGTGGGTAGCAAGTTTTGGGTCCTAAGAAATGTCTAGATAAAAAGTATGTTTGACCAACTTAAAAAAGTGAAGCTAAGCTCTGCCAAACATGCTTTAGGACTTTAGCAGCACTTGCCTTCACAACAGAAGTGTCAAGATCAAAAGCAACATAAGGCCATCCCCCAGCATCACCATCTAGCAACGGAGTGGACAAGAAATTGGCAAGAACCTTGTACAGGAGCAAGATTAAATTAATCAAACTGATAACATTGATTCAGCTAAAAACACGGCTGATAGAGTAGATTACCTGACCCTTTTGCCCAAACCCAACAATAACAACTGGCTCACTGGCATCAAAGTTTACTGTGTCAACAGTTTTCTGTATCAACAGATTTTTCAGTCAAGAACTCGAAAGGAAAGAGATTTTACAATATCTGGTAAATAGAGAAAAAAAATTGTACAGTAATCAGAAAATTCCAACTGTCTGTCTCAAATTACTTCCTGTCAATACAATTTCTGAGGTAGAGAAGGATGAGAGCAGCCTCAGAACTGTGATACAAACTTTTCTCCAAGTTTCCTTACAAAGGATCATATAAAGAGAGACAGACCTACATTTCATCCTCACTAAGTGGTTTGGATCAAGATTTCATATGAGGATGATTGAGCCGCAACTTTCTAATTGTAGGTAAATTTTCATGGTACAATAACTAAACCACCTATATAGAGCGATAATGAGAAGTTCTAATGTCATCTTGTTATATATGGCTTGCATCCAGGGCCGGTCCTGCATAGAGGCGAACGAGGCCGGCGCCTCGGGCCCAAAAGTGGAGGGGGCCTCATTTTTGGGCCCTCCCCCTTTTTTTTTTTTTTTTCCATTTTATTAGGCCCAGCCTAAAATCGGTTGGCCTCCCTTTTTCAACAGATTATTAGGGATCAGTCCAATACAGAAGGCCTCACTCAATTTTGGCCCAATAAATATGTTTTTTAATTTTTAATTTTAACCTAACTCCATCACTTCCGTCTGAGAAGTCAGAGCCGCGTCCGCCGTCCGGCATCCTCTCCAATTTCCAACCGTTCTTCATGCCACCTTCGACGATCGGCATCCTCCAAGTTCCAGATTCCAGTGTGAATGTATGAATATGATTCAAAGATTGAAAGAAAGGGATATTTGATTCAATACCCCAAATTCATCCCCATTTTGGTCAAAGTTGCCCCCCTTTTATATTGGACAATTTACATATAACCATTAACATGTATATATGTTTAATAGTTGTTTAATGTTTTGATCTTTTCTTGAGTTATAAGATTTCTTGCAGAGTTTGCAAATATAAATAAAAATAGGGGGTTGGTGAAACTGTGAAGGTAATAATGGTTTTTATTTTTATTTTATGAGAATTGGTAATGATTTAATCACAAGTAAGCGTCTTAATTAATTTAACCATATGATTTTGCTAAGAAAGTTGATTTTTGAATAATTTGCTGAGAAAATGTGAGAGCACTCAATAGCCAATTCTTTATCACTTTCATTTCTGCCTTGATAAATTATTGAATAATGAAAGTCATTGGAGTGTGGACTGTGGAGTTCATATGAGATTGTATTTCATATAACTAATGCACAAGTAGTCTGATTTTCTATTTTGGATTAGGGAAGAGCTTGGATTAATGGGGCTTCAAAAAGCAGATCTTCGATTTGGAAAGTTGGAGATAAGCATCCGGTCTCATTCTTGCCCTAACTTGATATTGAATATGTTGAAAATGTTCGAAGCCTTGTCGGTTTATATAATTGTGGCATAGTCGGCTTCTATGAATATTCATTGTAATCTATATGATCAATTGCATAGGCACATATAGTCACTGTATTGAATAGTATTTAACTGATTGTTTGAACTCTTGTCGGTTATGTTACTTTATAATATAAATCTTTTGTTCTTATATTTATTTTTTGTTCTATTGTTCAGTGTTAAGTTAGCAATACGTTGCATTTAAGTTGTTTTGGGGGGCCCAATTTGGGAGTTCGCCTCAGGCCCCGAAAATCACAGGACCGGCCCTGCTTGCATCCCCTTTGACACTAATGTTAACAATAAAAAGTCCACAAACAACTCAGAAGCACTTAACGCCCTCTCTATTGAACTGTAGCTCTCTTATAAACTATTGTATAATGAGAACTCAAAACAGTTGCAGTGACTTACATTTTCATCTTCAAACTTCTCACCAATATAATCAGCTGCCTTCCGTCCAATATCATTGAGTAGGGGTGTAAGTGCCATGGACATAACAACCACAATTATTAGAAGCTTATTCAGTTCAAGTGGCAGCACCCCAAGCCTATAATAATGGCAAAAGTTAATTGTAACAGAAAAAGAAGATTATATTCAAGCAATGTAAATCACAGCTCACCTGTTTGCTAAAGAAAAAACTACAAATCCAAATTCGCCTCCTTGGGAAAGAAGAAAACCTATCCTTACACTCTCTTGGAGAGTTAATCCAACTCGGGGACCTATTGCTGTTATAATGAGTGTCTTGATAGCAATCAAACCACCCAACAGCGCAAATACATTTGGCCACTCTCGCAAAAGAAGCTGCATATAAAAGATTGCACTTGTAAAGAAAAATAAATTTCCAAAACTTGAACACTGTCCAAAATATAAACAATGTAAGAAACATTCACTAAGAAACCAATGACGAAGTCAAAAAGTTTAAGCAATTTGCAACAAGTGGTAAAATAAGGTGTAAATGGTTAGTTACCACATGTTATGCACCTATATCAGAGTATATTAATACCTCAGTGTGTGTTGAAATAATATATAATGCATGATGTCAGAGTACATTAATACCTGAGTGTCAATAGAAGACCCAGTTGTCACGAAAAATAACCCAAGAAGTAATCCCCTGAATGGCCTTATATCAGCTTCAATCTGTGTACGGAAGTTTGTTTCTGCAAGAAGAGCCCCGGCTAGAAAAGCTCCTAGCTGCAAATCCACAAAATAAAATAAAAAATATATTAACTCAATGGCTTCGATCTGCCTTTTTCCATGTATATTCAAGGAAAGTATATCAACCGTGTCACTGAAGCCCAACTTCTGCGTTAAAAGTGATGTCCCTGCTACTGTCAGTAAGCAGAGGGCAACAAAAGCTTCTGAACTTCTCGTGTCTGCAACAACCTGGAGTCAACAAATATAATTTAGCTTCTACATCACAAAATTTAAACTTCATCTGAAATAAATGTTTTTGTGCACACCTCAAATACTCGCCTCAAAAGGTATTTTCCTCCAAGAGAAAGCAATCCCAGTCCACCTAAAGCTTTTAAACTTTCTTTGGCAAGCATTGGCCAAATACTTTCTTCCACCAAATTCTGCAGACGATAGATTTCAAAGCTTTAAATTATCTATTCAGTTGAAATTGGTGCGGTCGTGTTATGCAAGAGAAACTAAAACCAGCAAATATTATCACAAACTAAGAATGCAACATAGTTGAAACATGTCGAGCATGCACTGATGTCAGCATAGCTTGCTGAAAAATGCACGAACCCATTTGCATTCTATTAATAAGGTTGAAAGTTCATTGCTGACCATGTATATCTGACACTATACGAGATGACTATGCAATAATACTGAACATCCTTGCCACTATACGAGATGACTATGCAATAATACTGAACATTCTTGCCATATCATTCGGATGATACTAGATGCCCAAATTTTGGCCATTAATATCTCAGGTAGTTTGGAACATTGACTACAGTTTTGTGCATACTTGAGAGTTGAGATGTCAACCAGAAGAAGGCAAATGCAATGATGTTTAACTGATAAACAGATTTTTCTACTTCAAATAAGATACTGATGGCTCCTACCCTTTCACCTCAACTCTGAGAAAGAAAATCATTCTCCTAATATAAAAGAAAATGAACTAAGCATAAGTTTTCAAGAAGCTCTTTTCATGATTATACCTCATCAACACTCAACATACCTGGCTCTCCAACACTGGTAGTATGACAAGGAGAGGGACAACTGCTATGTCCTGCAAAAATCAAGCGGTAGGGACCCAAAAGGTTATTGACTTGATACTATTTTTATGCATTGTGCATGACCAGACCTAGCCAATTCAGGAAAACAAACGGGAATAGAAACAGATTGGGAGAAATTCCAGTTCGAAGTGTAGAAGTGTAAAAGAGTATATGGAACCTGCAATAGAAGTATCCCTAGGGTTGCTGAACCAAATCTAGTGGGAAGTTCTCTCTTTTCTGCGAGAAGCTATAAATTAATGTAAGAATAATGACAGTAGCTTAAAGAAGTTGCAACAAACAAAAGAATAATGCCACCTGCTCCTTTTGAAGCAATGGACCTATCTACTACCATGTCATATAATTCGATGCAAATTCAATCAACTGGAGCACAAGAAAAAGATCAAGTTGAGAAGATTTCCTGCATTCTAGGGACTTCCTTCATCTACCCCGTCCAAAAAAAAAAAAAAATACCCAAGTGGGAAGCTTCAGAATTAGGAAAGGGTGCATAGTTTGGCAATTGATTACACAAATCAATCAGTCGAAGGGCATGATGTCCATGGAAAATATGCCCTCATTTCCCTCTCAATAGTCACCATGGGGCTGTGCCAGTGCAGCTTTCATTGTGCAATTTGACTGATGTGACTTTCATCCTAAAATGCAGTATATCTTCTCAAGAAATGTTGAATACATTCATTATGACATTGACATCTAATACTGTCTGACAAGTTTAAAATTACTATCTTAGAAGAAATAGAAAAACGAAAAGAAGATATGGCCTGCTGCAAAATAATATAAGGTGACGATTAGATTACCCTTCTACTAGTAGATTTCGATTGCAACCAAGGAACAGTTATGAAGTTGTTTAATAAAATCTAAATACCTGAAGAACAAAAGCTGAAGAAGACAATGAAAGAGCAGCTCCAATTACTACAGCCTCGTCAATGCTTCTTATATTGACCTACAATTTTTTAATGCATCTTACAGATAAAACAGAAAGATGATTGCACAACACAAAGTACCATGTGCACAAAATGAATGAATTTTAACATTAAACAGCCATGACACCAATGCATAAAATTGTAATTCTTGACTGCAGCCAGATTTGGAAAATCAAAATATGCATTATATATTATAGCAGATCAAATATGTAATCATAAAAGACTAGCATACCAAAGAAAGCCCATAGAGAAAACTAGAGCAAAAGTGAACTAGCATAAGTGATGTTTTAGTTTGTCTACGGATCGTGCAAGTTGATGCTACCAATTTCAGAGTTCCCTTCCGAGCTTTCATCTTATATGCGATTTTTCGTCAATGACTTGTATTATCATTAAGAATTGTGAGAACTGCCATGTTTCACTTGCAGAAGACGAACTTTCTAACACAAAAATGTGTAAAAAAAAAAACAAAAATCAAAAAATCTAGGATTCCAAATAACAGCTAATTTCAGATTTCCATGAGTGACAAAGATAATAAAGCGCCGATTCTTTCACTTCCCACCAACCAACATAAGAAAATAATGAAACATGTTAATCATCTTCTCTAGCAGTAAAAGGATTTAAAAATGAAAACCACCAAATGTTGAGATTTTGTTGCGTTGAAATGTCTTAAAATAATAATAATTTTGATCGCTATTCTGTATTTATCTAATCCAGTCCTTCAAAGCAGCACTCCTGGTCACTTGGATTAAGAGTTTACAGAAAATTTGTTCAAAGAAATTGTCCATTTGCTTGAATATTCAAGCAAAATAATGCAGTACTGAACAAGATTGATCGTGCACTTTTGAAAATAAGGCCAAGACAATTTGCTTATGGGGCTTGTGTTCTAAAAGTCGTGATATTCGAGGTAAATGTTAAAATTTGCAGAGGGAATATATGGTTTTTTACGACATGGAATAGATTCGATAAGATTGAAAAATCTGTCCAAAAAAAAATCCATTCAAAATTTCAATAAAACTTAGTGCAAATGATTTAGCTTGAGGTGGATGATGCATGTGTCGGAGTTTTGTTCAATTTTTTTATTTCTTGAAATTTTCATATTCATTAATTTAGGATGTTGCAATGCTGGGGAAAGTTTAATTCTATTATATTATTTGATTATAACACAAAAAAGATTAGTTGACTCAAAAATTGCTATTTAAAATATATACAATAACTAGAATATTATAGAATATGAAATGCAAAAAACATGAAAAAACTTACTAAGTCCACCAAATTAAACTAACTTCAAATAAGCGAATTATAGACTCTGAGCATCTTAAATTACTCTAAATTCATACCAACATCTTCCTATATTCATTTTAATGACCAATCACCAGTCAATGTCCATTTATATTTTTATTTATTTAAGTGACTAACATAATATATCGAAATTGAGGGGCAATAAAACAGCATTAAAGTACAAATTATTTCTAAATTATTATAGTCAAAATAATATTAATTGAAGGAAGGATTAGGAATGATAGAATATTAAAGAGGACATATTTGTCCAAAAATGTTTCCCCAGTAGGGATATTATATATACTTATAGATTTAACCACCACTAAATGACTATGCTCCTTGCAGTTGCAGAAGAAGAAAAACAATGGAAAAAATGTTCTGTCCACTAAAAATTGGTGCAAGGAATCTTAGCATGCTATATAAACTAGAAAGTATCCATGTTTTTTGACTGTATGATCTTCGAATTGTTTTCTTGCTGAAAAGATTTTGAGTTACTTTTAACTATAGTTACTGCACCTGGAAAATCCACAAGGCCAAGCTCAATTCATACCATCAGACATGAAACTAATAACTTCAGTATTCAATACTACCACATAGAATTTATAAAGATCGTAATAGTGAATAAACCCAACCAACATGTTAGCTCAGAAGGATGTAACATCTTTAAAGTATTGAATAGGCGCACAGCCGCACAGAAACTATTTATAGGAGGCAATAAAATGAGAAGTCAACCAAGCTATAACCCTCAAATAATATTCCATTTACCACACGCTTTTTCAGTTTTTCCATAACAAATTATTGTCAACGTGTACAGTTGATTACTGGAAAAGTTTCTCACCAAGTCAGGTCTTGAGTGAAAAAGGAACTCCAAAATTCTCGTTCCAATAGCATTATTTGGTGGAAGCTCAAATACTGTGAAAGCGAGAGTGGATAACAAAACCTTCAACAGAATGAAACCAGGAAAACATTAGCAAATATAAAAGTCAATTTATAAGACCATAAAAAATCTAACAATACAGCATACAGGGCAGAAACTTCTTAACATTCTTTTGTCTCCATGAGAAACAGAAATTAACATGACATGTGACAAAGGGGAAAATCCAAAAAATTGACCAAGAGGTTTGAACAACATACATCAGAAACAACAAAAAACTAGGTTCCGATGTGAGAAAACTGTCCTTCATTAGAAACGTGAACATATGAGTGGATGGACCCAAGACTTGCAATTTTTAAGCTTTTGGGTTGAGATTGCATCCGAATACATATGAAATTCAAACGCTGTAGATCCTAGGTACTGTCTAGAAGTGATGCAGCTTAAGATAATAATGGTTCATTTACTAAATTCTGAGAAGAACATCAAGTTGTGGAAAGGTTTTCTCATATTCTTAATCTTAAAAACTTATGAAATCCAACTCTCAGCAAATAGGATAAAACAAACTTCCATTTATATATGAATTCAAATTACTTAATCTACTATTGACAATCGGCTACAGCATATTTGGCAAGATGTACCTGACTTAATCCCATGCCAAATGCAAATTTGGCAAGAGCTTTTAAACGTGCAAGTGAAAGCTCCAACCCCATCTCAAACAGCTGCAAAAAAACACCTATTAGTTAAGATTTCCTAGAGCCACATAACGGAAGTAACTTGTATAAGTAAAAAATGTTATAAATAACAAACGATTTTCAGATCATATTTTCAAACTAAAAATTATAGAAAGGTTTCCTAAATAATTCTTGGCAACTGTAAGGAGTGGTATGACACTTGCAGATGAGAAAATTTGAAATCCTATGACATGTCTTCAGAATCCTCGAGAGATAAGAATTTGAATTATTAGAATTAATAATCATCCAGTATGACCTGACTCAGCCTGTTGTCGTATTTTGCAGATGCCCATTCATCATGCAAAAGTTTATTTCAGATTTACGACAATTTCATGGAGCATCTACTATAACCTTTTTAAGCCCTTTTTTCAAGTATGCTCTGATTGCTTAAGTTGGGTCCTCTTTTTCTCGAAATAATGGAAAAATGTGAGGAATATAAGGAGGATAAAGATGACGATCACAACAGCAATGTGAAAAGAAAATGGGGGGAATAGTCAAATATCCATGCATTTTGTGGACGCATAGATGCCACTACTCATGAATATCTTTGGGCTCACGGATGACAATATAAAAGCAGAAACAACGTTAAGCTTACCAAGAAGAGAATACCCCATTCAGATAGAACTTTAACATCTATAAGATTTCTAATCAGGCCCAATTGATTGAGCACAACTCCCGCAAAGAAGAAACCAAGTATCTGAAACAAACACCATGTGATTTAAGGAAAAAAAATGACAAAATAATTGCAATATCATTTAGAGTTTTGGAAACTACAGAATAGTAAAGCTTCATCATAATTTATGTTTCACTTATATCTAAGTGAAACCAACAAACATATGGGGACACGCGCGTGTGTTCTTTCTGATTAGTATAGTTAACTTACAGGGCTAGCTTTGATCATTTTGAAAGCAGGAACTATCAGTACAGTCACAGCTAAGAAAGTCAAGGTGTCTAGTCCCAAATCATTGATGACATCAGCAGCAGTGGCAACGTCAAGAGCTGCACATATCCTCAATCTGACCTTCCAAACCCGTCTAAAGTTGAAACAGGAAAATTCTTCTCTACCAGCAATAGAGTAAGATGACAAAGGTGTTCCCTTGAAGACATTGTGTGTTCTGTAGGGAAGATAACATATTTTCTGATGTATGGGAATTGGTCGGATTTGCACTAACTGGTTATAAGCGCGCGAGACATTGAAATAACGTTGACGTGGACATGAAGTATAAGAAGTAGCTCTAAAGAAGCTAGTCTGAAATATATTGTCACTACCCTGCATGTGGACATAGAGAATTATGAGCATTTATGAATACTTCTGACCTCAAATTTGAGAAATATAGTCATAGTACTCATATAATCAACATTGGACGACTAAGAAATATAATAAACTGAGCTTGTTTTGAACAAATTTGGGCCAACTTGGACAATTAAGAAATACAATTTAAAAGGAAGTACATAAGAATGAAATGCAAAATATTGCAGATCTATCAAAGCTACAGCAGATGACTACAAAAGTTCTCGCAAAGCAAAAATCAAGACAGGACTACTTACAAACAAGGGAAGTAGCAAAACAATCAAAGGAGGCAAGTATATTGATGGCGACGCACTACTATTGCTTCACCAATATTCGTAGATGAAAATAGCATTATTCTAAAATCCAACAAGAAATTGGTGCTAGAAAAAGAAAATTGAAACGGCGTGGATCATAGATGAATAATTAACATATTCTCGAAAAGTGTATAAATATTAACAATGAAAAAAAAAAAAAAATTACAATAAGTGCATAGCATAATTACCATCAAGAACATGTGGTCTCAAAAAGGCTTGGTTTCAAGTTACCAAATCTACTGGACTCAGCAAAGTGCAAATTCAAAAACTGGCCAAGAATTAACAATTTACCAATGAAATTATTACAATGGCACCATGTCTTAAGGAAGATCAATGAAGCAAACAGTGCCTTACTTCATAAAAGAGAAGGAACGAAAAAGGGGGAAATACAAAATATAAAAAGAAATCAAAATTCTCAGTCCCGGATTGACACGTGCAAGTATGTAATCAGGAATGCCAAGAAAAGCACCCAACACCAATCATAAATTTTCCATTTCATTCCTTTTGAATTTTCTTGGGAATCCAGAAAATCTGAACATTAAGAAGTGAACTTTATGATAATTAAGACGTGGATTTCTATCTTTTTTAAGAGGGATAGCTCAGACCCTTACATATATTTATTTCATATTATTTGATGTGGGATTACCCTTAACATGCCCCCACAACAAAAAAACTAATCTTGGACTCCATGTGCTTGCTCAGTTTAAAGAACTATATTATCATATTAAGCTCCATAAAGGTTGAGGTCAATTTTTTAAGAGGAGTTGTGTATTTATTTGGTGTTTATTCAATGTGGGATTTGCCTTAAGCTATGGAAGTACAGAATATGCTGTTAGTTCTCCAATCTACTGGACTCAACATAGTGCAACTTTTTTAAAATCAGCCAAATTCACAAATAAATATATTTCGCTCACCCCATTGTATGTTTGTAACCAAGATTAATGCAGCAAAGCGTGCCCTAGTTAATAAAAGAGGGAAGGGCACAAATCAAAATTCTTTCAGCTCCAATCATAATTTTTCTTTTCTTCCCTGAATCAGAAATGGTGAAATTTGTGACAGTAAAGAGTCTTACTCTGGGAGTGTAACAATACGTTACTGAATCCAACATATCGACTTTGATGAAGAAGGAGCAGATAATTTCTCAAAGAAATAGACCATTACAAGATACTAAATAGATTTTCATTTTTGGAATCCATATTATTATATTAAGATGGAATTTGAGTTGAAGGAAGGAAGAAGAGTTAGCCACACGTTTACCGCGTTTGGCATTTTGTAGAAAGAAAATCGCGAGCTCTGTGCTAACGGTCACAAGATCAAAAATATTTGGATCAAGGCTGCGAATCCTTTTACGTGGCAGATTACGGATTACCAATTTGGGCCTTCAGCCTAAGTGGAAATTACGTCTATCCAAAAAATTAAAATGCACAATTCAAAAATCAAATTTGAAAGATTTTTTAAAAAAAAAATTTCAAACATCAGGTAACAATTTAAACTTTTTAATTTTATATTAATAATATTTTAAAATTAAATTAATCTTATACATCGAGGGTTGCTGAGAGTTCTTAACAATGTTGCTGACAGCATCGCGACATTGTAGTCCGTCGACGCTACCGTTCACAGTGACATCGACGCCAACTGGTGTCGACGTGGGTTTTGGGGTGTTATTTCTTCCTCTTCCAATCTCATCTGCATAGTTGGAGTTTTTGTGGTTGTTTTGATGTTAGTTGTTTGTGGTTTACTTGTTTTCTTCCTCTTCAAATGGTTGTTTTTAGTAGTGGTTGTGGCGCAGTGGTAGTGGTGCGGGTTGTTGGTGGTGGGTTACAAAATAATGGCGGTGGCAGTGTGTTTCTATTGGAGTGGGTGAGTATTTGTGATCTATTAAATAGTTAATATATGAGTGGTTAATGGTGGTGGAGGTAGCTAAAAATTTGATAGTAGTTATGGTGGTTTTTGTTGACAGTGGATTGGATATAGTGGTGGTGTTGTAGTGTTAGTGGTGTTGTGGTGGTAGCGACGGTAGCAGGGTGAGGGTAGTCACAAGTGGTCGTGGTGGCGATGATATGTGACCCACTATTTGGTGTATGTGGCCAACTATTTGGTTACGTGACCAATTATTTAATTGTGACCTAAATTCTGATAATTTGTAATCAATTGATTTGAGAATTTGTGTCCAAGAAATAAATTGTGACCTATAATATTTTTTTTTTTTTTTTTTTTTTTTGGTGATCAATGAAATAATTTGTGATCAGTTAATTTGATAACATGTGACGTTGTGATCTATAAGTACGGTGCATGATCATTAATTGTATATTGTGACATTAATATATTTAATTAATAAATTATTTTTAATTACTTAATTAATAATTGAGTTTTGAATTTTTAAACTTAAAACCTGAAAATTGAATTGTCTATACATAATGTCTGACTTGTGATTTTCTCCCTTATATTATACTGTGAGTTCGTGGGAATTTCCTAATTTAAAAAAAAAAAAATGAATAGTGTTTTTACATGATTTAATTTCAAGTGAAATTGTCATATATAATCCCTAATCTATGGACCATTGTGTAAATAGTCACTAACCTTCAAATTTTAACAAAATCATCTCTAATATTTCTCTTATTGAGTGCAGTTGGTTCTTTTGGATGGATTCCATTCAGTTAACCGTTAAAAATGTCAAACATTTTATACAAAAAAATGCCTATATAAAAATAAAAAAATAAAATAAATGGAAAATAAGATTTTAGAAAAATAAGAAAAAAAAGTGACGGAGGAATTTTTTGGGATGGCAAAATTACTCGTACCCGCCCATCTTTACGAATTATTTGCTCCAATTCCCTTTTTCTTAAATGTATAATTTGTCCTATGTACAAAGATAATGATTTATTTTTTTATTCTTTTTTTGTGTTTTATTTTATATGAAAAATTGATTTCTTACCTTTAATATTCATGCCCAAAATATTTGACCATATCAAGTGGCGCTTTTCCATTCTATATGAATAAGTCTGAATTTGGAAAATTTGTAATTAAGATCACCATCAAATCGTCTGGTGGTCTTATTCGAGAAAACTAGGGACGAGCTCCTTGACTAGCTAAAATTTTAAATTTGAGTTCCCCTTGACTCAGATTTATCGACAGAAACAATCAAATCAATAATATTTTCTTTCGGTTGAAGACCATTTGTGATTTAACATTCATGTCGACAATTTTGATTATATGAGGACTCGAATTCACACATTCAATAAGTTGGAGACCTAGAACCTCGCATCGAATGTTGAGGAGTCCAACCCTAATTTTTCGTCTTTTTTATTCCATTAATTAATTTCTGTATTTATTCAAGTGATCTTGTCTATACAATTCAATTTGCATCCCTAAATAATTAGAAACAATATCGTAAAATTAAACTTATTCTAAATTTAGAATGCTAAAACAAATAAATAAAAAAATAAATAGTTTGTAAAAATAAGATTTATAGTTGTGGAAATTACACGTATCCAGAATTTTTAAGTTTACAATTCAGATATTAGATTTGAAAGTTTTTTATTCAAAAATTAGATAATTTAAACTCTTTAATAGTATAAAATTGAATTAATTTAACTCAACACCACCCTAACCCACAAGAAGAAGAAGGTGGAAATCATTTTCCCACAAAAATGGTAGGAATTGATTTTCAACAATTTGAAGGAAAACCCACCGTGTGAAGCCAAAGCTAGAAAATAGATTCCAAGGAAAAAAATGTTGCATCAAACAATGTAAAGTGAGAAGTGGAAAGTGTTTTCCATTTTCTATGGAAAAGTTTGGGGAATCAAATATACCCTTAAATTTGAACTGTGCGAAATTTAACCTCTTAATTATGAAGTTTTCCCTCTGTAAATTCCACTGGTAGTAGGTTTTTAGCGTGGCTGTGCATAAATCCACCACATTAGAGCCCATCGACTAGGGAAAGTATGGAAAATTTAAACTTGAGTTTTTCAATGTGTTACATAAATTGTGCAACAATATAATCAAGAAAAAGAGATTGCAGATACGATATTGCAAATATGATCGAAGCCCTTTAAGGGCACTAATTATTCAAGTATTGGCGGTTGTCTATAGGCGAGTCTTTGAGGTCTCTCCCTCAAGTTTTGTTCCAACCTCTTAAGTAGTAAGCTTAGCTCTTCGAGTAATTTATGCACTTATAGGATAGGCATGGTAATTTGTTCTTGTGAACATCGAGAGTTGAGATTTGTTATCCACAAATGATTGTAATGTTTTGTCGTTTACTATTTCGAAGTAATAAATTGATCGCCAAAATTTGAGTGAAGTGACGGTCAAAGGACAACATTCGGAAGCTCTATATTTGTACTATCTTTTGTGTTTTGAAAGTCAAAACTTATTTTTAAATTTTTGGTCTTCTTTGTAGGATGTGTTTTTGTAACAATCAAATTTTGTATTAAACTATCTCATCTAAAAACTTAATTACGTCATAAAATTCTTGTTATTAATTTAGTAAATTAAAATTGAAAAAAATAAGACTTAAGCATACAAGAGTGTAATTTAGGGCATGCATGACAAAGTTTTTGATAAAAGTTTAGCAAATTTTGATAAAAATTAATGAAATATACCATTAATAAAATTAATAAAAGTCATAAATCTCATTAATATGTACTTTAAATTGAAATTCAACTTATCAAAGTAATAAAAAATTAGTAAACTTTTAAATAAGATGTTAATCAAGATAAGTTCCACGTACATAAAAAAAATAGGGTAAATAGCACAAAACGTTCATACCTTTCATTTTTTTGACATTTTCACCCCTACCTTCCACCTTTCATTGTGCAAAATGTCATCGTCAACCATTTTTCCAATAAAATGACAATTTTACCCTACTATTCAAATGAAACGAAAAGAAAATAAAATAAAAAATAAACAATTAATTGCAATCATCATTCTAAAATTTTCAAAATATTACAGATAAGTTCTAAATTTTCCACCACCACCGCTTTCACAACCCAACAAACCGCTACCTATAAATTCACATAGCACCACCTTCTGGCCACCACGCCCGCAGGACTCCACCACCGCTAACCTCATTTTACTCTCTCCAACATCCTCTTCCATAGTATTGGTTACAAAATCTGTTGAAAAACAACCACATTTGCAGCCTAAAAGACCAAACTGTCGTATATAACCCTTCACAACAATCCCACTTTCAGCGCCACCCATGATTACCACCGACAATTACCCCTCACTTCGACGAACATATACATAGTCTCACATTAATCAAAACCTGCCTCAAATCATTATACTCTAATCTAAACATTCGAAAGATACGATGTCCATTTTGACAAACTCTTTTTCTTCAATTCATGCATCCCACAACACTAAATCCCGAAATGACATCAATCGAACCATCAACAAACTAAAACGACAAATGTGTATGAATCTAATTAAACCAATTATCCCCCAACCGTTTCAATTTCTGGTCCAAAACTCTCAACGGGCGCGATGCACGAAGAGAGCTGTCTGACAAAAATTGGTGGGTCAAAGTGCTCCAATCTTCAAATTCGTATGGTGGAGGATGGTGGAGGAGTAAAGCGAGGTTGGTGGTGGTGGAGTCTGGTGAGCGTGGTGGCCGAAAGGTGATGCTATGTGGATCTATAGATGATAGCTGGTAGGTTGTGAAAGTGGTTGTGGTGGATAATTTATGATTTCTTTGTAATTTTTTAAAAATTGAAGGACTATAGTGCAGTTGGTAATTTAATTATTCATCTTTTTTTTTTTAATATGATGGTAAAATTGTCATTTTATTAAAAAAATTGTCGAATATGACTTTTTGCGCAATGAAATGTGGAAGGTAGAAGTAAAAATGTCAAAAAATAAAAGGTATAAACGTTTTGCACAATGACGTTAAAATGTAGGAATGTTTATGCTATTTACCCTTAAAAAAATATCTCCTATCACATGATAACAGGTGGACTACCAAACATGCAATGTTGAAATTCTGCTACAATAGCATTTTGACACTGTTATACATATACCTGTGACTCCATGCTTTAACCCACCCATTTTTAGTCCCGTCCCACTCATCAAACCCCAACTCCTGACTCCACGCCACGGCAGCCCACTTAAATTTGATTGGACTTTCTAATTTTTCACGTAGCAATCCTTAACTTTTGAAAGTGTATTTTTGAATCTTTCCCTATTCGAGTATATGAAAATAAGACTCGTCAATTTGAATGTTCAAATTGCAAATGGATTTTAGTCGAATTTGTGATAAAATTTATCTTGCTACAACCAAAGGACATGAGGATGCAAGAATTTGTACTAATGTCAAGGGTGAAAAAGTCAAACATTAAGGACCTATCTGTTTTTGCTATAAATCACAATTCGGACCATTGTGTACACTATTCTACCGAAATGTTTGACTTTATTGTGTCTGATGGAGCAAAAAGTGTGAAAAAAAAAGGTAAAAAAATTGATTTTTTGGTTAAAAAAATCTCCGTCAGACACTGTCTAAATGAACTCAATTGTCCAAACGACAAAAAGTCAATATCAATCATCGACGTGAATGACATAGGGACTCCCTTTGCCTCGTACCTCGAGCTTGTAGCTTCAATTTCGAAAGTGAATAGTGTAAAAGTCGTGTGCAATTTTAAAGTCTTTATTAATAACTTTGGTCACTTGAAGATTTAGATTCATTAATTTAAGCACTTATTTGACAATAATTGTTTTGAGAAAAAATAATTTTGAATAATAATTTTTAAGAAAATGTGTGGTTAAAAAGTACTCTATCCGTCCCAATTATTAGTCTTAGTTTCCTTTTTCTCTTGTCCTAAATATATAGTCATGTTTAATAATGTAGAATATTTTGTTGTGTTCTTTTACCAATATATCCTTATTAAATTTTCTCCACATAATAAGCCAACTTATTGAAACCATCCAAATACACACATTTCTCATTTCTTGAAAATATGGAAAAACTCTCATTTCTTCTTCTTCAAATTCTTTATTAATTCAAGCAATAATTTAGTTTTACATACTAAAAATTAAATGGGGTAAATTAGGAAAAATCTTGACAAAAATTAATTTTTCAATGACATTAAAGAAACTTTCTTAATCCGTGTAAAGAACGAAACAAGCCTATGTAATTAGAACGGAGAGAGTGTGTCGAGTTTACCTGTAAAATATTTTTTTGTAAGAATATGGTTGGAATTGAGTAATGAAATTAAAAAAAAAAAAATTTTGAAAATAATGATTGTCAAATAGGGGCTAAATATGTCTCCAAACTCTGCTTTTTAAAAGTTAAAAGCCTATAATTGCATCAAGCGAAAGATTAAGGACCCAAACACTAATTTATGCTTCTAATTTCTTCTCTTATCTTTTCTTCTCAACAATGTCCCACCACCTCATTGTGGCCCCCACTGCCTCCTCAAATTTCTCCATCTATTTCCACCTCATGCTATTCTCACCCAGCCACTTCTCCCCAAAAAAACACACCCGATATCTCAGCCCCCGCCACGTCATAAAAAATAAGATAAGTTTCACAAAAAATCAGTTTACTTGTAGTGAACTTAACAACACCCAAATTCGAGTAAATTAATCCTTAAATGAATCCCCTCTCGTATTCACTTTCCTTCCCATCGCGTCTCAATGGAGTAATCATTCATTTCTTAAATTTTCTGCTCATCGCTAACGTGCGCTGATGGAGAACTACTACAATTCTTCGTACCCGGGGTCTGGCGGTTCCTCGCCGCGCTCCCGTGAAATCGAGTTCGAGAATCCGCCGCCGTGGGAGGACTCGCAGAACAATCAACTTCCCCCAAATTATAAAGTGAAGTTCATGTGCAGCTATGGCGGCCAAATCCACCCTCGGCCGAACGACAATCAGTTGTCGTACATAGGGGGAGAGACAAAGATCTTGGCCGTTGATCGGAATATTAAATTCAGTTCTCTACTGTCAAAGCTTGTCGTGTTGTGTGACAGTGATAATATTTCGTTTAAGTATCAATTGCCTGGTGAAGATCTGGATGCTTTGATTTCGGTGACTAATGATGATGATTTGGAGCATATGATGCACGAGTATGATCGGTTGTACAGGATTTCTCCAAAGCCATCGAGGCTGAGGATTTTTATTTTTACTTCCCCTAATCAGTCTTCGAATTCATCGGTTCGGAGTTTCGGGTCTGATGATCCGAAGTCGGAGAAAGAGAGGTTCGTGGAAGCGTTGAATTCTGGACCGGTTATGACGGCTCCGCCGCCGGCGGTGGCGACGGCTGTGTCTTCTCAGCCACCCCCGGCTAACAATAATGTGGACTACTTGTTTGGATTAGAGAAAGGGGTTGGTATGGTGCCTCAGCCACTGCAGAAGGTTGAGGTAGACGACCGTTTTGAAGAAAGGTCGATGGGGACGGATCCAATTCAGCAGCACATTCGGGATCTTGAGAGGCTGAGAATTGAGGAGCAGCAGGGAGTGTACAGAAGAAGAAACGATGAAAATCTCGCGGGAGGATTTACCGGAGGCGATTATTACAAGGTGCCGGAGAAATTGCCTCCAGTTTCCGTTCCTAGTGGCCATCCTGGATACTGGCAGGAGAAGCAATTTGCTGGAGGAGTTTTCCCGCCGAGCACCATGAACGCTGAACAGCCAGTTTACATGATTCAAGCTCCGGCAGGCGCGTACCACGCGCAGATGATGAGACCGGTTAGCGGACCAGCCGGTCAGGGTTACTACACAGTTCAAAGGATGCCATCGGAGGTTTACCGTGATCATCAGGCATACAACGCTATTCCGTCTGCGGCGATGGCCCAACAAACTATGCCGCCTCAGGCGGCTCCGAAAATGGCTGGATATTCCGAAGGTTACGGAATGGGGAGACCTGTAACGGAGGCTGGGTACGGGCAATTCACTTACGATACAGGGATGGGGAGGCAGGTGATGTACACTTCGCCGGGAGGAGTAATGACGGCTCCGCCAATGCAACCGGCGCAATATCAAGCCATGGGTGCTGTTAGTGGTGAGATGAGACAAGCTGAAGCAGGGGGTAAGGTGGTTAATAATAAGGTTACACAAACTTGAGTGTGATTAATATGAAAATTATGATATTTACATCTGCTATTTACTTGAAAATAACTCTCTCAAGTGTTTAATTTGGAGTGTTAAGAATCAATTTGGTGAATTCTGTGTTTTGTATATTGAAGTGAGATTCAAATGAGTTTCTATTGTTATATGTTTCCATCCTTTTTATTGAAAGAACTCTTTATCCGAACAATTGTGAGTATGTTTGAGATCAAATATGCACTCACTCAGCCTTTCTTAGATCAATGAAAGACCACCGTCGAAAGGTGTTTGATGTGAATTAAAATCAGATTTTTAGTAGATTGTGATAAAAGATCACCGTCAACCGGCGCAATATCAAGACGTAAGACTCGTGAAAGATAGTGGATGATATTGATTGTTTGAATTTGACTTAAATTAAAATTAAAATTTAAATTTAATCCGACCCAAATAGATCCTAAGCAATAATCTTTGAGGAATTAGTCCGCATGTTATGGTGCAGAGTTCGTTTATCTGGATTTTTCAAAAGTTCTATCAAATGAACTCTTGATGAATAGCTAAGTCCCTGTTAGGTACACATTAAAATTATCGTTCTTATTTTTCTACTCATTTTCAAACACACATTCTTTAATAAAATAATATTTTTTTTATCATATCTATAACTTTTCCTTATTTTTCAATCATACATTCTCTATCAATCTATTATTTCAGAATACATTTTTTCCAAAATAACGTGACTCAAACATACCATAAATCGGTGTTGAGCATAAGTGTTTTTGATTAGCTAAATTGGTGTTGAGCATCATTATTTTTGAATGCATCAATCATGAGTAGCTAAATTGGTGCTAAGCATCATTATTTTTGAATGGATCAACCAATTAAAATCAACGTTCAAAAATTCTTACCCCACAATAAATTCAATTACATCCTTTTCGTGGCGAGGCAGGCTGGATCAATGATTGAAGTGATTTTTTAATAATAATTTAAAGGTCTCATTTTAAATTTTAATATAACTCTAGCAGCAGGCTGTAATTGAACTACATGTGCTATTAACATAGAAAAAATCACACATTTTTATGCATACTCGATAGAATTGGAAACTATTCTAATCCAATTCTCTTTATTTTGTTTTAAAAGTTTCAATTCATTCTTACGAATCTAAATTCAATAGAATTGACATCGAGAAGGGATAGTAGCTTCTTGATAAAAAGCTTTTGGTATAGGATGGTGACTAGTAGATCACATTTCCCTTATCTCACGTAAATGTTTGCCTTTTGCAATTAAGACAACTTGTTTTATATTGGGCATCTATTGAAAATGATGTTATCCTAAAGGATTTTGTTTTTGATTTATTTATTTTTTTGGGTTGGAACAGATAATAGTGATTAATTTTTCTTAATCTTAGGGTCCGTTCGGTAGAGATTAAAATCAGATTAAAATTGAAAAATTAGTCATTATTGTTGACTTTTATTAGACGAGTGAGACCCAATAATGATCATATTTTCAATTTTAATTGAATTTTAATCCCTGCCGAACGGGGCCTTATATGTATTGTCTTGTGATATGGTTAGAGGTTGAGGGTACGGATGCATTTGGTATTAAGTTATAGTCATTGGAAGACTTGTGACGATTAATACATATTACCTAATTATTAAGAAAGTATGGAGATAAGCATGTAACCACCACAGCAACAGCGATTTCCACAAATTTGTCGCTTCAATGGCCCCGCCATTGCAAATCTTATCCCTTCCTTTAAAGCAAATTCATAGAAATTGTGAAAGTAATCATTATTTTATTACAATTTAAGTAATTTGTTTGATGTATATTCTTTAAATTCGATTCGTATGTAACCTCAAACGTTAACTTGTTTGAATCTTGTTTAATCGCTTTTTCTCTGCTCTTCTAACGCAACTGAACGATGCGAGCGGAAAGAGCTCCATCTCGGTTCTCTTACTGAGCTTTAGATCTTGAACTTCTCGTTGATGAGTATATTGGTGATTTGGGGGAAAAATCTCTTAGTGACTGCTTTGGGTGCCATTGTTTTGGACAGAAATCTGCATATTATGCACCCCAGCATACATTAAAGTGAAAAGTGGCGATGTTTTATGAAGTCCAAGAAAATGTTAAAGTTACTTTTTGAGTATTATTCCAAAATAAGTTTATATAACCTACTGTTTTAAATTTTATGTACAAAATTTAAACTTTTAAAGTAATTTTTAGATTACTACTAATTAAAAATTATTTATTTGAAGCTTAGCCAAATGAGCAACACCTTGGCTTATTGGAGAATTTGTCATATTAGTTCCCACTTGAATTCAAATCCTAAGTCAAATTAATAGACCCCACAGAAAATTTGTTTGATGTATAGTGTTTATTCCATATTGTCACTAACATTATTTTGTAAACACATAATTTAATATGATTTTAAGAAATATGTCTTACATGGAAATTGAAGCACAATGTGTCAATCCAATCTTACATGTCCTACATCTGAAATTAACCACTTACCTAACAAGTTCCAAATTAAAAGAATGGCCCATAAGCATAGACGGAGCGGGGGGACCACCCCACCAACATTATCCGTTGATCCACTATTTCTAGTTAATCTGTAATCTATTTTTCAATTTTGTCCCCGCAAAAATTTTGATTCGCCCTCGCAAAATTTTAAATTTTTTTTTCCATTAATAAATATTGACTCAATAACTTACACTTTAAAATTCAATCATACAAAAATTTTAGATCTAAACAAAAAATTCAATAGTTACTTAAATAAATAAATAGCTCAAATCCAAGAAAGATGTGATAGAATTGCTTATTCTTAGCTCATCATTAGATCCTAAAGACGACTACAAGGCTTTTGATATGCAAAATATTTGTAAGCTTGCAGATAAATTTTATCCCGCTGACTTTACAGATCAAGAGAAGTTACATTTAAAAGATTAATTGGAGCTATATCAAATTGAAGTTTAGCGTAACTCTCAATTTAAAATTTTGATAACACTTCCCGATGTGTGCCAACTGTTGGCATTGACAAGAAAATCAATGAGTTATAATCTTGTTGATAGATTGATTCGTCTTGTTTTGACTCATCTAGTTTCAACAGCAACTACAAAACGTGCATTTTCAGCTATGAGTGTCGTTAAGATAAGGTTGCGTAATAGAATGGAATATGATTTTTTATCCAGTACTATGTTGGTGTATATAGAGAATGACATTGTTGATACTTTTCCATTAGATTATCTTATTGACGAGTTTGAAGTGATGAGGACAATGAGATACCAATTTCAGATGTCCAAGCAATCTCTACCATCTGTTATATAGATAGGCAGTTTACTTTTTGTCTTTTTGATATTCATCTAACGTTCATGTTTTCAACTTGTATAGCGTTAGACACATAGATTGACATACTATTTTGTATTTACAAACTGATTGTCTTTTTGATCAGTCAATTTAACTTGTCTATTTTGGTACTCAAAATCGTCGTTTTCAATCCTTTTAGTTAAAAAAAAATTCGGGGGCGAGCCCCCCTCCACCCCGAAGATTGAAATCTTGACTACATCCTTGCCTATAAGAAAATTAAGTAATCGACTAACTAAGAGCAAATCGAAACTATGTTACATAAGTAAACACTAGGACAACTTTTTAGCACGAGATTAAGCCCCTGTTTGTCTATCGTTAATCCAAAAACATTGTTTGTTACAGAAAGATTCTACATCACACATTCGTCCAATAAAATATTCTACACATAAACCAATAAAATTTTCTTTAAATTTCAATCACACATTTCCTAAAAAATACTACTTATTACATCATTTCTCCCCTAGTAATGAGAGAGAAACACACCCTAAAAGCGTATGAACTTACATATCACCCCATTAGCCAAGATAGAGGGGTTAAACGTGAGAGTCAACTCAATAACAAAAGTCTCTCAAATTTAATGAAAACTAAATATCAAAAAGTTGGGTAAGACTTAAGAGTGAGTTTCAACAAGATAATTTTGGCACACGGAGAATATCACATTTATAAACATAAACTGTCATTCTAGTCATGTTTAGTACTACGTACTAAAAAATGTACGAAACGATCTCTCATCACTGATATACTTAGCCTATTAATTTTTTATATCTTGATATAATTACTTATTTGTTGGTGTGTGATTCCATTATGAACGTGAATACGAAAGTTGCTTATCCATACCCTGCTTATACTCATCATGTTACTCCACATCTTTTTCTCTATATTAACTTTTTGTTTTTTAAAATAAAAAAGTCAAATTACTTATTGCAAAATAATAATAATTATTTTCGAGGTTTGGTATTTTTTTATTAATTAATGCCCTGATATTATTTTGAGGTTTTTTTTTTTTTTTGAATAATCTGACTATTTCAAATTATTGAATAGCTTTTAATTTGTTTGTAACCTGGCGACCCTGTGTTGCTGTAACTTTGTTGTCAATTAGACAAATGTTGCGACATTCTGCGGTTGATTTAGAATATATTTAGAGTGGCTTATATTTCACCACTGGTCACTGAACTTTATCCTTGCAATGAAATTACTGAACTCCAATTAAGAG
The DNA here is from genome assembly GCA_019097785.1 of Fraxinus excelsior. Classification (NCBI taxonomy): domain Eukaryota; kingdom Viridiplantae; phylum Streptophyta; class Magnoliopsida; order Lamiales; family Oleaceae; genus Fraxinus; species Fraxinus excelsior. The sequence continues at coordinate 6,882,479 of CM032633.1, read as the reverse complement.
CAATCGCAATGTACTTTAATTTACAAACAAGCCTTCTGTTCAACTTTAAGGGTCCATTTGATTGCAAGAATGTAATTTGGGTAGAAAGAAAATGAATTTCAAGGAATTGAATTGTCTAGAACTTGTTTTACTAGGAATTGTCAATTAATTGTGTTTGATTGATATAATTTTTCACCTGAAAAATATTGAAGTTTTGAATTTTTTGGTGTTCGTTTGACTTTATTTTCCATGAAAATTCTTCATTAAAGGGGTATAATTTGTTTCAATTGCCAAAAAAAAAAAAAAACCGTGGGAAAACCTATTCAAGGAAATGATGGAAAATGGAGTCACGTGAGGTATAAGTTGGAAAACCAATTGCCTAGAAATTTTTCCCTACCAAACAGCCTAAAACGTGGAAAAAAATAATAATTTCCAACTTCAATGAAAAAATCTTCATATCAAATAGGGCCCAAGTGATGATGAAATTTCCACGCAACATAGTAAATTTCACCAGCAATTACTAAACTCTACCCTTACTTGCAATCAAGTCATTGATTAATTTTTACACAATTAAAGTTGCTACCTATTGCTTTTTTTATAGCAAGTGTACGATATCGTAACAAATAATATAGTAGAAATTTGAATCCGAATTATCGTTCCCACAATGACTATACTTTTGAACTTAATTAGATTTTTCTCACTCTTATTCGATGAAAGCAAATAAATAATTATATGTTGTGAATTTTTTGTTTAAACACTTGAAATTAATTAAAATGCACACAAAAATTGATTGAGATTCAAGTAATGGAAGTATGTTAAGGTCAAGCAATTTCACATATTGATCATCTTTAAATCTTAATTTAAGATTCAAAAGTCTAATGTAGTGATCGATCGAATTCTTCTATCATATTTAATTTACCCATCTCGAGTTCTCATCGAGACTATTTAACTGATTCAATCTCATATCTATATGTGAATCTATCTCAGTGAAACGAAATATTAGTTCTAAAAATTCATATAATGATTATAATATTTAGTATATGTATCTCTACACGTCTTACTAATATATCAAATTTTACTATATGGTTTAAATCTCAGACTCATCTCTCGATTTGGAAAAAGATTCACAAAATCACCAAATTAGTGATCAAGTAATTTAATGCATTAAAACTCATAGCAAAATAAACACACGTATGATAAAATAACAAGAATCTCAAATAAAAGAAATAAATGATCTTAAGTAGATTATTTTGTTCGTCCTAATATAAAATTTGGCTATTTATAATGGTGGAAGAAGAAAAATAAGAAATTGTTATTGAATACATCGCCGAATTTTGAATAACGATGTAGAAAAAGAAATTAATCTTATACCAAGATCTTCCCCCTCTTCCAATCAATGCTTCAAAACTTAAATTTTTTGATTTTTTCCTCCCTTCAATTACACTCTTCAATCTCTAGTTGTAATTATTTTTTCTCAATGTGTGGAACTCTCTAAAAGTGCTTCATTTCTTCTAATTAAACTCCCCTACATGATTTTCCAAATTTTGGAATCTTTTTGAACTTTTCGTCAGTCAAAACAATGTAACCCTAAAACAAGCAGTGCAACGCTTAAGCACTTGGAAGCAAATCCTAGATGCTATGAGTTCATAACCAGCTTCTGCTGAGTCTTTACAGTGCCTGAACGCTAACTTTCTATAAAAATAATTTATTCCTGACACGCTCCAAATATGGTGTCTAGACGCCATTTTGCTGCTTCTTTTCCTTGACTTTGGCTCGTTTGTTCACTTTGACACCCTTTTTACCCCTCCCAAGCCTTTAAAACAATACTAGCAAACAAATAGAAAACGTTGTACTCATAATATTTAACCAACAATTAAGTTAAAATTATATAAAACTCGTGAGTAGAAACACTCGTCACTGCCACTGTTCAACCATAAGAATGCATTCAAATTTCATTGACAACATAAGATCAAATTCACTATTCCGCACCATCTGAGCTCTAAAAGAATAAAATTAATCAGCTATATATGTAGACAAGTATCACCTAACAATAGGTGCAAATCAAGATCCCAAGAATTCCTGTACCAATATATACCACCTCATCACATAAAATACTAGACTAACGGTGCAAAAACGAACTGAAATCATGACTACCAGATTTACCATCGCAATAAGTATAATTTAGTCAACAATAATTCTTTTGCCCGTAATTCGCAACTGAACTAATACAACGCTTCTACAAGAATATGAACACAACTGCCGTTAACCATTCATCTCAAATAACAGAAGTGGAGTGATCTCGCTTCGCTTTGATGCCTAAAAAATCTACTTCTTAGCTTGCTCATACTCTGCCTCGGGGGTCTGATCGCCACCCTGAGTGCCTCCAGATGAAGAACTACCACCTGAACCGCCAGACATGTGCTGTCCGATCTTTGATACTGCTTTGTTTGCTGCATCAAGCTTTGCCTTGATCTTGTCAATGTTCTCACTGCCCATAGCAGTTCTCAAATCTGTAATAGCAGACTCAATTTCTGACACGACTTCATTTGGAACCTTATCCCTGTACTCGTTTAGGCTCTTCTCGATACTGTATATGGTGGTGTCCGCACTATTTCGAAGATCAATTAAAGCCTTCCTTTCTTGATCTTTCTGGGCATGCGCCTCAGCCTCCTTGACCATCTTTTCGATCTCGTCTTCTGATAAACCACCAGATGATCTAATGGTAATCTGCTGCTCTTTACCAGTGGTCTTGTCCTTCGCAGAAACTGTGACGATTCCATTCGCATCAATGTCAAAAGTAACTTCTATCTGAGGCAGGCCTCTAGGTGCTGGAGGAATGCCCACAAGTTCGAATTCACCAAGGAGCTTGTTGTCAGACGCCATCTCCCGTTCTCCTTGCAATACTTTAATACCCACCTGAGTCTGGTTGTCAGCAGCTGTTGAGAAAACCTGCAGAAAAGGAGAATAGTTGTGAGAAGAAATAAAAGAAAAATCCAGACAAAATGCTCATGAGCAAACCTATACATAAGCTGGTATGGTTAACATAGAAAAGGAAAATTCTCAGGACAAAACAATATGAAGTAATTAGTGTAATGAAATCATCATCTCTCTCTCCAGGCCCTCACCTGACTCTTCTTTGAAGGAATGGTTGTATTTCTATTAATCAATCTGGTGAAGATGCCTCCCAGTGTCTCAATACCAAGTGACAAGGGAGTAACATCTAGGAGAAGCAACTCTTTCACGTCACCACGGAGGATACCGCCTTGAATTGCAGCTCCCATGGCAACTGCTTCGTCAGGGTTAACCCCTTTGCTCGGGGTCTTGCCGAAAATTTCAGAAACAACTTCCTGAACTTTAGGTACACGAGTCATCCCTCCAACAAGGAGTACCTCATCAACATCTTTTGTAGAAATGCCAGCATCCTTTAAACAACTCCTGCAAGGGGTCTTAGTCCTCTCAATAAGATGGTCCACTAAAGCTTCAAACTTTGATCGGGTCATTGTCATATTCAAATGCTTTGCACCAGATGCATCAGCAGTGATAAAAGGTAAGTTGATTTCAGTCTGTGATGTTGATGAAAGTTCAATCTTTGCTTTCTCAGCTGCCTCTCGAAGTCTCTGCAGGGCAAGCCTGTCCTTTGACAGATCAATACCCTCAGTTCTCTTGAACTCACTCACCAAAAATTCTAACAGAGTATTATCGAAGTCCTCCCCTCCCAAAAATGTATCACCATTAGTGGCTTTCACCTGCTCAGACAATGACTCATCAACCATGTAACAAGAAGATGAACGAAATATTACTAGCTGAGAACTGCTAATCAATTTTCTTATACCTCAAAGACACCATTTGAAATCTCCAAGATGGAAATATCAAAAGTTCCACCTCCAAGATCAAACACAGCAATAAGACCCTCCTTGTTATTCATACCATAGGAAAGTGCAGCTGCAGTAGGCTCGTTAATAATTCTTTGCACATCAAGGCCCGCAATTCTCCCAGCATCCTTGGTGGCTTGCCTTTGAGCATCATTAAAATAAGCCGGAACTGTTACCACAGCCTTGTTTACAGACTTCCCAAGGTAGGCCTCTGCAGTTTCCTTCATCTTAGTCAAAATAAAAGCACCAATTTGGCTTGGTGAGTACTGCTGTCCATTGGCTTCAACCCACGCATCTCCATTAGGGGCCCTGACAATTTTATATGGAACCATCTTCATTTCCTTTTGCGTCTGAGGATCATCAAAACGCCTACCGATCAGTCGCTTTGTACCAAAGACTGTGTTGGTGGGATTAGTGACAGCCTGCCGTTTAGCAGGTGTTCCAATCAGAAGTTCTCCTTTTTGGTTAAAAGCAACCACTGATGGAGTAGTGCGAGCACCCTCGGAGTTTTCAATAACTTTAGGGGTCTGCAAAGAAAAACACGTTTCAATGTGAACACACCAACATTAATGTGGTTGAGGCGATTCATTGACGGGCAGAGAGACTTTACCTTGCCCTCCATGACAGCGACACAGGAGTTTGTGGTCCCCAAGTCAATACCGATAACATCGTTCCCAGCTGGTTGTGTGCATTCAGGAAGAGATCAGCATTGAATTCCAAAGAAGAGGGTCCACAAAAAACTAAGAAAGAAAATTGGAAATATACCTGAATGGTTTTACTAAACCTGCCCACTTGTTACCCAAAGCCCAAGCCGGTTTTGTATTTCCATTCAACTGAATAATTACAGGACATGATGTAAGCATAAAATAGCGGTATAAACATAAACTCTAGTTAAGTTACGCAAAAAGACAAAGAGTTTCTTAAGTATGACTAAGCTTATATAGATTACAAGTAAATCAACTAAGGATGGATGTTAAATGCACAGAAATTTATAGCAACAAACTGTCATCCCTAAACTACACCCCCCCCCCACCCACCCAATGAGTGATAGGAAGGAAAGATAACAACAAGAGGAAAAACTAGAACAGCAAACGGGCGAGAGGGAAAAAAAAATCCTATCTACTCGGCGAACAAAGAATTATGAATTTAACCAACATCAATTACTAAAAAGCTTAATACGTCCCAGTTTAAACAGAATCCAGCTGGAACTAGAAAAAATAGGAGCTCAAAAAAGACCATGTCATAAATCTGCATTAAAAAAAACTCGTCATTGGACACATCAAGAATCTAAACAATAACCAAAATAGCAAACACAAATTACATTAATTTTCTTTAGTTATTATTTGTTTCTCTTCACTTAAACCGTTCTCTGAAGGTAAAACGTTGAAGTAGAACAGTCAAAACTGAATAATACAAAAAATAGTAGCATCAGGTGCTATGAAGTCGATCCGACTGCTATAACAGCATCTACAAAACTATAGGAACTGCACGAAAAACATTCGAGTACAAGAACCAATCTGATGAGTACGCATAAGAGAAACATACAGTTTTATAAATGGAAAGTGGAGCAGACGAAAATTCGCGGCGGCGAAGTGATCTGAAAAGAACGGCGGTCGCCATTACGAAGTGCTGCTTATCCCTGGTCCCTGATTTTGATTTGTGAGCTAAGATTTAGGGTTTAAGGACAGGGAATGCAACAGTAGAAATAGAAAATGGAGTTTTCTAGTGAAGTCAGAAATGACTTTGTGAGGAGAAAAATGGAATAGATTGAATGGCCATGTTTGTTTATTCGTGGCAGGGAGTAAACTCGCCGCCATTACTAGGCAAGGCTCTAGAACGAATGGCCGTGTTTCCTTAACGGGTTAAATTCACCACCACTCAACTTTGTACTTAGTTTGGTCTAGTGAAAATTAACATTAAATTTTTATTAAATGTTAATAAAAATTAATGAAATTTATGGTTGAAAAATTGTGAAATTCGATCGAAATGAATTATTGATTCTGACTTAGAGTACCAAACAGGGACTTAGTGTCAAATTGATCACTTCAATTTGATTTAATTAATGGTCTGTGTGACACTAATAATGAAATTAAGTAATTATGATAAAATTAAATTAAATTGGGTGGTTAATGTGATATTAAATATTAAATTGGATGGCTATGATAAAATAAAATCAATTTGGGTGGACATTGTGATATTAAGTATAAAGTTGAATGATTATTTGTGGATTAAATTTTTTTTTTTAAATTAGGAATATAATTATAATTAATTTTTACTTTTTGTTTATTTAAAAGAAGTGATATATTTTTCATTTTACAAGGTTTTATTGAAAAAATAGAGAAAAATATTATATTATATTGCAAAGAGAAGGAAGGGATTTTATGTCAAAATGAAAAGATAAAAGTGTGCTCGGTAGAGATTAAAATCGGATTAAAATTGAAAAATTAGCCATTATTGTTGACTTTTATTAGACGAGTGAGACTCAATAACTGTTATATTTTCAATTTCAATTTAATTTTAATCAATTCCAAACAAGTTCAAAAGAGTATTTCACCGTAGAGGCATATATAGAGGTGTTTTGTGCCAATAAGGATCATGCATGACTGTTGATATTTTCTTCTCTCTCCTCCTTTTCTCAACGGCTACGGCTAGTAATATATGCATATATTTGTACGTTCATAAAGCGGTAAATCCCCGATAGGTGTTTCAGCGAGTTAATTGTTTCAACGGTCACTAAACTTTATAAAGTGTCATGTTTCACTCACTGAACTTTATTTAGCATAACATCACTCACTAAATTTAGTAAAATTGCACTCCATCACTAATTGGGCTAATTCCGTCTACACCGTTTGCAAACGTGGACGAGGACATTGATATTTGGTCGTTAAATGACTCCAACTCAACAGTGATCAACCATGTCATCCCAAACACGTCTCTTCAATGATTATTGAACTTTACAAAGTGTCACGTTTTACTCACTTAACTTTACATTGCACCCAATCACTCACTAAACTTAGTAAAACTGAACTCCATCATTCATTGGGCTAATTTTGCTACACGGTTTGCAGGCGTGGACGACGACGTTGACATATGGCTGTTAAATGACTCCATCTCGACTGTAAAGAACCATTTCATGAATTCCCAACATGTTACAATGATGATTGTATTGATCTCTACTACATGTGTGTTGAGACGTATATAACTTCACTTGAACTCTGTCGAGATGAAGTCATTTAAAAACAACACGTCAATGCCATGTCCACGTTTGCAAACAGCATAGACGGAATTAGCCCAGGAGGTGATGGAGTGCAGTTTTACTAAGTTCAGTGAGTGATTGGATGCAACGTAAAGTTAAGTGAGTAAAACGTGACATTTTGTAAAGTTCAGTCATCGTTGAAGAGACGTGTTTAGGGATGACATGGTTGTTCATTGTCGAGTTGGAGTCGGCCAAATGTCAAAGCCGTCGTCCACATCTGCAAACGGTGTAGACAGAATTAGCCTAACGAGTGATGGAGTGTAGTTTTACTAAGTTCAGTGAATGATGATGTGTAATGTAAAGTTCGGTGATTGAAACTTGACCCTTTTTAAAGTTTAGTGACCCTTAAACAATTAACTCTTCAGCAGATATTTTCTTCTCTCTCTTCGCCCTGTATGTTCGTTTCATAAAGAATTTATAACATTATAGTACACGATTCTTCAATCTCGAGTAAATTCTGTACGAGTTTCTCACGATCCACGTTGTTTATGTTTATTGACGTCGTTTTGTATTTCCTGCTCTGATTTCATGAGAGACTTGGAAATAGTAAACTGATGTGTAATTTACATACATGCATTACAGTATTGTGCTCTGGGCAAGTTCTTCAAATAGGTAAAAACGTATATCTGGGTTTTTGTTAGAAATTCTTGTTAGTGTTCTTTTCTTATTTAATTTTCTGAATGGTTATGTACTTTTTGGACGTGCTCTCAGGTTTTAAATCTGCTTACTTCTTGATAACTGTTGATCAATCAAGAATCTGAGAGAGATTAAAATTGTTGGTCATAATACATCTTTAAAATGTGATGACAGGTAAAATCATATTCTTGGATTTCAAAATTTTCTTGTGGTTAGCTTTGACACCTGTCTAAAAGTTTGAATTTATGGAATTTGTATGGCTGTACATCTATGTGTCTATTGATATGCACACCTTGTTATCTTTTAAGTTTAATTTTCCAACTCTATGAAGCATCTGAGTGAAATAAAATTAGCTGTAGAATTGGTGAATCATACTGGTTCACATGTTGAGAACGAAGCACATACATAGATTTCATAATTATTTTAAGGGAATGGCTTGTGGAAGTATTAGTCATCTACAAAAGGAGATTTCTCAAATATCTGGATAGTTTTTAAAAAGAATTTTTATTTTTTCCTTAACAAGCGCTTAAGAGATGAATGTCATAGGATAAGCAAGAAACCATGAAATGTTGGTGATTACATTATGATTTAAGGCACCCTGACGAGAAATTTAATTTTACGGTTTAGGATCATTGCTTCCATTTTATGCCATGAAGATATATTTTAGTTTGCTACTTTATGCCTTTGAAGAATTGTTTGTTTGACAGCAAAAATCAATGCAGGCAATGTATTTATACATGTCGATAGTTATTTCTTTATTAAAATGTGTAATGAGCACCTGCTGTTTTGAATTAATCAAATTGAGCTTTATTTAGCCATTTGCTAACAGTTAATCCATTCGTTCAAGTCTTACCCTATCCTTGACAGAGATAGAGATTCTCATAGGAAGGCTCTTTGAGTTAGCAAGGTGCAAGTTTTGAAACTTCACCAGGGTATTGAGAGGGCTAGACGGGTGCAAAGCAATGACCCTTATCATAGGATTACATATTCCTGATCGCTTAAAGGTGACTTCAATGATGTTGCCTTTCCTAATAAAAGATGGGAGTAGCTATTTTCATTCATGATTCTTGTATATGTATCCATTTAAAAAAAAAAAAAAAAAATTCTATTACATTTTTAACTTTATGTAAATTTACTTAAATAGGCAAGAATAAAACCAAATAAAATCTATCACTCTAAATTCATTCACTAATATTTATCCCCATTATATGCTTTTAGGCCTTTATATTCTTCTAGACTTTACATTTAACTAAAATCCCGATTTTCATAAAACATTTTATTCAACTAAAGCCAAAACAAACAATGGAAAACACACCGTTAGAGAAAATGTTGGAAGAGATTTTTGGTTCATTTAATGTTGGGGGATTACTTCATTGCTTTTATTTTCCTATGAAGACAAAGTAGGTTTACCAAAGAACTCTTAAAGTCTCCCATTAAGCAGAAAACTTGAGTTTGAATCTCGGGGGACGCGGTAGAAAGCTGTGAGGGGGTAAATGGGTATAGACCCACTCAAAACGGACAATATATATGATATAATGGTTTGAGGATAGAGGTCGGGTCGTTGCATTTAGCTTCCATTTGGCGAGATTTATAAATTATTTATAAATGGTTAAACTTCATTTTCAAAAACATATTCCTATGGACCACAATTACTATCCATTTATCCGCGTCTCATTTCTATCTTCTTACATATTAAACCATATGTGAGGTCGAACCCCTTGGTGTTGACACTTTTTTGGTTTTATGGATGGAGAGCATAACTTGTGAAGAGAATGAACAAGAAGCGCATGTCAATTATGAGAAAGGGCCACGTTTTTAGCTTCTTTACAGGTCCTATGGGAATTTAAAGTTTTTTGCTTTCCTTTGATTATTGTAGGTTATGAAGACGTAATGTTCCTCTAATTAGTTTTCTCTTTATCAAAGCAGGGTTCCTCACCCTTTATAGAATACTATTCCTCTATATTCACGGAACTTGTATAAAAAATATAGCCATTTGTTTAATATTTTTAATGCTTGGGTTACAAGGTATGTCTATATTTTCAAAATCGGACAACTAGGTTTGATCGGGGAAATCGAGAATCCGCCCAAATTCGGTTCAATTATAGCTTAAAACCTACATACTTATATACCGGGAAAAAAAATCTCCTTTCCTACCTTGAACTCCGAGACCAGTTTAATGAGTGCTTTTGTGGAATATTAGCTTATTTTAGTCAAATTTCGAGGTATTTTTGTTCAATTAATTTTGATGACCAGTATGACTCTATTCAACTTTAGACCCTTTACCTTTTTGGGTTAATGTTCGGGTCTGTTTTGAACAAATAGTTAAATATTACAAGATATAATTTTTTTTATATTTATTTTCATCGTAAGAAAATGGTTTAGTATATCATTGCTTGTATCATTGTATAATGTGCGATATATTTCGTTAAAATACTTAGACAATTATTGATTTTAACGACATTCATATATATTATATATATATACACGTCAGTATATAGACACCACAATTGTGAAGGAACTTTCATTGTATTTGCTAGTCTCTTGTGCATAACATTTTCTGGAAACTTGGTGATGCAGCATGTTTTTGTCTAACTGGAAACGTATCTTGTATAGAACTTTTGTTGTTTCCAATCTTTATACTAATTGCAATCGACTACACAAGGCTGTTTATAACACTTTCCTCAAATGAATTGTGTCTTGGGGTGCTGTACATGTGGTTTCTTTAAGTGCATAGAACCCACTGCAAATTGATTTAACCAATTGCTGAGTTAGGATATTCAAATAATTTCCAGAGTATATCATCATGATGGCATGCTGAATATAGCTTATGCAGCATGTTTTTGTCAAAGTAGAGACTGATCTGGTATAGAACTTTTTCCGTTACAATCTGTATGCTAATTGCCATCTATTTACGCAAAGCTGTTTATAACACTTACCTCAATGAAAATGTCGCCTTGAAGTGTTGTAAGCCTGTAACTTGGTTTCTTTAAGTGCATAGACTGCTGTAAATTGAATTAACCAATTACAGAGTGAGGATATTCAAATAATATCCATGAGAAAAATTAATGAACTTCTTTGCGACTGAATCTAATGTCACATTCAGCCAGTTTCTGGACAACTGATAGTTCTTATTTCTTAATTAGTCAAACTACTGTGGTAGAGTACCAGAATCACAAGCATCAACTGCAGGTAGAGTACCAGAATCACAAGCATTAACTGTCATAAAAAGTTTATCCTGGGCAAACCTTACACATCCCATGTTTATATTCTTCAGCATTTGTTTGCAACTTATTTGTCAGAGAATTTGTACATCAATTCTTAATATGTTCCATATACTGGCATCAAACAGGATACATGGCTTTGTTGCTTTATGCATATTCGTCATGTTGCTCAACTATGAGATGTCATTGGTTGAAGCCTGATTGAACTGTGGGGCAAGTTGATGTGGAACTGGTACATACATTTTAGTGCTGCTACCTCTCCTAATGCAGCTGAAGCCTGTTGGAGTACTCAATGTTATAATATAATTTATTAATATTATAAATATCAAACAGGATCTCTTATAGAGAATTTATCCCAACTTCATCATAATTGATGGTGTATTATTCTTCTTAGTTTGTGGCTGGCTTAGCTGGAGATTGATGGGGCTGTGCAACTCATATTCATTGTTGATTCCATTGCGAATGTGGGAATCCCTGCTTGCTTCATCAATATTCTCTGGGCCATAAACCTGGATCAAAACTTGTGTTATGCTCAGCTGGAAAAGTGTTCACCTACCTGGCATAAATACAGTACTTTTCAGGGTGAGGGTTGGTGTACCGTTCTTCTCAATTCTGCATTCTCTTGACGAACATGGTCTACTTTCTTATACAGTTCTATGTTATCTTGATGCATGAGACTCCTCTGTAATGAAATAAAAAAGTCATTATATCTATGCTTGGATATAATAAAAATATGAAAATCTAACTGATTTTGGAAGTGGACCTTCTGGTTTAACTCTTTGATTTCATCAGTCATGATCTGTTCCTGTTAGAAACAATAAATTCTCAAAACTTCAATTTACATGATAATGGCGGCTGTAGATAAAAATAAAAGTTACTCTCTCAGAAAATTTCTAACCTTTCTCATGCGGACGCCTTTCAAACTCATTTCCAGTTGATTTTCCAGGTTTTGTAGGTCTTTGATGCTCAATCCAGAAAGTTCTTCTCCCAAAAGCTGTCTGCATTTATCATAAAATGGCATACAGTATTATCTCGGACTTAATGTGCATTGTTTGCAAGCCTGCTTATGTATCTCCCATCATTTATATGCTGACTAATTTAGCTGAATGTGACTTTCTAATTTCGAAAGGGACACTTGACAATCACATCATATATATATATTTTTTAAAAGTTGTATCTCTTTCAGTTGTTTGCATCGTATTTTTTATTCTAACCTTTTCAATGCAATGTACTAAGGTATGACATAATTGCACGTCCATATCATGATTGCAACTTGCAAGCTAAAAATTCAGCGTTCAGAAGATTAGTAAGTTTCTAGATAACGAAAGAAGTTCATGACAAAATCAGGATTATCCTTGTAAGATGACAAATTCAAATTTGGGGTATGGCCATTTCAACGTCGATATAAATGCAGGTTCTTAGAAGCTAATTAGTTTTAATCTGGTTTGTTTACAATTGATGTGTTTGTGATGTATGATCTTGATATTTGACATTGCTTTCATACTAAGGGCCGTTTGAGCTCCATTTTTTGTGTACAATGCATTTTGGAATAGTAAATTGATGGAGAATGTGTCGTTGAAAATGAAGGAAATATTTTTGAGTTGTGTGTAATATTATTTTATTGAAAAATGTATGGTTCAAAAGAAGAGATAGAAAATGTATATATTAAAAAAATGGGGATCAAACAAGGTCTAAATAAGTGAACATTCATTTTATTTTATTTTATTATTTTTGAGAAATTTTTTGTAATATATTGTGTTTGGCATACAGAATAGAATTCATATCTTGGTAGATCTATCAAACATCTGATAGCCACACACAGTTTTCAATACTGTAGACTTGACCTACTTGAGTCAATTTTCTTGCACAGAATGAAATTTATGGTGCTATTTTCTATGTAGGGAATAGGTTCATTAAAAATCCACAGGATAATTTGCAGCTTATTGAAGTAACTTCAGAGTTAGAGTTGTATTTGCTATTTTGTTTGATATCATTTATAAAATATTTACTTTCTTTGTGCTATATGTCATGCCTCTAGCCCAAGTTTTAAGGGGATCATAACCTTTTTCTAATTGGGTCTGCAATCTATTACGTTTCCATTGCTTGAACATGAGAGATCAACTTGTGGTGTTAGTTTCAATTGCTATGTATTAGATGGTTAATGCACTAACCTGTGGCTTTCTTGTAAGAACTGTAGTTGTTTCCTCAAGTTTGCTACTTCCCTCTGCCAAAACTAGCATGAAATAAGCAAATTAGGATCAGCTGACGAAACTGGGCAAATGCATTGATACATTTTAGGGCTGCATTCAAGTAGATAAAATAGAAACTCCACCCATATTACCATGAACAGTATACTGTTTGTAGCAGTGTCAATCATGATTTGTGTGTAAAAATCTCCTCAAAATTGATCATTCCACCATATCTATACACTATACTGTCAGTGAACATCTTTGAAATCCTAGTCAACTATAGATTTTATTAAATCGTTTCCGTTTTTGCCTGTTTATTTTGTGTTCCTTTTGGAAGTTTGAATTACCTTTAATTTTCTTTGTTATATTTGAAAGAAGGCTTTAGACCTAAAGAAACAAAGCTTTTATCCAAGGTATATCTTGTCTTTAAAATATAGAAACAAACCTCAGAAGTAAGAAATAACATTCATATATGAATTTAATTCTAAAACATCAGAGAGCAGTGTGATATTCTCTTGGAGAAGTAGACATCTTATGGACATGACATTGTGCTTGATAGTATTTTGTTTGTGTGCTAATGAGAAGTTTGAAATAGGTACACATTTTTGGTTTCCATTATGGAGTCATGTTAATCTATTTAATTAATTGGGATTTGAATGTGATGAAGCAGGAATATTATTTGTTTTCTTAGTTTTATCTTTATTATTAGTTTTTGTACAGTTACTCGGGGGCAATCATGTCCTTTGCAGGTTTAGGGGTTTCTTCCACTTTGGTTTTTCCTAGTTAAAACACTTTATATGTTGTTGTTTATGAATAAAAAATAGTTTATCAATTCTTTCAATTATTGTATATTTCTTAAAGAATCAATGAATATTTTATTTTAAATCTGCAGTATTCTAGCGAATCAACGAGTGTTTTGGACTGCTATTCCTATTACACATAATTCTGTTACATGATTTCTGGTATCAGAGCTTAGTTACGTCTTGAAGGTTACGATGTCACACTAAGGAAATCATGAAACACAGATGAGTTAACATACCTACGTCAACAAGTATTCCGAATGACGTAAGGATTGATTGGATATTTCAATAGTAGGAAGGAGTTGTGGTTGCGTGGTAACCCCACCATTAACTACTTCATTTATGAATTTCATATCTTAGTAATAGAAATACATGCCCTACCAAGATGGAATTTGTAACTTGCTCTCTTCATATATCAAATTGAGCTGGATGATTGATTACTTAACAGCCTTATGGTTTGAATGCTTTCATTTCAAGGACCTACATAAATACTCCGGATGGTGTCACAATTTGTCCGACGTACAACATGTTGAACTTCTCCGACAAGTATGCGCATGATCATGGTGATAATTTAGGTCTTGTAGATACTCGTACATCTCATATTCATAGATCTGCACCTGCCTTTATACAGTTAGATATAAAATTTATCCATTTTTGAAATAGGAATTAGAGTAGATCTTTTAACCTCGGTCTAGCCCATTCTCGAAAGAAGTTTTTACGGGATCCCTATGCACTAAATTTTTTATTTCTAGTTCCGATGAATGAATAATCATTGAGTTCTTTTTTTGGACAACACATACAAAGAGACCCGTTGACGTTTACATGAAAGAAGCAAGGAGGTCAACATCTTTTAAATATATAATATGGATTTTGGCAATGTAATGTAATCTTTCAAATATACGTGTCAGTTTGAATGAATCACCATTTTCGTGGTGGTCAACCTTTGCTTGCTAGGCAAGAGGAGAGTAAGTTACTAATTCCGTCATACTCAGATGGAAAGTAAGCTCCCACTTACTACTCATGTAACAAGCTACAAGGGAGGGAATAGCCGTTGTCAAGTCTGCGACAAAGGACTTCAACAACATGGATAACTTTTTCTTTTTCTTAGATCTTGAAAGGTGAATAGATGTTGATTGAGGTAAAGATTATTATGATCCGCCTATTTTTGACATTGAGATTGATGAAAATGTTAAGATCCCCAAAGAGTGATCAGAGAGCGATATAATGCCAATTTTGGTTGCTTAGAAAATCTGATTGACACTGCAAAGTGATAACGCGAGCTGGTGGTGCAACAATATCTTTCAATCAATTTGCACGAATGGTGGATATTAGCATATTATTAAAAGTCTATTATTACTTACAGCTAATTAGGTAGTTTTCTTGAACATAATAACTAGTTTCCATATATATTTTGTATCCTTAAATGATGTAGGACAATTGGCGTTAGAGTTTGAAGAAGAATTGGATCGAAAATTGGCTAAAAGAGATGTTCCGATAAACGGGCATAACTTGTTGCACCAGTATCAGATTTTCTATTATAATATGTTTTCGAAAACGTCTTTTAGCGCTCTATACCGTCCGGTTGACGTCGTTTCCAACCTCAAATTCGCAGTTTAAGGCGTGCTACCGGGCAGTCAAAGTTTAACGTTATTTTTGGTTTTTCCGTTTTTAGTTGCTTTGATTTAGTTGATGTTTATTTTGGTCTTTTTGCTTAAATTAAGGTTTCCAGAGACTATTTAAAGGCCCTTTTGTTTTCTGAATACACGTTGAATTTTGGAGGCTATTATTTTCTCGTGAATTACAATTTCTCTCGTTTGGGTTTACGTTTGTAAGCCTAGAACTTCCGTTCTGCGTCATTAAATATCTTCTAACATTCTATAAAGAAGGAAAAATACATACGAGAAATTTGGGCAGCAAAATTGGTTTTGTCAAGGTATCAGAGCCCTAATTCTTCTTGTACGCGTGGCTACAGTTTTTTTCTTAGTTTTGGGTAGCAATCAATTCGTAGTTCGTCATAGTAGGCATCGCGGTGGTCGCCTTTTGTGTCGGTCGATTGATTGCACATCAACACCACTTGGTTTCCTCATAGTCAACGTCCATCACTTGGTTTCCTCGTAGTCGATGTCTTCAAGTTGGGTTCTGCTGTGTTCCAGTGATCATCTCAGTTTGTCGTAGCATCTGTGTGGTAGTCGATTTTTCAGGTTGGGTCGCAAGCTCGTTGTGTTCTTCAATTTTTCAGAAAGTTGAGCTGTGGTTTTTGGTTGGAGGAAATCTTCGTTTGGTTGGAGGAAATCTTCGTTTCGAGTCATTTTCATCTACCGGTTTCCCATCCACGTAGCCTCCTTTGTGAGTGATTTCTGTGTTCGCCTTTTGTTGAATATAATTGTTGATTTAATTGAATACTTGTGGGCTTGGGCTGTTGGTTTTAATATAAGTCTACAGCTATTGTTTTTAATTGAATATTGGTGGGCTTGGACCTGGGCTATTGATTTAAGTCGATATTTGATTGAGTTGTGATTATTTTATTGGCTGCATTATACTCGGGATCATCATGTCAAATGAAAAGATTGACTCCATTTGCATTCGCTTTACTGAGAAGTACTCTTCCTAGGCATTTCATTTTCAGTTATTAGTTGAAGGCAAAGGTGATCTATGGGGACATTGACGGACAATATTTCCCGTCCGATCAAGAAAAGAAAAAGGAAAAATATCTTGCTTGGAAGACAAAGGATTCTCGACTTATTGTTTGGATTATTGGATCCGTTGATACTCAAATTGTTCTTAATCTCAGACCTTATAAGTCATCTCGAGAGTCTATTATTTGTGAATATCATATATCATCTCTTTCAGCGTGGAGTTTCTTATGATCAATGATAAGTGTGTTTTTTCAGACTTATTTAATACCTAAATATGCTATGAAATAGCGGATATCGACTTACAATTGGGTAATTTTGGCTTTTGTAGGTCATAAACCTAAATAAAAGAGAACAAGGCAAACATGAGAGAAAATGAGATCAAAAGTGTACAAAAAATGAAGCTAGGGATCGAAGCGCACATGTTAGATAGTTAGAGGACATTGGGTTGCAAATTTTAGAGGGCAAAATTTATATAAAGATCAAAATTTGAGGACAAGATTGTACATGATCAAAGTTGAGGGACCTGGTGTGTAATTATATGGAGGACTAAGCTGGACAAAAGAAAGGAAGAAAGCCTATGGTGTTCGCGCGGGAAGGGTGTTTTGATATACCGAGACCAAAATAGTTACATGGTGGAAGCGCGTCTCCTTTCGTCTGGATAATTTTGCTGTTTTGCGTAAATTTCGGGACTTCTGTAATTTCACCTGAGACGATTTTTGGCCCTTTAAATACCATTTTTTGTTCAATTTTAGGGCAAGACTCATAGGAGAACACTTCAAGGGAAGAGGCAAGAACTGAAGAGAATATCTAGCAAAATTTGGAAGTTTGAAAGGGATGTTCATCTTCAAGAATATATTCAAGAGACGGTTTTCTTTCATTATCTTGATTTTTTCTATTATCTCCTTCATTTTGTAATGGGTTCTCTCTTTATTTCATTTTTGTGCCTCTATTTTACAATGAGCTAAGTGTTTAATGTTGGGATTTATGGTGTAACTTGACCTAAGTTTCATTAATGTCAATATTCATCATTTA
Organism: Fraxinus excelsior; assembly: GCA_019097785.1. Classification (NCBI taxonomy): domain Eukaryota; kingdom Viridiplantae; phylum Streptophyta; class Magnoliopsida; order Lamiales; family Oleaceae; genus Fraxinus; species Fraxinus excelsior. The sequence continues at coordinate 6,864,858 of CM032633.1, read as the reverse complement.
ATACTTTAATTACTATGGTTATTGTGCATTTATTATTTTGCCTAAATTTTCATCATGTATGTGGCTAATAGATGATTCAGTTGGGTGGTTTGTGCAATCATTGAGATCTAGATTGTTGTGCATTCTTGATCAAAATGATTAATGCCCTAGGTTGTTTTAGGAGATACAGATATACTCTAAACCCTAGGTGATTCATTGAGTATTTTCATTACAATTTAATGCGATTGGTTGGGTTTTTATTGTTAACAAATATAATCTTATTTTGTTTTATTGTTTATTAAGGGTAGAATAGTTTTTTTAGTTTCCTTTATTTTAGACTATATATAGTCTCTTTATATTTAGGTTTTGTACTCACTTTTCATTATCTAGAATTAATGAAACCCTAGCTTTTCTTTGAATTGTTTAACATGGTATTAGAGCTGTTACGATCCTAAACACATTAACCTTGAATTTCGCTCCCGACGAGCGGCCTTAAGCCGCTCCTCCGGCTAGTAATTTTGTTTTCTTTTGATTTTCCTTTCGGATTTGAGTTCTTGATTTCATTTCAATTTGTTTGGGAGCTTGCCCATAAAATAGTTGCTGCCCAGTGCCCAATACCAGGTGCACCAAGAGGATAGATTGGCATACGAGGAGAAATTGATGGTGTCATTGCAACTGGCCTCATTTGGGAAAACTGTGCCTGTAACCTTGGAGAGGCGGATGGGCGGATGGTGGGTGTGGTCTTTGGAGGTGGAGGAGGTTTTATGAGGCTGTGGACATAGGAGGATGAGATTGCTCTTCTTAAAGGTATGATTAACTTCAAAAGCCAAAAGGGAGTGGATCCATATGCAGACATGGGTGTTTTTTTTTTAATTATATTAAGCAAAAATTACAAGTGGTTATTTCTAGGGTGCAAATGAGTGGGAAGATTGCGGGATGAAAAAGAGATTCAAATGCTGTGGAAAAAGGTGAGGGGTTATTCAAGTGGCCCCCACCCCATGTGAGTGTATGGACACTATTATGGATCAATTTTTATGTACCCCAAACATCACCCAAAGGTGAAGACCCTGTTTTCTCCAAGCCTCATGAATGCACGGCCTTGATAATTATTATGTTTCAATTAATGGGTTTGGAATGGGTAATGGTCCTATTGTTGACATTGTAATTGGGCAAAAGGTTGAGTTTGAATATTTAGTTTATTGGGCTTGTTATATTATGTTTGTTATTTAGTGTGGACTGCTTTTGAGTGTTAATTTGTTTTGGGTTGCAATCTAGCTTCTTTTGTGAGTTGGTTGTGTTTATTGGGTTGTTGGAGTAATTGGACCAATTATTTAATTGGTTTGATTTTATTATGGATTGTTAGCTTGTGTGGGCTGAAAATCTTGATTTGGGCCATGGGTTTTGTTGGCTATTCGGTGTTTTGTTTTGGGCCGCTAGAGTTGTTATTGGTGGCTTTTGTTCGGAGTTTGGTTTTTCTCCTCTTAAGCTTGTTTAGAGTTTTCTTTAAGCTTTTGGTTATAAGAGGTAACTTTGGGAATTTAGTTTGGTATATACCCAGTTCATGGGATTGAAAATTTGGTTTGCAGTTTGTAGGTAATCTGGAATTTGTTTTGCATATTTGGCCTAGTTGATGAGATTGAAAATTTGGCCCAATTGATGGGATTGAAAATTTGGTTTGCAGTTTGTAGGTAATCTGGAATTTGTTTTGCATATTTGGTCCAGTTGATGGGATTGAAAATTTGGTTTGGAAATTTGGTTTGCAGTTTGGCCTAGTTCGTGGGATTGAAAATTTGGTTTGGTTTTGGTTCGGTATATTTGGATTTGAAATTTGCATACGTTTGGATTTGTTGAGATTGTGTGGTTGTGTTGGCTACTTGTAGACATGAGTGTTCATTCGGTTCAGTTCGGTTCGGTTTTGGTTTCTTGCAAACTCTCGATGCTAAGCATCGTGAGTTTGAGGAGGATGTTAACAAATATAATCTTATTTTGTTTTATTGTTTATTAAGGGTAGAATAGTCTTTTTAGTTTCCTTTATTTTAGACTATATAGTCTCTTTATATTTAGGTTTTGTATTCACTTTTCATTATGTAGAATTAATGAAACTCTAGCCTCTTTTTTTTTTCTTTGAATTGTTTAACATTTATCAACATAAAGATATAATGGGTAAAATCAATCAATTAGGGTTAAATTTGCTCGAATGAGGTAATTAACTAAATTTGAAAAATCGGGTCTAACATTCTAACTTGGTCATTTGCATTTCCGGTTTATTGTGATATTAAAGAAATGACAGTTAGGTGACATTGTAAATCCCAACTCATTTATGCCCCTGTTCGATCAACATTAAAATTTTCATTTTTATTCTTCTACTCATGTTCAACCATACATTTTTAATAAAATAATATTTTTCATCACATTAATAACTTTTCGTTCCTTTCCAACCACACATTCTCTATTAATATACTATTCCAAAATACATTCTTTCAAAATAATGTGGCTCAAACACACTCTATAATCCGAATTTCCTTCTCTTTCATAATTGTTATTTTAATTGATCTTCAAATTCATTTTCTTTTTTTGTTTTACATATAAAATCAAATTGTTAAAATTGAGTCAACAATTGTGTAATTAAAAAAAATACTCCTCATACTCCTCGAGGGATTGATATTCGGACTCACAAGTCCATTTTATTACTTGAACGCTCCTGTGCACTTGCGGTATATAATTTTAGCGAACAATCAACAAACACAAACGACATAGCACTTAAATAATTTAAGTGCAATGTTATTTTTGCTTTGTTGAAGTTCCATAATTTATGCCTTGTGTGGTTGATATCAAAACTTAAACCTTAGACACCTATAAGGTAAACTCCACGATGATCCTTCACATCTCTTGTACCTTATATTTGGGAGCCTGTATAGTTTCTTTTGCGGAATTTGTTGAATATATACTTCTGTACATTGAGGCTCAATGCAGGCAAAAGCCTGAAATTTAACCTTTATGCGTCACAACTGAAGAAGCCAAAATTTTCATGTCTTATTCGAGGCATCCTATACTTGTGAAATGGTTTCCTTGTATGAATGAACAAAGCTACGATTGTACCCTGGTAGAGATGATGGCCTTTCTCCGATTGCCAGTTGTTTGAGGGGACAGAATCAATCACCACAAACGATTCACGTGCTGATGAATTGAACTGCTGAGAAAGCCAGAGATTCTAGAGTTTAGGCATCCTTTTCTTCTTCTGCTCCTCTTGTAGCAGTTCTCACAGTTGGTAGAATGTCGTGGGACCACTATTGCAGGAGCAAATTTTCAGCTGTGTGAGGGTGACGCTCTGTTCAGCCGTTTCCAGATATGGAGGATTATTATCATGAACAATTGGAAGTCCATCTTTCCATCCATTAGTAATCAAGAAAATACTGTGACGCTCTGGTAATTGGATTTCTATACTGGAATATGTTCTTTCTTTTTGTTCTTTTTCCTTCTGGTTTTTACCATCACAGGAACATAACTATTGTTAATGAATTGTTCATGACTTGCCTATTACCTTCTATTTGTGTGAATGATTATAAAAAAGTTTGGGATGTTTGTTTCATGAAATATTTGGTCTTGATCCTTACGCATGAAATAGATCACAAAAAGTTGAAATACTTGAGCAGATTCCTATATACCTTGTTGAAACTATGCTTGGAAGATTATGCAATGAATTTCTATTCCGATGTAGTTAGCTTTTTTCTTCCTTAATGGTTTTATGTTATTCTATATAAACACACATTTTGATGGTAGCTGCTTCTTACCTTCTATTGGAAGTCTATTTGTGTATATAGTGGACCGACATGCTACATAATCCTCCAGCAATCGTAGATATTTTTGGAATTCGCTTTATGATGTTCAAGCCCTATTCACTGTTCAGAGAAACGAACTATCTTTCAATGGAATTATGCGAGATTCAGCTGCAACAGATGCTTCAAAGTAGTTTGTCCATGTGTTGGGCAGTGCATTCTTCTGCAAATGCAATAGAATGACATTAGCTCATGGCTTTGACTGATATAAACGGGGACAAACATTTTATAGGGTCAGTTACTATTGCAATGGCGCACATATTCCTTCTCTGTGTCCAGCTTTCATGGTTGTTTTCCAAAAAAAAAAAAATTGGCCTGTTTCCTGGCAAAGCTAGAGGAGCTTCATTACTTAGACAAAAAACAGAGATTCTGTAACATCTTTTAGACCATTGTGAATGTATTGATTAGTCTTGATCTAATGTTAGATTCAGGAATATATGAATGTTCTTGAACATTGATGTGCCAGAACATTATATGATGCACACATCAAACTCTGCGATTGTTTGTAGATCATTTTAGACGAAGCCAGTAAATCTGGACTGAGAAGCTTGAAAGGAAAAGAGGTGAATTGCTTAGAACCAACATGCGCAAGGTGGGTGGGTTCGTCTGAAGAGTTAATTTCCCCAGTCATGTGATGCTAGCTGGGAGTCTGGCACAGGTGTTGACTGCTAAACTTGCCAAGCCCATTTCAGCAAGCCTATTTACCTTGGGGATAAGGTTCCAAGTGTCTTTTTCTTGTGACATACTATGTATGTATTAATCCTTGTTGAATTTTCTTTTCAGGTGCGGTTGAGCTTCTCTGCAATTGTCCTTCACTCATCCCCAGGGACGTAGTTAGAATTTCAATCTTGGGGGGCGAAACTAAGAGAATTGAAAACGATAATTTTGAATATCAAAATAATACTGAAATTCAATATTCAATTCAATCACTACTAACTATTCTACTACTTAATTCTTAAATTCAAATATTCAATAACTAACACAATTACACAAACTAACAGCAATTGCTCTACTTAATTCTTAAATTCAAATATTCAAGAATAAGACTAATTAGGATTGAACACACAAAATGACGAAATCAATTTCTGGTCTTCTCACTTATGTCATTCACAATGCATCAATCACAAATCACAATCCCTTTCAATGAGAAATCAAAATTATACACTAGACAAAACAAGTAAACATGCATTATGCATAAATCAGCTTGAGAATTGTGTTTTAATTAGTTGGGCTTGAGAATTGGGAACTTAGGTTTTGGATTGGATTTGGGCTATTTATTTATTTAAGTAACTATTGGATCTTTTGTTTAGATTTAAGATTTTTGTATGGTTGAATTTTGAAGTGTAAGTTATTTGCTCAATATTTATTAATGGAAAAAAAATAAAAAATTTCAAAATTTTGGGGCTAGTCAAAATCAGGGGGAGGCGGGGGGCACAAGGCTTGGTCAAGAGGCTGCTGCCCAGCGCATCATGGCCTGGGATCCATCTGGTACAGGCTAAGGCAACATGCATGCTATCCAAACCCTAGTATCTACGATTTGGCTTGTGTTAGGGTTTTCGGTGGGCTTTAATTCAACGATTTTGGCTCAGCATAGAGCTGGACACTGACCTTTATGGTCGGTTCTGCCGAGAGATAATAGGGAGTCCACAGTTCAGTAATAGCCAGTTTCACTTTATTGGAAAATATACATATAGAAGGAGAAAACACAAACCAACCAAGAACACCAAAAATGAAAATTAAGCTTGAACATGTGATTGTTGTCTTAAAACGATATTTGTACCTCTAGAATTGTTTTAGGTACTTTAAATGGATTTACTAGCAAAGGTTTGTTGGATTTAAACAAGCCTTTAAGAAAAACACACGAGAGCAATTGTGTTTTCTTCTAAGAACTCGAAGAAGACAAAGTTTGAATATGCAAGTGAATTGAAATAATGTCACTCAACAAAGATTGATGATTTCATGTTTGTAATGGAAAACTATCACTTATTTATAGTTTTTACCCATGCCAACCATTCATGAAAAGTCAAGAATTTTCATGAAAAAGCCACCGAGAATCAAAACTTAAAAACTAGCATAATGGTTAGTTTTCACAACCATGCGCACGCAAGGTTCAAGACTCTTAGCTTTTACTTCTGCAGAAGCTGGCCATGCACATGCATGGGTAAAAGTTTCCCATCCGCGTGATTTCGTCTTGATTTGATTTCACACCGGGTTTTCCTTTTTCCATTGTAATATATATGTCCAATTCTCTCTTCTATCTTGAACAAAATATAACTATCCTTCACTTGTTGAAAATTATATGGATCATATTTATATAAACTATCAACACTTGTATATAAGGTTTAGATATCTTTCAATTTGAATCTAACCATAGTAAAATTCCTACAATATCATCGAAATTCTAGATAGCATGATAGTTTTGAACCAATTATTCCCTATGATGATATCGATGAAAACGCACACATGTCATGTGTTTTACAAGTTTCTCAAACTCTGAACGCTATTACGGCCTTCGGCTTATCTTATTCATTGAACTTCTGAGAGAGAAATTTAACTTTCTATTGAGTCAGTATCACCTTGAAGTTCATCTATGTGAAGTTCTTCTAGTATCTTATTACTTCCAAAGATACTTGTACTTAATACCGAACTTTTTTAAGAGCTTAAAGTTCGTCCCTCCTTTAAGTAACAACTATCATTATTTAGGATAGAGCTCTTTATGGATATAATAATGATGAAATTATCCACTTATTAAATGACTTATTGTTATCTTTGAACCCATTAATTACTATTTTAGTAATTACAGGCATGGTTGCTATAATTAATGAATCTTTTTAATTTAGGAATTTCAACCCAACATACTCAATGTAGATATTACTATTAAGAGATTTAGTTCAAGGATCCGCTAAATTTTGATTTGATTTAAAGTAATTTAGAAAACTTATTCTGCTCTTGATTAATATCCTTTCGTAGTCATGTCTTAGACTCATATGTCTAGACTTTACATTGTATACCTCTTTGTATGTATTTGCTAATGTGCTTGACTATCACATAAAATAGATATCGAAGATGTAGTCTTTAATCCCAAAGGTATTTCATATAGAAGAACCTTAAGCTACTCAACGTATTTCCCAGTGTCAACTAATGTTATGAATTGAGATTCCATGGTTGAATGTGTAATGCATGTTTTTTTAGACTTTTAAGAAATTGCACCTCTTCTAAGAGCAAATACCCAACTCGAAATAGAATTACTTTCACCAATGCTAGATATCCAAATAACATAGATAAATCATTCTAATATAGCCGAAAATTTAGAATACTGTAGACACGTTTTTAGTTTTCTTTAAATAATTAAGAACTCTTCCAATAACCTTCCAATGTTTCTTGTTCGGATTACTAGTAAACTTACTTAGTTTACTAATCTGGAATGTTATATTCGATCTTGTACATAAACTTCTTCTAGCACTTACATACTCTAGTTGAGCAATCGCTCTTCCACCATTCTTTACGGGTTTAGAGCTTGGATTAAGAGGGGTATTAATTTTTTTTATATTCAAATGTTTAAACTTATTTATCACATTCTCTACGTAATGTGATCTATTCAAAATATAGCTTCAACTAGTTTTTGTAACTTTGATACCTAATATGGTTTCCACTTGTACAAGATCCTTTATCTTAAATGTGTAAGATAGAAAACATTTGTTTCTTTTATTCCATCCAGATGATTACTCAAAATCAACATGTCATCAAAATTCAAGCAAATAAATATAGTATATTTATCTCATACTTCAGAATATAACACTTATCTACAATGTTATGTATGAAATTTAAGGAAATAATTGCAAGTCAATCTTCATGTTATTTCCTTGATACTTATTTTAAACTATATTAATGATTTCAGTAACTTGCATATCTCATGTTCATTATTGGATAGAATAAACTCTTCTGGTTATTCCATATTGACCTCCTTATCGAGATCCCCATTTGGCCATTTATGAATGTTGTTTTGACATTCATTTGATGAATATGCAAGTCATATATGGATGCTAATGCGACTAATATTCTAATTGATGTTGTTCTAGCTATTGATGTTTATGTGTCAAAATAATAAATTCATTCATTCATCTGCATTATATTTTGTCCTAAACTCCTATTTACAACCAATATGTTTAGATTCGGGTGATAAATGGCAAATTTTCATGTATTATTTAAAATGAATCAATTTTGTCTTTAATGACATTTTTTCCAAAAAATATTATCACGAGTAATGACATTTTTTCCAAAAAATATTATCACGAGAAGCTATGGTTCCCTTGTAGGTCATCATATTAATTTTTAGTTGTAGAAAAAAAAAAGCATTATATTAAAAACATTCTTTTCATTTCCTTCTATTAAGAAAAGGGAAATAAATTGAGAATCTATCTCTTCCGGTCCTAATGTCTTCTTTCCTAATTCTTTTACTTCTTCGAGGTTCACTAAATCCGCCAATTTTTTCAGGGAACATTTCCTTTTATGTTCTACTAAAGCTATGAATTTTCTCGAGTTTTTCTTAAGTAATTATTTGAAGATAATGAATTATCAAAGAACTTAGTATTATTGGATTCAATAATAACATTGGTCTCCAAACTTAGTAATCTATTAGATTTATTATTACTATCATATCAAATAAAGGCATATTTGATGCCTCTTGGACCTAACTTAGTTCTTTTAGGGTCCATATTTTTACAGTAAGCAAGACATCTCTACACTTTGAAGTATCCAATATTTTTTTTTCTTTCTTTCCATAATTCACAAGGAGAAACCTTTATAAATTTTGAAAAAGTTCTATTCAAGATTCTACGTGCACCCAATAAAACTTCACACTATAAGTTAAATGATAATTTAGCATATGTTAACATGACATTTATTATATCAACCAATGTCTGATTTTTTCTTTCCATCAAACATCTTGTTAGGGTGTTCTAGATGCATAATATTGATGTATTATGCTTTATTGCTCACAAAATGGATTAAAATCACTTGAGAAGTATTCATCACCTCTATCACTTCTTAGTGTTTTTATTTTCTTGTTTAAGTAAATTTTAAACTTCATTTTATAGGTCTTAAACAAATCAAATGCTTTATGTTTATGTTTTATTAAATAAATATACATGTATCTTGAATAATCATCTATAAAAATAATAAAGTACCTATTTTCACCCCTAGTCATGACATTCATATTCGAATGAATAAGTTTTAAAATTTTTGAAGTCCTATTCACACTATGATATGGCTTCTTTATCATTTTAGATTTTAAACAAATTTTACATTTAAATATGTCATGTATATTGTAAGAGATCACACTTTTTAACATTTTTTCCATATAATTACTTGAACCTATGTGACCTAATCTATCATGCCATAATATAAAAAATTTAAAAAATCAATCAAGAAAGCAAAACCAACTTATTTTTATTAATATTGTCAACCTTACATAAATTGACTATTTCTTAACAAGAGTGGCATTTTTCAACAAATTTTCCATTTTAGGATTGTACAAGTTTTTTGAACTCATAAATGCTTTTACTGTTTGATTTTCCCAAAAGATCTTTACTCATTAGGTTCCTATTTATGTTAGGAACATGTACATTTGTTAAGATAATCGTTTTTTCAAAAGTGAAGAAAATGTCAACATTTCTTTCCCCATCCACTTTGGAGCGACCTTCATTACCATCTGTATCTCTTGTTCACCATACGACTCATGGAAAGTCTTGAAGATTGATTTATCGTAGGATACATAAATTGTTGCATATGTATCATACCACCAACGAAAAACCTTTTATTTGATACTGTTGATTTTGCCCACGGTAGCCATAATGTTTTTATGAATGGAGTTTATTTTGCTCCCATTCTTGTTCTGTTTTTTATGCTGACAATCTTTTTCACAATATCCGGTTTTTTCACAAACAAAACAATCTTCATTGGCCTCCTTCTTGGAATTTTTTGTAGTCCTTGTTAGGAGATTGCCTTTTATTTAATTTGTTGGATGACTCAATTTTTTTCAAGGCACTAGTTTTTGAAGTGCTTTCATAAGAATTTTCATTTTTATCTCTTGCCTTTGATTCTTTCTCAATTCGGAGATATTTATGAATTTGTTCTAAAGAATAATTTTCGAAATTTTGAAGAATCTTCTTTTTATATCATTTCCAAGCTCCCAAGTGTTTTGCAATAATTACTTACACTTAGAGGATTTTGAAAGTTCTATTTTGATCGTCCTCAATTTGTGGACAAGCATTTGAAATTCATGCACTTGGAAAAGTAGGGAAATATTCTCAAAAAATTTGAAATTGTAATATATTGATATTAAAATTTTATTTGTACATTTATCCTCAGTTTTGTAATTGTTTTCCAATGCTTTCCAAATTTCTTTAGCCAAAGTGGTGTTGGAGTAGATATCGTATAATCAGTCGGATAGTATATTGAGAATGTGACCCTACAAATTAATTCATCATCTTAACATTTTTGTCTTTTAGCCCGTATTGCAATCGAGTCTCCATCTGTTGATTTCGGAAGTGGTGCCAAGTTTGGATCAAGAATGTAGAAGATTTTCAATACCGTTAATAGGGACTTCAATTTGTCTTGTCACCAAGTGAAGTTCGTTTCATCACATTGATCTAACCTTACAAGGTCTTGATTCATAAGTTTGATAGTCACCATGATTGTCTCGTTCTCCATCCAAATATCGTTTGAGATTGTTGGAAAATTTAGAAGAATAAGAGGAGAGAGAAAGCACAAACAAACCAAGAATATCAAAAATGGAAATTAGGCTTGAGCACGCAATTGCTGTCCTCAAATAATATTTGTCCCATCTAAGATTTTTTTGAGTGCTTAAAGTGATTCATTGATAAATGGTTTATAGGACTTAACATACCTTTAAGAAGAAAATACTTGAGCACTTGTATTCTCCTCCAAGAACGTGAAGAACACTAAAAGTTTGAATATGAAATTGAATTGGAATAATGGCACTCAACAAAATGGGTTGGATTGATGATTTCATATATTTACCACCCTCCCTATCTGCCCGTAAGGCTGATCTGTGACGGCAGGTAAATTCCATCTCTTGGACTGGCCCCTTCACATAATCTAGAAAGAAAAAGAAGTCCGATAATGGAAAACTATCACTTATTTGTAGTTTTCCATCCATACTCCACGAACAAGTGCCAACCATTTATTAAAGTAAAAAGATTCCTTGAAAAGCCACCAAGAAATCGAAATTGAAAATCAGCCTAGAGGCTAGTTTTCACGTACGCTGGGGCAAAAGTTGTCCATCTGTCCAATTTCATCTCATTTTGAATTCACATCGAATTTCCTTTTCCCAATGTAATATATATGTCGAATTCCCCCTTCCATTATAATTCTTCAACAAAATATAATACCACTTACTCTGCCAAGTCAAACTATGATGAATTTCTAAAAACTACAGGTCCACTAGCACTACAATAAAAGAAATGAACCCAGTCTAGTAAATGTATCAATATTTAATTGCATACTTTCCATCTACCTAAGTACATGAATAGCACCAATGGACATACATGTACTCTCTTTAATTCTTGCATTAAAATATTCTAGCAATAATCTAGGTATTTATGGATTAGTCTAGAAATGAATCAAGTTTTTTAATTCAACACCCCCTCTTAAACGTGATTTATCATGCCAAGGGACATGCGCAACTTTTCAAAAACGTCAATCTTTAAGGGGTTTGATGAAAATATCCGCAACTTGGTCTTGAGACTTCACAAACTCAAGCTCCACTTCTTTATTGGATATACACTCTTGTGAAAAGTGATACCTCGTATTAATGTTTACTCATTTCACGACACAAGGTTTTTGGCCAATGTGAGAGCGGACTTATTATCAACAAAAATCATTTTTTTGGGTCTTTTTGTTGTTGGTGAAGTTCCCTCATCAAACTCCTAAGCCAAATTGCATGATAAACACAAGAAGTAGTTGTGATATACTCCCTTTCACACATAGAAAAAGTCAAAATAGATTGCTTCTTAGAAGTCCAACTAAATGCCATATTTCCCATAAAGAAAACAAACTCATTAGTGCTTTTCCGATTATCAATATCACCAGCCCAATTACTATCACAAAAGCCAACAAGCTTGAAGTCTTGAGAAGATGTATAGAAAATACTAAAGTCAAGTATACCATTAATGTAACCAATTCTCTTGGCCACCTTTAAATGAGTAGTAGAAGCTTCCATAAAGCGACTTACAAGTCCAACACGAATATCCAGTCTTGTACAAAATAAATATCACAAGCTTCCAACAAGGCTCTTGAAAAATGTGGGATTGATCTTCTCTCCATCTCTTTGCTTAGACAGTTTAACTCCACATTCAACGGGGGTGCTCACTGGCTTGCAATTCGCCATTTCAAACATTTTAAGCATTTCTTTTGCATATCCTTCTTGAGAGATAAAGATTCCATAATCTCTTTATTTCATCTCAATGTCAAGATAGTAGGACATTAATCCAATGCCCGTCATCTTAATTTCTCTAGCCATATCTCTCTTGAATTCTTCAAACATATTTGGATTATTTCCTATCAAAATTAAGTCGCCCACATACAAACAAACAAGAAAAATATCATCATTTTTGTTCAATTTCACTTAAAGTGCATGTTCGGTGGACACTTGGAGAAGTTATTTGTTTAGAAATATTTGTCAATTCTATTATTCCAAGCACGCGGGACTTGCTTCAAGCCATATAGAGTCTTTTTCAATTTTAGGACCTTATCTTTATGTCCTTCAACCACATAACCTAAGGGCTGATCAATGTAGACTTTTTCCTCCAAAAATTCATTCAAAAATGTGGATTTAACATCCATTTGATGAATTTTCTATTGGTTTTGAGTTGCCAAGGAAATAATTAAACGAATTGTTTCTAAATGAGCAACCAGAGCAAACACCTTACCATAGTCAATGTCAGCTTTTTGCTTGTATCCTTTTGCAACTAATTTTGCTTTATATCTCTCTATCTCTCCTTTATAATTTTTCATCTTGTATACCCACTTGACTCTATTTGTGATTTTTCCTTTAGGTGATGAAATCAATTCCCAAGTATCATTCTTCTTGATTGCTTTTACTTCTTCATCCATGGCATCTCTCCAAACTTTTTATATCAAGAATGGCATCTTAAAAACCTAGAGGTTCACAATTTGCAAAAAGACAAAAATTGAGTCAGGTCACTTAAATTTTGTGTTACCTCATCGATTGACTCATACAAATCTCGAATACTTCTAGTTCTTCGAGGTCCTTCACTTGTACTTGATTCCCCAATTTGTAGATTTGGTGGAGGTGTTGGGGGTAGAGTAGTAGGCTGCATAATGTCGCTTCTCCATCAAAGAATGGATTAAAATTGTATTATTCCTTTGCAATTTTCCATTCCTAAGCTCTTTCTTCATCAAACTCAACATCTCTATATTAATGATTATTCTGTGATTGCTAGGATTATACAACTTGTAACTTTTAGAACTTTGATCATAGCCAATGAATTCATACCTCTAACTTTTGTCATCAAGTTTAGTCTTCTTCTCATCCGATACATGAGCATAGGCTATACTTCCAAAAACCCGCAAGTGTGAAACATTGGGCTTGTAACCACTCCAAGCTTTTTGTGGTGTTTTGCCATTAACACTTATAGTATAGCAACCATTGGAGAAATAGGTTGCACAAGCAACTGCTTCAACCCAAAATCCATTTGACATATTTTTGCTCTTAGACATACTCCTTGCCACATTAAGTAGGTCTGGTTCTTTCTCTCGGCTACACCATTCTGTTGTGGTGATCTTGGAACTATCAAAGGACGATGAATGCCATTTTTCTCACAAAACTATTTAAATCCATTAGAAGTGTTTTTCACATCTATTGGACCGAAGAGATTCGATTTGATATCCGCTTTGTTTCTTCACCAAAGTCTTTGAACTTTTTAAAAGTCTCAAACACCTTCGATTTTTCCTTCAAGTTTTTAGGAAAAAATAATCAATAAAAAGGAGAAAATAATTATTCTTACCAAGCAATTATGGCTTGATAGGTCTACAAACATTCGAGTGGATCAATTCCAATGGACACTAAGCTCTTATCAAAGACTCTTTAGGAGAGCTCTTTCTTGTTTGTTTTCCGAAGAGACATCCTTCACAAAATTGATTTCGATGGTCAATGGTTGGCAATCCCCGTCACCATGCTTTCCTTGCTCATTATTTTGATTCCATCGAAATTCAAATGTCCAAATCTCATGTGCCGAAACCAAGAATCTTTAGCGCAAGATTTCAAACATCTAGGGACATCATGTTGAATGTTCAACATAAACATTCTATTCTTCCATCATCGATATCTTGGCTAACGATCTCCCATTTTCATCTTTCATAGTCAAACTTTAATCTTTCAAGTGAATATCCAAAATGTTACTTTCATATCCGAAACATAAAACACATTAGAAATGAATTGATGACTTCCATCTTTCAAGTGGACTAAAATAGTACATTTTCCTTTGACTTGAATTTTAGAAGAATCTCCAAAAGTGATATTTTCGTCAATGGATTCATCAAGCTCCATAAATAATTTTTTCTTTCCGCAAATATAACTATTTGCGCTGGTACTAAGATACCACTTATTATTCTCTTCATTTGCATCGCTTTTGCAAACGAGAAGAAAAGTGGGATCTCCATCTTCATTCTTTCTCTCCACAAAGTTTTCCTCTTCTACGTTATTTTTGCATTCCCAAGATTAATGGTCATATTTGTGACTAGTATAACATTCAATGCCTACTAGAGATTAGCCCTTGTTTGGCACATATTTTTAATTTTCTTATAATTTGTAAAATCAATTTTTATCCATATATTTTGTAGGTTTCACAATTACTACACACTTATCCATCACCCTTTCTATTTATTTATAATTTTAACCAATTATAAACAACTCCCAAACTCTTTCAACGATCATCATGATGTTAGCTTTTGAAATCTAGCAATTTCCCAAGTGGAAACTTCAGGTCACACATGAATTAATTGTTTTGGTTGGATTCCTACGAAAACCTAGCTATTTCCTAAACGAAGTGAAAATGATTATCTCCCGCTTCAGGTAGATTTGAAAGAATCAATAAGTTTGAGATTGGAAATTCATATTGCTGAGTTTTTGCTCAATTTTGAGCCAAAGGATATTCAGAGCAGGTTTTAGGCATGAACTCAAGAAGCTTCCAGTGGTCCACATCGCTCCTCTCTCGTGAACTTTAATGTTTCATCATTGGCCATGAACATTAACTCGAAGCTTCCATGCTCCGTCAATGCGTTAAATGTGATTAGTGTGGAGGAGTAATAAATGTCACGTCGTGAACGAGGGAGTTCACAGGTAGGTCCCAAGATAGGTAAGAGTCGAGGTTGACATCTTTGCTGCATGTTAAATCTTCAGCATTAGTTAACTGTTCACATTACTAGTGTGACCATGTATATTTGTCTCTGAGTTGATCTTGGGACCTCTAACTAGGTACACTTACACAAACACTGCTTATCCCCCTTACAACAAACCACAATACACTTTTGACACCTTGGCATGATTATACGTGTTGTAGTGCAATAAGATTGCTCTTAAGCTTATGGAGAGGTCACTCAAATGATAGTAATCAAATGCCATAAAAAAATTAGCATACCCTCACTGAACACCAATTGAAATTGACCTTAACAATTGGTATCAAAGCTAGTTCATGTCACAAAAGCATCATGTTGAGGGCTGCCTCAAGTCCATGAGTTGGGGTTGCTCAAATAATAATGATCAAATAACATAAAAGGTCTAACTGATACCAATTGATTTCAGATGAAATGATTGAAATTTGATCCTAAAAATATGTCAAGCATTCATCTCCCTTAAGAGGTCCAATCCATGCAAGTGGCCTCCCATTTTTCGCATAACATGCTATCATAGCACTCCAAGAAACCAAATATTTCACTCTTTCAGCACAACACACCAAAAACAAACAGCAATAGGTATATAGAGTCTACATCATCATCGATCTATGTGACAATAATTTATTGCCACATTGTCCATTAATTATTGAAATAATTGAATGGAAGAAGAAAAGAAAGACAATGGTTTTGCAGGCATACTGAACCCCTTATTTTTTTTTTATTTTATTTTATTTTATTTTTTTTTGCAATGAAAAAATTGTGGCATAAGGACACCCTAAGATTTCCTTCTTTTTGGGTATACACATGTTACTTTGTGATTTAACTGAACTCAAATGTATAAAAGTAAACACAAAAAGGATTGGGTGGAGTTTTCACATATTTTTCCCCATTTAATGCCGCTGAGATCATTGCATATATTAATGAAGCAGAGAAAAGGTAATTATTTATTGGTGAGAAGTACCTTGATCTCTGAAGTAGGATTTAGCAGTAAGTATTGCTCTTCTTTCTGTTTGTTGTATCTTTCAATTACAGATTTCATGCTGATAACACAAAAGGGAAAAAAAAAAAAAATTAAAGATTATTCCTCGGGTAAACATGAATAAATATGAGAATACGGTTAAATTCCATTGTAAAAAGAAGAAATTGGGAAAGATTAATAAAATTGAGCAACAAAAATAAATTAATAACAATTACATATATATAATCTCCTGAATCTACATGAGTATCAGAAACATTTTTCCTCTTCATTTCTCATTTTCTTCAAACTGTTCTACCTCCATGCAGGTATGGATGGTAGTAGTCAAGCTTGAGTCTTTCACTTTAATTTAAGGAAAGAATTGTACAGAAGAAAGACTTCCCAGATTTTCTTTTTATATATGTGAATGGCAATTGCAGTGCATGCAGTGAATTAATTAGCCCTAATCTCTACTTATGAGAGAAGTCAGAAATATAATCGAATGAAATTGATAGGAAACAAGCAACAAAAACATGCACGTTTATATGGTTCATCTTCAATTAAAAGGCGTTAACAGATAAAATCTACTATGCTTAAATATGAAAAATAGTAATCAATATATAAAGTTTGTACCACTCTTCTTGTAAAGTTAACGTTTTAAGTTGGGACCCCGACACAGTCCAAAAAGCTCAAATAAATTCCTCTTGGCTCAAAACAATAGTTGGATTCCAAGATTTGTATTCTTAAGACACCATCTTTCCTGGATGTGCTTAAATATGAAAACAATTTAGAGGGATTTGAGCTACTCTTACCAACGCCCAACTTTAAAGATGGAATGCAAACTTTTTGTGATTTCTAAACAATTTAAAGGGATTTGAGCTACTCTTACCATCTTTTCTGATTTCTAAACTTTTTGTGCTGATACCAAGATCATACATGCCACTGAACTTAGATCGATGAAAATAACACACGAAGAACACGCGCACTCATGCACACACGCACGAGATGATTTGATATATTGCATAAAGGGCCTGCTTAACCTTTAGCATTCACAGAAAAAGAAAACAAAGTGCAAAGGAAAATAAGATTATAGAGCTTAATTATATAATAACCTAATGAATTAATCTTAATTGAATGAAGTATAAAAGGAGGGAACGATATAAATATGTATATTTCGAAGAGAAAAATAGATTAATGGACGTAATTATCAAACCTAGTACTTGAATAATCATAAAGCCTTCCAGTGCTGGAGAAAACAATCAGTCCAACTTCTGCATCACAAAGAATTGATAGCTCTCTAGCCTTCTTCAGCAATCCACTTCTTCTCTTTGAGAAAGTTACTTGCCTGCTCGTCGAATTGTCAATCCTACGAATAACAATCTTTCCTCTCCCCATATCTTCTTGAAAAATTTAGGGTTCCTTCTTTTTTTTCTTTTTTCCCTGCTAGATGTACCAACAAGTAGTAGTTACATAATTATAAAAACAAAAAGCCTTATTCCCAATAAATTGGGGTCGACTAAAAGACTACAGAAATTTAATACAAAATTCATATGACACAAAAAATTAGTCAAAATTTCCAAGAATTGTTTTTTTTTTTTTTTTTTCGATTTCTTCCAGACAATAAATACTAACACTGGTTTGATCTTCGATAACACTAAAGTTTTAAACCCAATAAAGCTCAAATGAAATCACATTTTTTTTTTTTTCAGATTTTTGTCAAAAGGAGAAAAAAATGAGAAGATAAGAGTAAAGGGAAATCACTCAAATATTAGAGCTTACTGATTTGAGGGAGAAACAAAAACTTGAAGTTCTTTTCAGAAGGAAGATTTTTGGAACTGCTTTCAGCTTTATATGAAAAGCAGAAAATGGTTTTCAAGAAAGTTAAATCCTCTTTGTTGAAGAAAACATGGAGCTGTTTGTTACATCTAAAAATGGTTTGGTGGAATCTTATAAACAAACCACAATCCTGAAAATTTTAATAATAAAATTTTTACTCGGCCAATTTATCAGAGCTATCGATTATTTTGTTCAAATCAACGTAACTTAACAAGTCAAGTATCGAAACGTATCAACGTATAGAAAGAGAGTGTTGCAATAATTTTACTCGAGATTTTCATATTCATGGGTTCCTAGGAGTCTAAACAAATGATTCTGATTGGACAAAGGGTTTGTGAAAGTGGTTGAAATTACTTAGAAATTCGATGTTGCTGTCTAACGTATAGATCATTGACAGATGGAGGGATAATGCCTTGAGGGTATTATCGATTAATTAAAGTTCATTGAATAATCGCCCTAATCTTTCTAAAATTGGCTATGCCCATGTCATGATTCACGAGTGACAACTTAAAAGCTTACTTGGTGGCTTGCCTTGGTGCTTTCTTTTACATTTCTAAGATATTTATAATTAGTACGATAAGGTAGATAGTACTACGATAAAAATCGACAAATATTGAACATTATCTTAATTGAAAATAATAATAATTCCCTCCATTATTGAGATTTCAATTATGCCAACAAATTTTATGCTATTTTGACTTTTTCAAGCTAGTTTCCATTTTCCTTAAAAATATAAATTTTTTATCTTCTTAATTTATCATAACCAAAAAAAAAAAACGATATTTCTTTTTTGTCATTTTCATTAAATTTTCCAAAAAAAAAAAAATATTTTTTTTTCTTTTCGCTCGCGTGATATATGATTTGTCCTAATTTTACCCTTTTAACAAAATTTAATTGTTATTTTCGTACAAACATAACAATGCAAACCTAATCTGTGCAATTTTGATATAAAAAAAATCATTCTATATTTAAAATTAGAAGTACCTTTTCATGGCCAATTTGTTATAGTTTCGGGTCGGGTCGGATCGGGCTATGGATGCAATTTCAAGCCAATTACATAATGTCACTTTTCCTTAAAAGACAGGTTAAATAAATATAATAGCAAATATTAACGTTGGAATCCAAAACCTCGTATTCTAAACTAGTACGAGGACCATTCCGTCTTTCGATTTCGAACCCCGTATTTTTATTTAATTATTTTTGAATCTTAAAGTACAATTTAAATAATATGATTCCCAAAGGATAAACTATTTTACTTGTATCCAATAATATTCCGACTGCTGAAAAGGCAAAGACAAGAATGGAAATGAGGCGGAATCTCTTAAAGTGCTGCCCATATCTTGAAAGATTTTCAAAATATTAATAGTTATTACCCAATTCGACAAAGTACTATGTAGTATTAAATAAAATAAGTTATCCTCGTCCAAAACACACTGCCATTTGAAAGCTTTTTCTTGTTGGGTTGGGTTTGAATAAAGGAGAGAATAATTACTTATTTAGGATAATACTAGTTTGAAAATCTTACAACCTCAAAATGGAGAATATTCTTAAATCGTCCGAGTAGGTACAAAAATCTTGACGATGTTTAGTCGTGTTTGGAAGGAGTTTTTCTACTTGTTTTTCTTCGAAAAATATGTAGATATGTGCTGTTCTGACCTTTTCAATGTGGCCAAACATCCTTGCCCTTGTTTTTCGACACTTGCATTCATCTTTTGTCAAACATTTTGCACAACAAATTCCTCATTCGCAAAATGGAGAAATTTGATTGAAGATATATATATATATATATATATATATATATATATATATATATATATATATATATATATATATATATATTTTTTTAAGAAAGAAAAAGAAATTAAAATTTAATATATTTAGCAACTATAATTATAACGAGCTATACCTTCGAAAAATATATGTTGCATTATAATGATTTGAAAATGTAATTATCATCGACAAGTTTGCACGAATTACTAATAAACTAGAGAATAATATTAAATTTTAATTAGAAGAAAAATACAAACTCCAAATTTTAGTAAAAATCACGATTAAAGATATGTGTATCATATTGACGATAAAAAATGCAAAAAGTTACAAAATCTACGAACATAACAAAGTAATTAATCCGATCGTTAAGTGACACTCACATAACAAATGTCGAAAATTAAGAAAAGGTGAAGACCATATTCAAGTTTTTCTTCAAATTTCAAATAATTTCTTTGGCTTCCCATCAAATTAAAGAAAAAAAAAAAAGAACATTATAGTTATTAGCCCATGTTTGAGAGATTAAAATCAGATTTTGATATAAGTTGATAAAGTATGTGGGTGAAAAATTATGAGTCCTATAAAATGTGTGATTAAAATTATTTGTTGACTTTGACTTAGCCCATGTTTGGTGCACATTATTTTTTTCATTATCATTATTTTACTCATTTTCAACCACACATTCTTCAATAAAATAATATTTTACATCACATTAATATTTTTTCCTTCTTTTTCAACCACACATTATCCACAAATCTACTATTATAGAATACATTCTTCCAAAATAATGTGGCTCATACTCACCCTTAGATTTTAATGAGATTTTTTAGCGACATCAAACAAGGACAAAGAGAGATTGATTAGGGGAGACAGTTGTAGCTGGCGAATTATATAGTCTCGCTACGCAAATAGGGGCATTTGACGGGATTTTAAAATAGGAGACACGTGTCAAATATTTATTGGACAAGTTTTTTTTAAAAAAAGAGCCACACATGTGCCGACACTTAGGACCTATAACTCAATCCTATCAAGTACCCCAAGTAGCTTAATTGAATTATATATGTTACAACTTGTTCTTCTTCATTTTGTTTGGTACAAGGTTGCTGTTGTTTGGTTGTCTGATTTTTGTACCTTTTCATGAATTCTTTAATTTGTGGGTGGGAGTGTCTAGTGTGAAGTCACTAAGTTGCAGGATTTTTCTTACTTTTTTTTTTTAATTTAGAATATGATTCAAAATTCTGGCATTTTTTTTAAATGTAATAATGCAATATGAATAATGAAGGTAATTCAATTAAACAATCTACAATTAAACAACTTAGAACTAACCAAATCCTTATAAATGAAAAACGAATGATTAATATGAACATAACTTTTGTGGGATTCAGCTTGCTCAAAAATGTCTTGTGCACTCGAGCATCCAATGTATTTAATAGATTGTTATCTAGGTGGGTCGTGAATAGAAAGAATTTCGAATATCAGGGGCGGAACTTAACTATGAAAATTTGTTCATACTAATGTTAGCAAAAATAAAATCAAAAAGTCTCAAATTTTAGAGGGGACAGCGGGTTCATTGGCCTCCACCTTCCGTTGCTACTAATTTACGTGATATTGATGCCTAATGAATGGACTATTAAATTCAAATTTATCTTCTATGAGTTCCTTAGTAATTCAAATTTCATCCAATATGACTGTATGAGAGACAAGTTCATAAAGGCGACGTAGAAAAAAGAAATAAAACAAAGAAATGTTAAAGAGCCTTTACATCTAAATAGATATTTTTCAATATCTATTTTTTTTCTTATTACGTTAACTAGACAAAGTCTCACATATGTTACATTAGAGATGGATTTTGTAGATATTACTTATTTTAACTCGTGACAGCTTTTTAATGCAATCCACATTTGTATGGGAGATGCTCTGAAATTGACGTCATTTGTACACTAGATCTTGTCTTTTTTTTTCTTTTTTTTTTTTTTTAATTTTACTCATTGTTTTATTGTTCTAAAAATATGGAATTTATTTTACAGTTATTATGATTGTTTTTGTTGTCGGAAGTTCGACTAACGCAATCACAAGAACAAAATAACAAAAATAAAATTAGAAGATGAAGCGAGGTATGCCAAAGCAAATCTCCTTAAGACAGATTTCGCCCCCCAACAAAGTGCAAACGGGATTATGGACGTCTGTCTCCCAAGATACAACGCTTCTTCCAAAGTCGATACTGCACACTACCAACCTTGTCGGTCGAACCAAAGAATGAACGTACTCGAACGGAATAACGACGAATATTTAGAGAGATTTGGAAACAGAATATGGAGAAGAGAGAATTTAGAAATCAATGGAATTGTATTTTATTTGGTGTCTCCAAAACGAATTTGGAGGCCTCTATATATAGAGATTGAAGTGTCTCATTGAATGGGTGTGTGACATTTCATGAATTGGTGCCACCACTTGGTCTGATCTGTTTTAGCCATTGGATCGCACTCTTTCATAATCTGACGGACCAGATTAAACCATGAAATGTAGTGTCCATTCATCATGCCCATTCACCAATTTCGAACAGTCACCAGCTACGCGTACGTCCAACTGTACCATCTGCCACATGGGACGAAGTGACGCAACCTGCTACGTGTGTGCCACCTAGGATGCCAACTCAATGAGCCTCCGTCGCCATGTCATCGAACCATGAATCCATTTCTGAAAACTATAAGGCTCCCCAGCTCCTCGCGACGATGCGTACGTGCGAAGTGCAAAGTGCGCCTCTAAAGCGCCCAATGCGTACTTTGCGACGTGCGCGGGTCGGGTCGGGTTCGGGACGCGGCGCGAGTGGTGCGAAGTACCACTCTAGTGGTAGCTAGTTTGCTAGCCTTTGGCTAGCTAAAGGTAGCCAAGGTGTATGACACTTATTAAATTATAAATTATACACACATCCCACTATATAAACAAGTATCTTTTCTTGTAAACTTTCGATGTGGGATTCCTTATCATATATAAGACACTTAAAATGGGCTTATAACATATGGGCCTATATTGGAGACTTTTCCAATTCACCCAAATTAATTACAATGGCCCACATCATTAAATAGCATATTTAATGACCCAAATAAATCAATTAATTCCAACAATCCCCCACATGAATGGAAGAAGTCGACTCAAATCAAGGAAGATAAAAAAAAAAAGTACTATTTGAAAGATAACGCATCAAGATAGGTAGCTTTCGCTTTGAACCTTCTTTAGTAAGAGTCTATCGAACTCACTTGGCTAATCAGTGAACGCAACGTTTTGAACTGTCAGCCGTTATTGCAAGCTCAGACAATAGACCAAACACATTGTCTCTCATATCAAACTTGGTTCTCTATTGTGTTCATTATTTCGGCCTTGAACTGCTTGGGTTCTGCGAGTGCTTTAGAGAATTCGCCTAAGTAAATTCTCATAGAACCGGCCAAGTTCGCACTTACATAGGTGATGTTCTACAAAAAATACTCTACTTGTACTATTTATAGTTATCATTAAAAGCAAAAGCTTATCCTTCATAAACTTTATAGTCAGCACTTTTTGCATCATAGAAATGGGAAGGAGTTAAACTCCTAAGTGCTCTTATCGAGTCATTCATAATTAGTTTTCCTATTGAACCTAGTCCGTGGGATCTCCAGTTGCTAGGTTAGGTTTCCACTTAAGATGACTCATTGGGTTTTAGGCTTTAAACCCATTTCCCTCGATGCGCAGTCTATACGCTCTCTAGATAACCCTTTAGTAAATGGATCCGCTAGGTTTTCTTTTGACTTAACAAAATCAATTGATATTGTTCCATTTGAGAGCAACTGCCGAACGGTGTTATGTCTACGACGTATATGTCTCGACTTACCGTTATACACAAAATTTTCAGCCCTGGCTATTGTTGCTTGGTTATCGCAATGAATACAAATAGCTGGTACAGGCTTTGGCCATATAGGAATGTCTTCTACGAAATGTCTTAACCATTCTGCTTCTTCTCCTGCTTTATCTAAAGCAACAAACTCAGATTCCATTGTAGATCGAGCTATACACGTTTGCTTAGAAGATTTCCATGATATAGCGTCACCACCAAGAGTAAATACATAGCCACTGGTAGACTTTGACTCGTCTGTATCCGATATCCAATTGGCATCACTATATCCTTCAATTACTGGAGGATATTTTCTATAACATAATGAATACTCTCTGGTTCGTTTCAAGTATCCCAAAACTCTAAGTAATGCATCCCAATGTTGATTACTTGGATTACTTGTGTAACGACTGAGCTTACTTACCGAGTAAGCTATATCAGGTCTTGTACAATTCATTAAGTACATTACACTACCAATAATTTGGGAATATTCTAACTGTTGTTTCCCATTTCCACTATTCTTGTGAAGAACTATATGAGAAAGAAATGGGTTACTCGTCTCTTTAATATTATGAGTCTTAAACCTCTCAATTATTTTATCAACATAATGAGTTTGAGACAAGAATATTCCATCTGATGTTCTAGATATCTTCATTCCTAGAATCACGTCTGCTTCACCCATATCTTTCATGTCAAAGTTATTGGTAAGCATATTTTTTGTTTTATTGATAACTTCTATATTAGTCCCTAATATAAGCATGTCATCAACATATAAATAGACAAGTACGTATGCCTTTTCAAATTTTTTCGAATATACGCATTTTTCACATGCATTTACGATGAATTCATTCATAATCATAGTGTTGTCAAACTTTTAGTGTCATTGTTTAAGATCTTGCTTCAAACCGTATAAGGACTTAACAAGTTTGCAATCTTCATTCTCTTGTCCTTTTACTATGAAACCTTCTGGTTGTTCCATATATATTTCTTCGTTTAATTCACCATTCAAGAATGCAGTCTTTACATCCATTTGATGTATTTGCAAATCATACAAGGCTGCTATAGCAATTAAAACTCGAATAGAAGTAACTCTAGTTACCGGAGAATATGTGTCAAAGAAATCAATTCCTTCTTTTTGACGATATCCCTTTGCAACCAGTCGAGCTTTGTATTTGTCTATTGAACCATCAGCTTTTAACTTCTTTTTAAAGATCCATTTGCACCCTATTGGTTTAGTTCTCTTAGGAAGATCAACCAATTGCCAAGTATTATTACTCATAATGGATTCAATTTCGCTATTTATAGCTTCCTTCCAGAATATAGATTCTGGACTAGTCATAGCTTCTTTAAATGTTTGAGGCTCTTTCTCAATCATAAAAGATATAAAATCTGGACCAAAGGATTTAGCAACCTTCGCTCTTTTACTCCTTCTTGGTTCAAGTTCTATATTGTTTTCAAATGCATTATCTCGTGTTCTCTTTTGAGTATTTTCAACAATATCTCTTTTATTAGGGAACACATCTTCAAAGAATTCAGTATCTCTGGATTCAATAATTGTATTGACATAAATGTCACTTATATCAGATTTATGCACAAGAAATCTGTAAGCACTACTATTTATTGCATATCCGATAAAAATGCAATCAATAATTTTAGGACCTAACTTAATCCTTTTAGGAGGTGGAATAGCCACTTTAGCTAGACACCCCCACACTTTTAAGTATTTATAGGAAGACATTCTACCTTTCCACATTTCATAAGGTATCGAACCAGTTTTCTTGTGGGGAACTCTATTCAGAATAAAGTTAACAGTTAATACTGCTTCCCCCACAAGTTATGTGGTAATCCAGAACTTATAAGCATAGTATTAACCATGTCTTTTAAAGTTCTATTTTTCCTCTCAGCAATCCCATTTTGCTGCGGAGTATAAGGGGCTGTTGTTTGGTGAATAATACCAAACTTAGCATATAATTCATTAAACATGGATGAATCATATTCACCACCTCTATCGGATCTTAATGCCTTAATCGTTTTTCCAAGTTGATTTTCAACTTCGGTTTTATAAGTAACAAACGCATTCAATGCCTCATATTTGCTACTTAATAAATAAACATGGCAATACCTACTGTGATCATCAATAAACGTGATAAAATATTTTTTACCACCTCGAGTTTGAACAAATTTTAGATCACAAATGTCACTATGTATTAAACATAACGGTTCACTACTCCTTTCAATTGAGTTAAAAGATTTTTTAGCAAATTTTGCTTCAACACAAATTTCACATTTATGTTTGTCTTCGGATTCAAGTTTAGGTATAAGACCTAAACCAACAAGTTTTCTTAAGGAAGCACGATTTACATGCCCTAATCTGCTATGCCATAAATTTGGAGAGTCGAGCAAGTAAACAGAATCATTAATTTTATTAATAACTTGCGGATACAAATATGTGGATTTTTTGTCCACTATAACAGCATTGGCCTTAAATAGACCATCAAGTAAATAACCCTTCCCAACATACATGCCCCCCTTAGTAAGTACAAACCTATCAGATTCAAACACAATTTTAAATCCTTTCTTACTAAGTATAGCTCCTGAAATCAAATTCTTTCTGATATCTGGGACGTGTACAACTTCATTCAGCGTCAGTTCCTTCCCCGATGTGAATTTTAGAATAATCTTTCCAATTCCTTCAATCTTGGAAGTTGTAGAATTGCCCATGTAAAGGCACTCATTAT